>JAIEZT010001390.1:35425688-35673188 GCA_019594935.1 Periophthalmus modestus
GCTCCACCTCACTGCTCCACCTCACTGCTCCACCTCACTGCTCCACCTCACTGCTCCACCACTCACTGCTGCTCCACCTCACTGCTCCACCTCACTGCTCCACCTCATTGCTCCACATGTTGCTCCACCTCTCTGCTGCACATGTTCTCCACCTCTCTGCTGCACATGTTCTCCACCTCTCTGCTCCACATGTTCTCCTCATGTTCTCCACCTCTCTGCTCCACATGTTCTCCACCTCTGCTCCTCATGTTCTCCACCTCACTGCACATGTTCTCCACCTCTGCTCCTCATGTTCTCCACCTCTCTGAGAGTTTGATTAGTGTTTTTTTTTTACGAGCTTTGACATGTTTGTCTAAACAGAAAACCTGAGTTTGGGACGAGGAGCGAAGGAAACTCTGGTTTGTGCCTCGAGCTTTGATGAAACACTCCAACGTCTGGATGCTAATGTCATGCTACTTTTAATTGTGTTTCTGGGTGAACCGTCACGCTTCTGTAATTGACACGTGTCTGAGTTAAATTTGGTTTCGTGAGTTTCTAATTAAATTGTGGCTGAGCTGAAGTGACTCTGTCGTCGTCACGTGTCTCCAGTTTGACACATTAGCATCAGACCAGAAGTTTCACCACGGAGCCGTGAAAGAGCCGCCTCATTTAGACCTGACACGATACGGAAATACAGACGATAAACGATACGACTGAAATGAATTTATGCCCCTGACGCAACAATCCAGAGCAGATTTAAACCACTGAGACTGGTCTGAGTTTAAACAACGAGCTTCATGAAATAAGCAGCAGAATAAAACAATAATGACACAGAAACTTCAAATCTCATCAAACAACCACAAAATGACAGTTTCCCATTTGTGCAAAGAAAAAGTTCCCACGATTAATTCTGACCCAAAACATATTGTTCCATCTGAAATAAAGTGAAGGATAAGAGGATGTGGAGATTCTAACGACGGCCTGGTCTCGTTTAATCTCACGTTTATGATATTTACACAAAGATTAAAAACAGGAGCTTGGTTTGGTGAGTTATGTCCCCGAAGAATCATTTCAGAATTTAAAGTTCACATATTTTGTGTTAAATATAGACTGTTTATATAAATGCACAGAGCTAACCTGCTAGCGCTGCGTTCCAAACAGGAAGTGATCATGGTGCACTTCCTGCTCCATCAACTCTGGCTCCAATTCACTTTACACTGAATCTGCTGCTGTCAGACTCATTTTGGTCTTAAATGTTTGTATTAACCCTCTACATGATCCTGGGGTTTTTATTTCACGTCTGTGTCTGTAAATCAACATATGAACATTAATAACAGACACATCAGGTCCTTCTGTCCCCGACGTCGCTCCGTTAGCGTTAGCAACAGGTTTGATTGACAGCGTTGCTAAGCGCACGCTCCCTGTTAAACCAGTGGTGTGGACGGGAAGGGGCGTTACCTTTAACATCCTCGCTCCTGATTGGCTCTTTTGTTGCTATGATACTCGTCCCTGTTCCTGCTCGAGCCTCGATGACACACACTCTGTCACTTCTTTACAGTCTGTGGTTTTAAATTATTAAACGCTACGGCAACAGTTTTAAATGTGAAGCGTTCTGAAACCCGAGGAGAACAACAAAGTAAAATAAAATAAAAGTACAATAAAATATGTCTGGATAAAAACGATAAAAACACAATGTGGTTTTATTGGATCTTTGACACGAGTCGACAGGGTGAAGCAGCAGAGAGAACGTTTCCCCCGTGAGGCAGGGCGACTCTTACACTCACATGTTACTTATTTATGACTCTTTTTGTGGATGTATTCATGCCCCTCGCTCACATAAGGGAATCTAAGATAAATTACTATGCAAATCAAATGCAAAGCTTCCTCCTTTTTCATGTAGCGGCTGCTGTGTTTACGTAACCATCCCCACTTTGAAAACTAACAGTCCATTCGTCTCCAGTGTATAAATTACTGTCCTAATCAAGAATCTCAGAATTACCTGGGAACACGACTCCATTTTGAGTCTGGAATGTCTCTATCCGGCTGTTATTCACCCAGCGAGGGGGTTCTGTGCACACGTGACGACAAACACGGAGGTTGAAGAGTCTGAACGAGGCTTTGGAACGACATCGCTGCAAATTATCAATGGGACCATCTCATCCATTTGCTGCAGCTCCATCCCCCAGAGGACAGGCGGCATGTGAGAAGAATGGTGCGAGCGTTTGGGCAGCGCAGAGGGAGGGAGCGGGTCACGGGTTCAAGAATACCCCTGGGCGTGACATTAGAGAGATAAAGACTGGCTCAAATGAACTTCAGCTGCTGGCTCTTTTCATGACGCTTGATTTTTTCGCTGACAGCGCTGAGTAATTTACGTGTTTTTTCTCCCCGAGCGTCATTCTACACAAAACCTTATCTACCTTCACTCAGCGCAGTTATTTCCATTTGTACAGTTTGACCTTCCAGGAAACTGCAAGTCTCTTTTTCTCCAATGACGATTTTAAAGCAGCTGTACCTGATTTTTTACCATTTTTAAGCACGAAACACAGAATTAGTCGATTGAAATGGTTTGTAAAGTCTGAAGTTGTTACCTTATGCAGCCTAAATATTCACAGAGATGAGTTTTAAAGCAGTGTTCACATGATTCAGAGACACAGGTGAGTTTTGCTGTCACAGTGATGCTAAAAATGATGCGTGCACTTCCTGATTCTCGGACGATACAACAGCAGACGGATTATTCCACTTCCATCACATTCATTTCAATAGTGAATGTTTCGCCGCTAAAATATGATCCTCACACAAAACAGAACAACCTGAATGACGACGGCGGCGCCCACGGCAATAAGGTCAACGCAATAAATCTGTAAATCAAGACAAACGCTGCAAAAAAACACAGCGAGAAAATGTGCACACGGCTTTGAAGGGCCAAACGACGCTGTTTTCTGATGTTCCCTCGACTCAAACCGGCCTGGAGGTGTTTTTTTTTGTTTCATTCTCACATGTTTAACTCACAAACCTGCAGATTTACGCTGAGTTCTTCTCTCAAACTGAAACCAAACACGTCTCCAGCGTCAGAACATGGACTAAACCTCACCAGAGTCACTTTGTGCCGTACAGAACCTTTAAATGGACCTTTTAATGATCGTCTCGATGTGGAGAAGCTTTTCGTCTGTTTATCCTTTACCTCTGCAGTCCTGGCAAAGACAAAAACAGAGGAAAACAAACAGAAAAGTGTCTCGCTGCATTCCAAGTGAACAGTGGCATGAGATAAAATACTTTTGACACATTTGGCGCCTTTGTAGAAAACCATTTTTTGAAGCGAGAGGAGACGGACTTGAACCGGGCGAAGATAAACAACTTTTGGTCAGAACAAGAGGAGCAGAGAGCTGATCGTATTCCGCGGCGATGATTGCATTTAGATAATAAAAAGGCTCTTCCGCGTGAGCCGCTGGAGGGTGAAGTCGTGTCTGATCTGAAGGGCCCGCGTGTGATTGGCCGGCGGCTGCGGAGAGCGGCGGCGGTCGTGCTGAGAGCGAGGATGGGACGGCAGGTGTGGAGCTGGGCTGGAGAAATGAGATGTGGGCACGGAGCCGGCGGGGGGCGGGATGGAGAAAGCGTCTGGAATGGTAAGAAGACCACCTGTGTTTCAGGAGACGGTAATAACCAACATTTGAGCGAGAGGAAGGAGTTATGGCTTCCTCTGCGCCGTTCGGTCGGAGTTTGTGCGAACGGAGAAAGATATGAAAGGCCAGGAGGAAATGGAGAGATTTTGTCCCAAAGTAAGATCAGATTAAGGTCATTTTCAAACAGATTTTTGGTTTATTTGCACTATTTTAGGAACAAAAAGCACGTTTGGTTGTCATTTAATATATATGTCACGACTCCTTTGGTGCCATGTTTTTTTAATTACATTTTTTTATGTTTCTTCTTTATTTCCATGATTATTATTTTTATTATTATTTATTATTATTATTTATTGATTTATATATTTATTTATTATATATTATTTATTTATTATTATTATTATTATTATTATTATTTTATTTTATTTTTTTATTCTCCAGTAACCTGTTCAGTCATGTCTGCTCCTTTGAGCCGAGCTGTAACAGAGTCATTTATTGTCGTGGAGAAGACGACGTGTGTGATAGACTTTTACACAGAGTCATATCAGTTTTATTGCGGCTGTAGAATAAAATGTAGTCGCCTGAGAGTTAAACACATGAGGCTGGAGAAGATTATGACATCAGTACAAGACTCAGCAGACGGAGACGCCTCAGGACTCTGTGATCGTCTCCTGTCCACTCTTCTGTTGTAGGGAGTATTATACCTCTGATGAACAAAATAACAAGTGTGCTGGATACAAGTCTCCACATAAACGTCATTGGTTGAACAGTCAGATCCACTAACTCAGTGATCTGAAGATGGAAAAGTGCTGCATAAAAATGTGACGATTTCTGTAAAAGTGAAAACATTTACAAACTCCTCCCCCCGTCCTCGGTGGAATGAAGTAACATAAAACAGTGATAACAGACATGACAAATGCAGCTTAATCTTATATTAAAGCGTTTACGAAGTGTCTAAAGCTTCTTCTGAGGGTCACACTTCACTGTGATTGGTTAAACCCACCTGTCACTCACTCATGGCAGAGGCGGAGTGTGAGCGTAGAGCTTTTAAACTGAGAATAACTGAATAATGGTTTGACATCTCTCCCAAAACATCCTCTGACTTCACAGGAATCAGATTCAATGAGATATTTACAGATTATTGTCCATTTTCATCTGACACATGTTTGTTTCCAAACTCAGACTTTAACTCACGGCGCTTTCATTTCATTTCATATTCCACTGCAGGATCACACACAGACTGGCAGTTTTCCATAAGGTTAACATTAGTTTCAGAGGAAATGAATTGGAAATAAGTGTGAGAGATCCCATCTAACACCTGCAGGAGATTTGGAGGAAACTCAAATTTCAATCTGCTTTTCTAACGCAGAGAATCTAACGTCTGACTCCACAAACGTTCAGACGTCTCCCTCAAACTTTACCTCTGTGTTTTAGTTTTGTGCAGGAGCCAAATGTGTCGATATAAGTTCTTCAGCCTCACATTGTCCCGTCGTGAAGGACCAGCGGGTTTAAAAAAGGTTTAAAGCCTCTGAGCTCAAGTGTAATTGGTTTTCTAAAAGTTCACATTTATTGACTGTATTCACTGTCGCTGTGGTTGTTTCATTCTGAGACTTCGAGGAATAAGATGCTAAAGTTAAACTAAACCAGCTGGACTCAAGTGGTTTTATGTCACTTTTGTTCAAACACTGAGCATCAAACACCAGGAGCCACGTCAGAGTCCAGCAACTCATCAACGAACTTATCTCAACGAGCTTCAAGTAACAGAGACTTATGAACATCACAGACAAGACTCAGCTGCGCAGACAGACTCGGCCTCACCTGCGCAGACAGACCCGGCCTCACCTGCGCAGACAGACCCGGCCTCACCTGCGCAGACAGACCCGGCCTCACCTGCGCAGACAGACCCGGACTCACCTGCGCAGACAGACCAAGGCTCACCTGCGCAGACAGACCCGGCCTCACCTGCGCAGACAGAGGAGGGGGCTGTCACTGATTTTAAGTTGATCCTCATCAGATGAATGTGTCAAACTGCAGCTCCATTTATTCCAGTATCTGACCTGAACTTTTTAAAAATCAGATTCCGAGCACATTCACTGTCACAGCGACTGTGACAGGAGGTCGGCCCGAGGTCGGCCGTGTTCGCACCACATTTGCCTCGCTCCAGAGTGAAAGTGTTGGGTTCAGCCCGAGCGCCGCTCTCAGAACCAACGCTCAGAGTGAAAACCTCAGTTGTGCCTTTTCTGGGGTGATGTCTGGCTGCGATTTGTCCTTTTACAGGATATTAGGGTTTTTTGGGCAAACAGGACGAAAACAGAACATAACAGAACCATTCATTTTGTGTCAACTGCTTTTACTAAATAGAAACGTCTTTAAAAGTAGTTTTATAGTGACACATCCACCCAATAAACGTGAATAAAATAGTTCATCTTCCCCAAGTAAAGTCTTTTTCTCAGCCTAAAAAAACTTCATTTTGAGAGTCCAAACTCGGATAAGGAGATAATGATTATACATACCTACTAAAATCCAACAAGAGCTTGATAAATATTCCAAACTATGGCATTAACAGGTGCTAGAAAGTGACACGTGATGAGGGCCAGGGCTGTTTTTCCTCATCGATACGAGAGCTTTCTAAAACCTGTCCAGAGTGGGCTGGTCGCTCTCGCTAATGACGATGATCTATCAAAATAAAAGTGTGTAATTTCCAGCGTTTTAGGTTTAATGACACAATCAGTGTACCTGTCCTCAAAGAGCAGCAGAACAGACCCTCGGAAAAGTTCATTTCATGGTAGTTAATGTAAAATATGTCCAACAAAGCACCACCTTCGGCAAACGAGCGACTCAGAGACTCGTTCTCAGGAGGAGGATTGAGCTGAGTTACACGTTTTAGGAGTGAAGATCTGAAGGAGCCATCTCTGCTGAAACTCAGACTCAGAGAGAAGAAACCGAAAACAATAAAGGTCTAAATCTAAATCCCTCGTGAGGTCCAGAGCTTCAAACTGTCACATTTACATCGTCAGACGGCGGGAGAGATTCTCTACGTCTTTGTCTCGTCTTCGTCGAGTTTTGGGAGTTCTCGAGGTTTAAAACTGCAGATCTGTTCATTATTGATGATCAGTGTCTGGTGAGTTTGAAAAGACGATGAAGAAACAGTTGAATGAATATTTAATCAATCATTTCCAAAAATAGAATGTATAAGAGCTTCACACATAAACTGTTTATAAAAGGTACGACGCTAACCTGCGGCGTTCAAACAGGAAGTGATCATGTCGCACTTCCTGCTCCATCGACTCTGGCTCCAATTCACTTTCTGTGTAAAAACCATGTCCCCTGTCTCTGAACCTGCTGCTGTCAGACTCATGTTGGTCTTAAATGTTCGTATTAACCCTCTACATGATCCTGGGGTTCATTTTTTTAAAGTTATTTTGAGGTGTTTTTTTTTTATTTATTTTTTTTATGTATTTATTATTATTTTTTATTTGTTATTTTTAGTTTTCTTTCTTTTTTTGATTTATTTTTTCTTTTTTTTTTTTTTTAAATTATTTTGAGTTTATTTTGATTTTATAATTTTTTTTTAAGTTTGTTTTTTGTTACTGTGAATTGTTGTTTTTTGTTATTTTTTGATTTTGATTTTTTGATTTTTTTTTTGATTTTTTTTTTTGATTTTTTGTTGTTATTTTAAGTTTTTTTGTTATTAAGTTTATTTTTTGAATTATTTTGAGTATTTTAATTTTAAGTTATTTTGACTTTTTAAATGTTTTGGTTATTTTTTTTTATTTATTTATTTTTTTGTGTTTTTTTGTTATTGTGAATTGTTGTCATTTTACATTAAAAAAAAAAATTTTTTTTTTTTTACTTTTTTAAATTTTATTTTGACTTTTTTTTTTGTCTTCATAAACCGTGTCCTCTCTCTGTCCCTGCTGCTGTCAGACTCATGTTGGTCTTAAATGTTCGTATTAACCCTCTACATGATCCTGGGGTTTTTATTTCACGTCTGTGTCTGTAAATTTGAACATTAATAACAGACACATCAGGTCCTTCTTCAGCGACAGGTTTCACTGACAGTGGATGGAAAGAGGCAGCACGTGTTTGGACCAGAATATCCTCTGCCAAAGACATAATACAGAGTCTTTTTAACGACACAAATGCTGTTACGTGTTTTCTCGACTTCTTAAAACCTCTAAAAACTCTCAGATTCATATTCCACTCGTCTCAAATGTTCCTGTTGTTGTGACTCACAGAACACGATCCTGTAACAGCTCAAATATAATTCAATACTTGTCACAAAAAAAGAGAATATGGGGATTTTTTTCCTCTAAAATTGTGTAGCTCTAAAATAAATATGGGTCTAAATCTGATTTGGGAATAAACTATATCAACTCTTCTCCTTGAGGTGCAAAGTGTCTATAACAAATAAGAAACTGAAACAACAACAGCTCCACAGCGAGACACGGCCGAGAAGCAGCGCTCTGAGGTACAATCTTCAAGTTTTTACTTTCATTTAGTTCAGGGGTCGTGACCTTTAACCCCCAAAGAGCCATTTGGACCTCCCCAAAAAAGAAAACACTGGGAGCCATGAAAACTTTTTGATTTAAAATGAAGATAACACTGTGTATATTGTTTTTTTTTACCTTTACTCTTTGTATAAACAACTATAGTATTTGTTAAATCTCTGCATGAATCTTTCTTTTCCCTGGTTAATGTGACTCTGCTCCTGACCCTCTGCAGCGTCTGTGTCTGTGTCTGTCGGGCTGAAGTTTCATGTTTCTGGTCTGTATCTGTCTGTGACGCCTGATGTTTGATTTGAACATAGATCATGGTGGAGAAAAGCTGCTCAGACGTGTTTGATTTTCTGCATAATTTCACTCTTGTTTTTAAAGTCGTTGAACAGGTGAATTCTGAAATCTTAATGATTTTCATATATTCTCCGTCTGTGAACAGCGTCTCAGGCCTGACTCTGTCCTGAGCCGACACAAAACTCACATATTTAGTTGAACTTGAACTTCATCCACGTCTGGATGTTTCCTCAGATCAGTCTCTGCGTTGGTTCTGAAAAGGTGTTTTTCCCCCTTTGGATATTTTTCAGTAAACTCGGTGTTTATTTTGGAAATGTCTTGTGATAAATTCTCGGCGTGTCGGTGGGTAAACCAGCGTCTGTGAGTGTGACGCTTATTTTGAGCAATGAAAAATAATATATATTTTTATATATTATAGATCGCAATAATCCTCCAATTACAGCACAAATAAAATACACTTCAATGAAATATTTCTAATTTATTTTCCCAAAGCCACGAGGAGCCGCAGGATCAGGATGAAAGAGCCGACTCCTGCTGAAGAGTCTGTGGATGAGTTTTGAATTTGTCCACAGAGATTTACTATCAACACTCAGGAAAACTAGAGATGGACTGATGTTTTTTCCACGGACGAAGTCGATCCGAGTGTTTAGAGTCACAGAAGCCGATGGGGATAAGCTCTGCAGATATTCCTGGACTGATACTTAGGGTCGATTTGGATTATTTCCCTCAGATGATACGATTTGAAATGACAAAACTCATCCACAAACCTGTTTTACTCCTGCGTGGACACGACGCCCAAACAAAACCCCTAAAAAACGCAAATATCGGCTGATCTCTAATGAAAAGCACAGCCCTGCTAATGAAAAACTATTACGAGCGTTCTACATTTTAACTGAGCGTGTCAAATCGATCTTCGGGGTTTTATTTCCGCCGAGGGCTGGGCGTTTGGTCCAGAGTCGGTGGATGTTGTGGCAGGTTTGTAGCTTGTACGACTGTGGGCGATTGAGCAGTCCAGCCACACGAACACGGCGGTGGAAGTTATTCAGTGAACCCCGGAGAGGAGACGCACTCATCAGGCATACGAATGAGCCACGGAGCACAGACAGAGCCGCCTTCACCAGCCACTTTCCTCTCATCGTTTTTTAACTAGTGAAGACAAGAAGCCATCTTTTCACTTTGGGAGGTGAGAGACGTGCTCGGCTCAAGCTCTGATTCATAAAACATCAGCTGGAGCACGAGTCCGGCTCTGCGGAACATGACGGATGAGACAGATGCACATACAGGTTCGGTTTCATTATCGCTGATCCATTTCACGTACGGCGACGGGAAGAATACTAAACACGACAGATCTGAGGGTTTCAGGGCCGACGCTGATGCAGATTGTTCAGAATCCAGAGCAAACGAGGGTTGATAAGCTCCGCCCATATTGTGTCTCATTTTCCCCAAAAAAACATGATTTGAAATTGCAGCTTCCATATTTTCACGACTATAAGTGTCACTATAAGAAACACTGAACAAAAACGCCCCTAAAAGAAAATCGTTTCACTTGTTTTTTCTGCTGTAGTTTGTGATTAAATGTTAATATCTTACATTAACAAACCAGACACGTGTTCAGTTCTGTCTGTGCTTCAGCTGAATAAATATAAATACGTTATGTGAGTGTGATCAGCCTGTTCTTCCACATTTTTTTATTTATTTATTTATTTATGTATTTATTTATTTTTTATTTATTTATATTTATTTTTATTTTAGTTTTTTATTTATTTTTATTTTATTTTATTTTATTTTAGTTTTATTTTTATTTTTTTATTCTATTTTATGATTTTTTTTTTATTTATTATTTATTATTATAACTTGATTTAAAGATAAAATGTCTGTTCTTGGTCTCAGATTTTGTAAAAATAAATTTCCCCCAAAAATGCGACTTATATCTGTTTTTTTCTTCATTATTTTGCATTTTTTGGTGCGACTTATAGTCTCCAGAAAATACAGTGATATAAACTTTTCACTGCGCTGCATAATTACACAATAATAATGATGAGAGTGGCTCAGTTGGTAGAGCGTTTGCCCACTGATCCAAAGGTTGGAGGTGCGATTCCAGCTCCCACAGACGAACGCTGTCATTGTGTCCTTGGGCAAGACACTTAACCCCCGTCGCCCCCAGTGTCTGTGATGGAAAAACACGTGAGCATAAGAGATATTTACTTTTACACATCCGCAGCCCTGTTTTCACTTTTAACACTGTGAGTTGTGTAATCTCATTTTGTGAACACTGTCAACTCAAGGCCCGGGGGCCAAATGCGGCCCATCACGTGAGTTTATGTGGCCGCGACAAGATAAATGTAAGTGTTTGACTGTCTTAAAATGTCACTTTATCAGGAGATACGTAGTTATACAGTCATATTATTTTACATCTATGCAATTTGAGGGTAAATAAGGTTTTATGCAGCAATAGGTGACGCCAAAGCAGATATCGACACAGACGGGACTTAACGGCGATATTTCAGATGCAAAAAGTGCAAATATCAACTAGATGTATCAACAAACCAAAATACTGTTGAAGAATACCTTTAAAATGTGTATACAGTAGTTACAGCGTAATGAATAACCAAATCAAAATGTAATATGTCATAGTAAAAACATCAGACCTGGACGACTGAACTCTGAGTACTTTGAATACTTTGAATACTTTTACACAGAGTTGCGTTATATTGTTGTGCAAAAACATAACAGCTAAAGCCAAAACTGCTTAATGAAATACTGTCATGTATTTATTTCATTTTAAAAAGTAATGAAGTAACGAAACTGTACCACATACAGTTACTCAAAAGTAGTACTCAGAATATTTATTTTTGGTTTAGCTTTGGATTTGGAATAAATACATAGTTTATAAGGTCAGACGCCAGGATTAAAACAGCATTACTCACAAAAGATGACAAAAATGTAGCACCAACAAAAAAAGGTTAAAAAACCCCCAAAACAAAACAAAATGGCGGCGGCGCTGAGGATAAACGTTCTCCGAGGATATTTTGTGAGTAATAGTTTGTGTGAGCTGGACACAGGACGACTTGTGCTGCGCTAAAGAGGCAGGGAAAAGCGGATAATTAAGTTTTCATGGTATGTCAGCGGGTCAGAGTGTCGTATATATCATGGGCGACCGCTGCAGAAACATAAAAAAAACACAGAAACAGCCACAGATACTGGCACGAACCGTGTCAAAGAGTTGGAAGTGCTTCAAGTTAGAAAAACACAGAACTGTCAAGATCGTTTCTCATTTTCTCAGCTGGTTATTTCTCCTTCTTTGTCTCTTTTTGGAACCACCCCCTCCGCCTCCGACCCAGCTCCCTCCACGACCGGAACAAACACTCGACTCTCCACGACCGCTCGAACAAAGCACACGACGACGCTCTCGGCTCGCGACCTCACGGCTCTCGCTCGAACACTTCTGCGCACGACTCTCACTCTCGGCTCTCGGCTCTCGGCTCTCGGCTCTCGGCTCTCGGCTCCGTCAAACCACATTTACATTATTCTGTAAATAAACTTCGTTCAAACCTTTTACCCTGAGTCTGAATCTTTGGTCCCTCAGTCGCTACGACACAAAACAATAAAATGGACAATAATCTTGATCAATCGAGCCAATTAAATCATCCTTTGCAGCTGATGTCTTCAACGTTCTGTGGGAGTGTGATGCTAACCCGAGGCACTGCGCTGTCTGAAGCTGTTAGTCCAGTTAAACTTATATCTGAGTTTAGTTTTAACACAATCAGAAGTGACTTAACTGGAGCTACAACAGTTGAGCTAATTTGTGCTGTTAAACACGTCCCTCTCACATAATGTTACAGTCACAAGTTAGCTAGCATTAGCATTAGCATTAGCATTAGCCAGCTGTTTTTCAGTTTGTCGCTCTCTTAAACATGAACCCTGAGCTCAGACTGACAGACCCCTGAACACGTGCACTTTAAATCCATTTTGTGTTTTCAGACGATCTTAAAACTTTTTTGACACTTGTTGCTGATGTGCACACGTGTCACTACGGCAACCGCTGAACATTCTGCCATAGCCGTACAGGCAGCACACCCCCAGCGTCAGGTCACTGCGCGGTATACCTTTGTCTTGTCGACTTCCTGCGTTTAGGAAAGTTTTTGAGAAAGATCAAATATTTTGTTCTTAATTGTTAAACAGGTTTTCGTCAAACAGCCTCATTAATCGTCTCCACGTTTAAAGCTTTTCATCATTAAGTCTCAACAGGTGAGCTTTTCCAGCCCATCAAATTAAAATTTCCGCAACTTCTAAGACAAACCTTCAAATGTGAATAGAAGTGGCTCTAAGTCTCGCTCCATTATGTGTAAAACAGCTGGACACGTTTGAGGCTGATTTCCGACCGCTGGGCCAATCTAAAAGTCAAACACAGTCTGTGCATTTGCTAAAAGAGCAATAAAGCAGAGCGCTCGCTAAAACGACTCCCCGTCCACAGGGCACGCCCACGCATCAGGGACTCGTCTGTGTGAATACAGTCTGGAGCGACCAAGGAGAGACCGAGGAGAGACCGAGGAGAGACCGAGGAGAGACCGAGGGGGGCTGAAAACGACGAGGTCAGGGACCGGGAGAGGGGGCTGCGGGGCTGGCTCCCATCAACACGTCTGGAGGACCACACCGAGCCCTGGACCTGAGCCACTAAAGCGGGGCTGAGCCATAAATCCCATCCACACGTCCGGAGGACCACACCGAGCCCTGAGGACCTGAGACGGGGCGGAGGAAGCAGGTACGGAGACGGGGATAAATCACACAGACGGGGGGGAGGAGACGGAGGAGGAGAGGGCGGAGGAGGAGAGGGCGGAGGAGACGGGGGCGGAGGAGACGGGGGTGGAGGAGACGGGCCGAGATGCTGATGGCTCCTATTCACTGCAGGGACTAAAGTGTCACAGGTACAGAGACAAAAAGGTTATTTTAGAGCAGGATCTGTCTCTGGATTCACTGTGGTTGTGGTTCTGAGACTGAAATGTCCAAAATGTGGAGTTTTGATGGAGGAAAGAGGCTCGAGGTTTGACACTCCACCACGATGATAATAGAAAATGACTTTTTTTGGCCACTACAGAGTCATTTTCTCTCTAAAACACCACTCTTCTGCCTGATCCGTGGGCGGCGGTGGCTCAGCTGGTAGAGTCTGTCCACTGCTCTGAAGGTTGACGGTTTGACTCCCGCTCTGACATGAACATCACAGGTTGAGGGTCAGATCCACTGACTCACAGGTTGGTGGTGCGATTCCAGCTCCGTGATGTAAAGCGTTTGAGAGTCTTGAAGGAGGAAAAACGTGAGGAAAAGAAAGATATTTATTTTTAGACGTCCACAGCCCTGTTTTTGGGACTGACACATAAAGGAGCCGAGTCACGTCATTTTGTGAACATCATCATCATCAAGTGTTCAAATAAGACTATGTGAATGCACTGTGTGAAATGTGAACTGTGTGAATGTGTGAGTCTGGTCCCTTGATGTAAAGTTCTTTGAGTGACTGGGGGAAAAGTTCTGTCTGGTCCCCAGAAATGTATTTATGACATGATTAAGAAAATAACTTTGGAGAACGAAGGGGAACAAGGGGCTGTCACAACAGGGGGCGTGTCACGTGGGCGTGTCACAGGGGGCGAAAGGGGGCGTGTCACAGTGGGCGTGTCAAAGGGTGTCAATGGGCTGTCACAGTCTGGCACAGTGGGCGTGGCACAGTGGGCGTGTACAGGGGGCGTGGCACAGTGGGCGAACGAAGTGGTGGGCGTGGCACAGTGGCCGTGTCACAGGGGGAGTGTCACAGTGGGCGTGTCACAGGGGGCGTGTCACAGGGGGAGTGTCACAGTGGGCGTGTCACAGTGGGCGTGTCACAGTGGGCGTGTCACAGTGGGCGTGTCACAGTGGGCGTGTCCCGGTGGGCGTGTCCCGGTGGGCGTGTCACAGTGGAGGTTAAAAGGGGGCAGATGGACAAAATGGCGTTTTGAAAATAGTGGATTAAAGATTAAACTCAAACATGAATCTCTCCAAACACAACTTCAGAGACTCAACGAGAAGAAACGACGAGACCAGGGGCGTCAAACTAAAATTCACAGAGGCCAAAATTAAAAACTGGGACTAAGTCTCGGGACAAACTAAATAGTTATTGAAAAATTTCACCAACATCTGCCTGTTTTTCAGAAGAGCTGGATTAAATCTGAAGCGACAGGAGCAGATCCTGATGAGAGTCAAGAGAAGAGGTGGAGGCCGGAGCCAACGTCTTTGCAAAGCATTCTGGGATTCACAGCATTAGCGGAGCAGCTCTAATACATAAACATACACTGAAAAGTCCAATAAGCGATAAAGAAAATACTTTGCCACAGACAGAAATGTTCTGAGAAGAAACCCGAGTCCTGAGGCGTGGAGCTGCAGAGGGTCAGGTCTGAGGATTCTGCCAGTGGCTCGTTTCTACCATCGTTACTCACAGGGAAACACTGGTAAAAACCGCTTTGGCACAATTCCCTAGGGGGCAGTATCGCTCTTGGCCAAATTCAATCATTTTTAGCACAAAATGAAAAAGCCAGGCTGTTGACCATTTGGGATCCGTCTCCGAGCTGCTCAAAATGGACACAAACCGGCGAGAGGGAGGTTCGCTCGCACCTAAATACCACCATCCTCCAGCCGCGTCTCTTGGCAGCGGCTCTGAGCTCGATGACAATGGGCCTGTGTCTGTCACTCGACCGAACGAAAAAGCACCGGCTCTTTATGAGAACACAACGATTCTTCTGCCTTCAGAGTTTTGATAATAACACGGTACCTGCAAATTTATCAGCAGAACTCGTGTCGTAAAAGACTGAAATTAAAACACTAAATAAAACACTAAAATGGACGTGTGTCTGTTTCTTTTCTGTGTATTTGAGGAAAACGGCTCTTGCACCAGTAGTTTTATTTTATAAGCAGCTCTTGAGGTCAAAAATGTTCCGTCTACATCTGATTTTAAACCTTTCTTGTTTTTGTTTCGTTTTTTTGTCCGAGAGTCGGGGACAGACTCTGCTCCAGGTTCAGGAAGTCGTGTAATAAACTGATTAAATCTGACGCTTTTCCTCCTTCAAATCTCGCATCGCCAAACTGAGGGTCAGTGGATTTGACCCTCGACCAATCGTGTTTCTGTCGAGAGCGGGAGTCGAACCGCCAACCTTCAGATCAATGGACAAACGCTCTCCGCTCTTCTTTGGACAGTGCAAACCAAAAAGTTTTTCTCGTTCTTTAGACACAACATCTTTATCTGAACTGGAACACGACCTGTGCGAACGCCAACACGCCGTTTCATCGATTTTTCCAAACGACGTATTCGCTCCAATCTGTTTTTTCACTCAATAATAACGACATGCTCCAACTGTAACGGTTTAGCTTTGTTTTCTTGTTATGGAGTAAACTAAAAATAGGCAGAGAAAACTGATTACAAAGTCCAATTAAAACGAAAAAGACAAAAAAAAGTCAAAAACACGATTCGACCTTTACAGAAGCAAACTGTGGGACTGGAAACGAGAATAATTTGACAGTTTTACCAAAAGTCGGAGCAGTGAGCAGCGGCTGGTGGAGGTTTTACCCCTAAAAAGGATTTACACCATGATCTTTAAAAACACAAAGTGCTAACCTCTTGTTTCTTATAAGTTTGATGTAAAACTCGTTTAACACAAAGATAATGAAGCTGAACTGACACGTGGAGAGAATCAGACGTTTGTCTCAAATCTCTCCAAACTAAGTCTCTGTAAAAACATCTGACTGTAGAGCAGCGGGGTCCAAACGTTTCACCGAGGTCACAGACTGAAACATACGAGAAGCGAAGGGCCATAGTGTCGATACTGAGTCAGACGGCGCCTTTAACACAGTTTAACAGAGACACTGTGCCTTTAATACGACTCGGAAGATTGTTTTTAAGTCTGTCACGAGGCAAAGTGATGCTCCTCAGGTCATAGAGGGAGAATCTCTTCAGTTTGTGGGAAAAAATCGTGACACAACCAGAGAGTCCAGAGCGTCCAGAGCGTCCAGAGCGTCCAGAGCGTCCAGAGCGTCCAGAGAGTCCAGAACGTCCAGAGAGTCCAGAGCTTCGAGCGTCCAGAGCGTCCAGAGAGTCCAGAGCGTCCAGAGAGTCCAGAGAGTCCAGAGAGTCCAGAGCGTCCAGAGCTTCCAGAGCGTCCAGAGAGTCCAGAGAGTCCAGAGAGTCCAGAGAGTCCAGAGCGTCCAGAGCGTCAGAGAGTCCAGAGAGTCAGAGAGTCCAGAGAGTCCAGAGAGTCCAGAGCGTCCAGAGCGTCCAGAGTCCAGAGAGTCCAGAGAGTCCAGAGCGTCCAGAGAGTCCAGAGAGTCCAGAGCGTCCAGAGCGTCCAGAGAGTCCAGAGCGTCCAGAGCTTCGAGCGTCCAGAGAGTCCAGAGCGTCCAGAGCGTCCAGAGAGTTGAGAGTCCAGAGCGTCCAGAGAGTCCAGAGAGTCCAGAGTCCAGAGTCCAGAGCGTCCAGCGTCCAGAGCGTCCAGAGAGAGAGAGTCCAGAGTCCAGAGAGTCCAGAGCGTCCAGAGCGTCGAGCGTCCAGAGAGTCCAGAGCGTCCAGAGAGTCCAGAGCGTCCAGAGCGTCGAGCGTCCAGAGAGTCCAGAGAGTCCAGAGAGAGAGTCCAGAGAGTCGTCCAGAGCGTCCAGAGAGTCCAGAGCGTCCAGAGCGTCCAGAGAGTCCAGAGAGTCCAGAGCGTCCCAGAGCTTTGAGCAGAGAGAGTTGAGCGTCCAGAGCGTCCAGAGCGTCCAGAGCGTCCAGAGCGTCGAGCGTCCAGAGAGTCCAGAGAGTCCAGAGCATCCAGAGTGTCCAGAGCTTTGAGCGTCCAGAGCATCCAGAGAGTCCAGAGAGTCCAGAGCGTCCAGAGAGTCCAGAGCGTCCAGAGCGTCCAGAGAGTCCAGAGCCTGGTTGATTTACGGTCGGCCTGTGGTCACATGATGATGTCTGAGGGTGAGGGCTGCAGCCTTTTACATTGTGATGAACAGCTCGGTCGAGGAGCAGATAAATTATTCCAAAAACACTGTGTGGATGCCAAGTTCTAAGGCAGAGAGGTGCAAACGAAAGAAGCAGCCGTTATTTACTCGAAATACCAGCGCGCTCCCCCTTTTCTTTCATAAATTCATTCAAGACACGAGCCAAACATGCACACAGCCTGTTAAAAGGGCAAGAAAAGAACAGATTTTATGACGATTCGGGAAAAGGAAAGACGAAAACCTGATTTCAAAAACACAAGGGACGAGGAAAAAATCCAAAAGTGAGATTCTCAGGTCCAGGCGGGAATTCAGATCCAATTTAGGCCTCGCCTCATGGCAAACACAGACGCAGACGCTGTCAAAGGTGAGACCTGCCAATTGGTTTTCACACTTTTTTAATACAGTCACCGCTTTCATGTCGGCTCCTATACGACACCGGGCTCGTAAATAAAAGTGTCACTGCGCCTGAAGCTGAGGCACGACGCAAAAGAACAGGGTTTTATTAGTTCCAACGTAGATACAGTTTTAAAGTAACAACGTAGATCCAGTGTTTCGTGTAATTTTTTTGTCCAACTGTCGAGACCAAAGGAAACAAGAATCAGCTGAAATATTAAAATAAGACGCCAATGTCACACAAAACTGACTCTTGTAGCTTTAATCCATGTTCTAACACTGTTTCCTCCTCAAAAACAGACCTGGAGTTGTGTTTTGTTTCATTTATTATTAGTCTGTAACATCCCCAAAGCTCAAAACCCTCTGTTCCACCTTGTGATGTCATCAAGTGGAAGTTTTAACAGCTCCTTTTACCTTTTTTCAGTTGAGATAAGTGGCAAGGGACGGAAATGATGCAAATGATTCTAGAAATGAAGGTGTGTGGAGTTTAAAAACACAGTGGAGCACTTCCTGTATCACCACATGATGACATCACAAGGTGGAACAGTGTGTTTTCAGTTTGAGAGAGGCAGGTTTGTGTGTTAAACATGTGAGAATGAAACAAACACAGCTGCAGGTCTGTGTGTGACGAGGAAACATCAGAACAGAGAAAAGAACCATATGGAACTTTAAATATAAAACGTTTCATTTCATGTTTCACGTTTGTTTGAGTGTTTCTGGTCTCTCTGGTAAATCAGCGCCCGGTGCGGTTTATGGGGTCACGGTTCAGGACCTGCTCTGCTCGGTTGGATCTAGGAGGAAGCGGATTTTAAAAATTCCCAAATCGAGAGGCTCAGCGGCATCTGGAAATGTGCAAAAGACGAGAGGAAAAAGTCTGACGACGTTTGGGTCACATGGTCACAGGTTTGTACAGCACTTTTCCACCTCCACTGACACTTTACATCGAGGAGTGTCCTGCCTAAGGACACAACAACACCATTCATTTGCGGGAGCTGGAATCGCGCCGTCAACCTGTGGGTCTGTGGATCTGACCAGTGAAAAAACAGGGATTATTGTGGCTTTGTGACAAAACTCGAGTGAGGACGAAGGGAAAACACAAATTAAACTATTTTAATGAGAAATGTGACTAGTTATGTGTAAATAGCCTCTGACGACACTGGGGCTCGCGGCTCCTCTGGGGGCGGCTCCTATGGGGCGGCTCCTCTGGGGGCGGCTCCTATGGGGCGGCTCCTCTGGGGACGGCTCCTCTGGGGCGGCTCCTCTGGGGCGGCTCCTCTGGGGGCGGCTCCTCTGGGGGCGGCTCCTCTGGGGGCGGCTCCTCTGGGGCGGCGGGGGCGGCTCCTCTGGGGGCGGCTCCTTTGGGGGCGACTCCTCTGGGGGCGGCTCTTGGGGGCGGCTCCTCTGACACAACGTCTGTCTTGGTCAGAAGGTGGAAGGTGAGTCTAACAGGAGAAAAAACTGAGAACTACGAGGGAAACGCTTCTCTTTAATGCCCCTTTAACCCAGTTTAATTCTCCTTTAACCCAGTGTAATGCCCCTTTAATGCCCCTTTAACCCCCTTCAATGCCCCTTAACCCCCTTCAGTGCCCCTTTAACCCTCTTTAGTGTAAATCACAGCTGACCAATCAGCTCCTTCGTTTCACTGTGTCACTGAAATAAACCGCTCTGATTGGACGATCACGTCTGAGGAGGTCTGAGGAGGGATTTCAGTCTGGATTTACCCAGACAATGATGTGAGAGTAAAAGTCTTACATGATTGTCCTGTTATTACATTATGAGCTTATTAGATTTGAAATTGTCCTGGATTGTTAGGTTATAGGCTGTTATTCCATGATTGGCCCACGTTGCCCTTTCACAGTGTAATTCTGCTCTGGTGCGGAGCTTATGCGCCGGCCGCCCGCTGTCAGATGGCGGTGATAGCTCTCCCGGTTTAATGTCATAAGAGCTAATCCTCTTAAATGCGGAGATGATCTGGAGATGATCTGCAGACAAAGGATCAGACGAACATGAACGAGCGAATCTACTGACCCTCCGCCGCCCCGCGCTCTTATCCACGCACCGGGACATCAGAAAAGCAAAGAAATTATTGGAAAAAATGGAAATACTGCAGTAGTGAAACAGATAGCATGTTAGCATGTTAGCATGTTAGCGTGTGTTAGCCTTTTCTCTTCAGACGTGTCGAGGTCTGGAGTCTGGACACGAGGAAATCTGTGCAACATGTGGGATTCTTTACATCATCTGTTTTAATCTGACACATGGAATGTTTCTCAAAATAAAAGGTTAAGGTCCTTTTAAATGTGACAGAAAACATGACATATGTAGTAGTAGCAGTAGTAGTAGTAGTAGTTGTAGTCGTAGTAGTAGTCCTCGTCGTAGTAGTTGTTGTCGTAGTTGTAGTCTTCCCTCTGTGTATATTCACAGTTGCAGAGCTTGTCAGAAAAGCTGCACTCACTTTCTCTCAAATCCTTCTGTACAAATACTGTCCATAATGACTCTGAATCTAACGACTCCAAAAACAAAAGCCACATTTGAAAACGGCTCAATTAAATCATCGACTTCAATGATCATAATTAACTCAGGACAAAAGCTGCCTCTGCATCAACACATTTATTCTGCAGAAAAACTTTACACGCCTCTACTTTACACAGACACTGACATTCTGAGCTGTTCTCTTTTCTGTTCTCTCTCAAATTAACTAATTATCTAATCCTCATTTTAAAACATAAACGGATAATCTGACTGCAATCAACATAATTTAACCAAAAATAAACTAATGGAATGAGCCAGCCAGAAAACAAATACAAATGTCCAAAATAAATCCAAAATAAATCCAAAATAAATCCAAATTATATCCAAAATAAATCCAGAATAAATCCAAAAATAAATCCAAAATAAATCCAAAGTATATCCAAAATATATCCAAAATAAATCCAAAATAAATCCAGAATGTATCCAGAATATATCCAAAATATATCGAAAATAAATCCAAAATATATATCCAAAATATATATCGCAAATAAATCCAAAAAATATCTAAAATATATCAGTAATATATTGAAAATATATCGAAAATATATCCAGAACATTTCCAAAATATATCGAAAATAAATCCAAAATATATCCAAAGTATATTCAGAATATATCCCAAACAGTGCTGTTCTGCTCTCGTGTTAATGAACTTTACAAACTAAGGCCTAAATGAGAAAGACACAGAAACGTCACGTCAGATACTGTTTCTGCTCTTGACTTCCATGTATTTTTGCTTTAATAGTACGCTCTTGTCTCCTGTTTGCTGTGATCACTTTGTCCTCCTCAGTCTCGTTAGCTGAAACGTGTTATTAGCTGCAGCCTCCACTCAGACACTAACTTCCCACTTTGCTTTTCGACAGAGCACAAACGACACGTCGCTGACAGCTCATTTAACCTGAGATTTCACAGCGGCCCGGTCCATCGTGTTAGCGTCAGTCGCACTTTGGGTTCGTGTTCCAGCTTTTGTCCATTTTTGTCTAACTTCTTTAGCTTGGACGCAGCTAAACCCCGACGAGGAGCAGTGAGGCCTGTCAGCTCAGCGTCAGCCCACTGCACAAGCCCCTCTCCACTTTTGAAGTCCACACTGAAGCCAGAGATTTTTTGTCATGTTGTGCTTTTCTTTTATCCTGGCTGTGGCTTTGTAGTTCTGCTCCTTTTTTCTCATCCCCCGTATTATGAGGCAGTATGTTCTCTGCAGTATGGAGCCGGACAAAGAGACACGACACGCAGCACTTTATCAAACACTGTCTTCAATTTGACTTTTGTCGTCACCAAAAACTAAAAATGTGCTTCAGTTTTCATTTCTTAAACATGAAAAATACAGACTTTAGGTCCATATTTAAACCTCCGACTGCGAGTATCAGAGCAACCAACGAGCCAATCAGAGTGAGCCTGCTTTTCCCTTAGCAACGCTGTCAATCAAACCTGTTGCTAACGCTAGCAGGAGCGACGTCGGGGAAAGAAGGATCAGATGTGTCTGTTATTAATGTTCATATGTTGATTTAAACCCAGGATCATGTGGTTAATACGAACATTTAAGACCAAAATGATGAGTTTTTGAGTCGATGGAGCAGGAAGTGCAAACATGAGCACTTCCTGTTTGTAATGTGGTGGCTAGCAGGTTAGCACAGACCATTTATATAAACAGTCTCTGTATTTAACACATAAACGAAAACTAAACTAGAAACCTGATGATTTTCCTGACAGAAAACTGGTCAAAGAGTCGAGTTTAGGGTCGAACTCAGAGATTTACTGTTTTTTTTTAAGAACCATTTTTTTCTCATCCAGAGAAACTCATGGCTGATCTGAGCTGCAGTTTTTTGGGCAGAGACGTGAGGCAGATTTTGATCATTTTCCCCAAATTCTGTGATTTAAATTTAAACTACAAACTCCCCACAGCCGTGTTTTACCATAAGAGCAGCTGCAGTTTTCTCTTTGCACTAAAATGTTTAAATAAAATGTTCAGATAAAAAATGTTCAGACAAAGCTTTAAGAGCGTTCAGCAGATCGACCAAAACGAAACATCGGCCTGGGCTGAAAACGTCGACAGCAGATGCACCAAAAAGAGCAAATATCGGCCTGATATTTTGGCCAACAGTCTGAAATGATTCAATCTGACTCAAATCTGATTAAAATCTGATTAAAATCTGATTCATCTTTGACTAAAATCTAAACAAATCTGATTAAACTTTGATAAAAATTTGATTAAATCTAAATATAATCTGACTAAAATGATTCAACTATGATTTAAATTGTATTAAATCTGATCAAAAGTTGATTAAATCTGATTAAAATCCGATTAAGATCTTTTTGAATACTGATTGAAATCTGATTAAAATCTGGTTAAAATCTGATTAAAATATGATTCAAATTTTATGAAAATCTGATTAAAATCTGTTTAAAATGTGATTATTTGCAGCGTACAGCGTTGCATTTTTGCAGATTTTGGGTTTATATTTTCCTGTTTTTGAAAGTGAAAAACATGTCTGACTCCTGCTTTAACATATTTATATTTTGAAGCGTTTTCTTATCGCTGCAGCACATGCGCCGCCTCAGTCCGACCTCGTACCTCACCGTTTGATCCCTCTTCCATCAGCGCTGCCGTTTAACCCACCGTCCGTCCTCAGAGTTATCGCCTCGGCCCCAAATACCACTAAAAATGTCAGTTAAACGAGCGGCACATGGAGGAAAAATGGAATCTGCCACGGAGGTCAAAGGTCGCCTCTGATCCCTTTTAAACCTTAGCATTAGCGCTGATATTCGACAGCGTGACTAAAAACATCCCATCTGTTTATCTGCATCGCCCGGACGTAAACCCCGCCACAATGAGGCCGCTCCAGACCTGCGCCTTTGTCCACGTAAGCTCCACGAGACCTATTTCCCCGAAGGAAAGTATCTCCAACAGCATCAGGACGAGACTCGGACTGGAGCTTTTACATTTACAAAAGCGATTCAGGTACGACGGAGGATTAGACGTGAGCTAATCAGACGCACGACGAAATCACACGAGCGGCAGGAACGGCACAAGAGGACGGACATAAATCTGACGGGTTTGGACGTGAGCGTGGCGAGGGGTTTGTGCGCCATCTTTAACTCACACACAACAAGTAGGTGCAAACGTACAAGCTAACGGCCCCGTCCAGACAGAAAATAGCCTGGCTCGTTGTGGGGGACAAATCCGGTTAATCCTCAGTCTCTCCTGCACACACGAGCAACGACCACGACGACGACGCCACAGCGACGCCACGACGACGCCACGGCAACGCCACGATGACAGAACGAGGAAAACACAGAAGAGGTGGTGTGGGCCTTTCGAAATCACTTTAAATGTGGGACAGAGGAATGTGGATCCTGGACTGTAAACAGAGAGAGCGGGGCCCCGGAATAATCTCTGCGGGAATCTGGAGCAGGAGCCGCAAACAACTGGCAAAAGCAGAAAAACACAATTATGTGGAGCAAACAGGTCAGGCGCGTCTGCCTGAAAAAACAGAGAAAAGAAACTCGAGCTCGTTCAGTCCCGACACAAACATCGATACTTCACTTTGAGTCTCTGCCGATACCCGATACCAACCGATACCAGTGTGAGGCAGAAAAGGACATTTATTTCCTGAAAACACAGTTAACTCTTTACACAACAGATCAGTTTGTGTTATGTAAGTCGTCCTTCAGATAACGACAAAACAGCTTCGTCCAAACATTATGAGACATTTTGGGTCAAAATCAAACTGTAAGTGTCTCATTACACACTTACAGTTTACACTTACAGCCTCGGAGCCTCTGAGCATTTACCCCAGAATCACACAGATACAAACATTTCAGAGCCTTTTGTTTCACACCCAGAGATAATGAACTTTTACACTTCGACAGGTAGAACAACAGAGTTTCCTGAGGGAGACGGAGCTTCAACAGGTTCACGTCTTTTTGTTGGGTTTTTGGTGAGTTTTTGGTGGGTTTTTTTGGTGAGTTTTTGGGGGGTTTTTGGTGAGTTTTTGTTGAGTTTTTATTGGGTTTTTGTTGGGTTTTTGTTGGGTTTTTGGTGAGATTTTGGTGGGTTTTTGGTGGGTTTTTGTTAGGTTTATCGTGAGTTTTTGATGGGTTTTTGGTGAGTTTTTGGTGAGTTTTTGGTGAATTTTTGGTGAGTTTTTGGTGGGTTTTTGGTGAGTTTTTGGTGGGTCTTTAGTGGATTTTGATGAGTTTTTGGTGAGTTTTTGGTGGGTTTTTGTTGGGTTTTTGGTGAATTTTTGGTGTGTTTTTGTTGGGTTTTTGGTGAGTTTTTGTTGAGTCGGCGCCTTAACCCTCAGGCTGAACGGGTCAAACTCTGGAGACACACGGGACAAATGCACCGTGGGATGTATTTATTTATATTTATTTATATTTAATCTCCACTGTGTTTTTAAACTCCACACACCTTCATTTCTAGAATTATGCGAATCAATTTCAGGAATCCTGGAATTGCCACTGAACTAAAGGTAAAAGGAGCTGTGGAAACGGTTGAAAACTACCACTTGATGACATCACAAGGTGGAACAGAGCGTTTTGAGCTTTGTAGATGTTCCAGACTAATAATAAAGTGAGACTCAAACATGTGAATGAAACAAACACGACTCCAGGTCTGTGTTTGAGCAGCGTTAGAACACGGATCTGAAAACAGCGTCATGTGGCTCTTTAAACTCGGATTATTTGCGGTAGAACGAGCGAAGTCCACGGCGCCGCTGCGTTATCTCTGTTTACGCTCACGCGGCCGGAACACACAGCGCTGCGTTACCTATGCTAATGAGATAATGATTAGATAGAGAGGCAGAGCGTGAATTATAGGCTGTCAGCGCTCAGAAATGACATGGAAATTACAGTAAAAGAAAATGGAGGAAGCGGCGCTGTGATTACGAGGAGATGTACCGGAAGCTTCTGTGTAATATCATGTTATTAAAGGCAAACACATGGACTGGGCCTGATTGAGTTACACTGAAGAGCACATTCATCTCCATAAATGTGCAGCATGAATCATTTACACAGGAAAACACCTCCATTTCCCATCCAGACTCACATTAAACTCATCGTCAGCGCGTTTCCATCTGTGACAAAAGGTGAGTTTTATGAATGATAGAAACGTCTCGGAGCAGACGGTGATTCGTTTAAACGTCGTTACACGAGCAGAAGTTCTGGAAGGATTGAATTTGAAAAGCATTTTGCAGCAGAAGTCGTGTGGTCCAAACGTGACTTTCTGCTCGTACGATTCAGCTGAAGTTCAACGTGATTAACAAAGAACCAGATTATATTTTACTTACTGCAAAAAAAATCCAGTTTCTTTCCAATTTCTGTTGGTTTATGATTTATGATTATTTCAAAATGATGCCAAAGTGCAAATTTAAATGAGTTTGGCAGACGCTCTGAGAGGATCTGTCAGTGTGACTCTGTGGGAGTAAAACTCGCTCTTCACATGACGTTACCCGACCCTTTCACACAGCTCGAAAAACGAGCGTTTAAGACCAAAATGAGTCTGACAGCAGCAGGGACAGAGAGAGAGAGTTTTTAAATGACAAAAAACAAAATCTAAATCAAAATAAAAAAATTTAAATAAAAAAATAAAAAATGAACTCAAAATAACTACAAAAAAACTACTTAAAATAAAAAAAATATAAAAAAAATTTACTCAAAATAACTACAAAAAACTACTTAAAATAACAAAAAAAAAAATGAACTCAAAATAACTACAAAAAACTACTTAAAATAACAAAAAAGAAATGAACTCAAAATAACTCGGGCTCCTGTTTAAAGAAGGATTCTCTTTTCCCACAAAAATATCTTTAACTCTCCTCTCAAAACCATCTT
Source organism: Periophthalmus modestus (assembly GCA_019594935.1). Classification (NCBI taxonomy): domain Eukaryota; kingdom Metazoa; phylum Chordata; class Actinopteri; order Gobiiformes; family Gobiidae; genus Periophthalmus; species Periophthalmus modestus. The sequence continues at coordinate 35,451,823 of JAIEZT010001390.1, forward strand.
TTCTCTGGCTCAGATCTAACTTCACTCTCTTCAGAGGAGGTGAGTGTGTTTGAGATGGAGATGAACAGCAGACTGTGGTCCTGAGGAGCTCTCACTCGGAGTTGGTACATCCTCTAGTGGAGAAGCTGTTTAGTTTCTCCAATTTAACGCTCACTACTCTCTTAAAAAAAAAATAAAAATAAAAAATATAAATTTAAAAAATACAATTTTTTAAAAAGAAAAAAACTTAACTTGAGTTAAAAATTAACTCAAAAATAATAATAATTAAAAAAAGACAAACAACAAACTCAAAGTAACTCAAAAAATGAAGTCAAAATAACAAAAAACTAAACAAAATTAAAAAAAAAAAACAAAAAAAAAAAAAAAAACAAACAAACAAAAAAACTCAAAATATAAAAAAAAAAAAAAAATAATTTTTTTTTTTTTTAAATAACTACAACAAAATGAACCCCAGGATCATGTAAAGGGTTAATCGAAAATGAGTCTGACAGCAGCAGGGACAGAGAGAGAGAGACAGTTTTTACACAGAAAGTGAATTGGAGCCAGAGTCGATGGAGCAGGAAGTGCCTCATGATCACTTCCTGTTTGGACGCGGCGGCGGCTAACAGATTAGCTCTGTGCATTTATATAAAGAGTCTACAGTCCACACTCTCAGTTCAACAGTTTGACACATAAATTTATTTGGCGGTGCAGGGGCTGGGAGCAGGACCGCCTCACCACAGAAAGGTTCTGGGTTCGATTCCTGGGTTTTTCTGGGAGGAGTTTGTCTGTTTCTGGGCACTTCGGTTTCATCTTTCTTCACATCAGTTTGTTTTGTTATTTATCTGTCTTGGACCTACAGCCTTGTATTTAAAAATGCTGAAGTTGTACATGTGTCTGGTTTTAAATAAATAAAAAAGCAAAATAAAAGTCAGCACAGCCCCAGATCTGGACGTGTTTCTCCCGACGCTGCTCTGGCCCCTCGTCCTGAGCAACGAGAATAAACTCAACAATCAGCACATGTAGTAAAAGTACTTCCACGTGTACTACAGCCCTGTCTGTCTGTGTCGTGTTTGGTGCAAAGTCGAGCTCTAAAGGACAAATGTCTCACGCTGTGTTCAGATCTGAGTTTTCATGTTTCCTCGTCACAAACAGACCTGCAGTTTGTGTTTTTTTTGTTTCATTCTCACGTTTCACACACAAACCTGCAGATTTAGGCTGAGTTCTGTTCTCAAACTGTGAAAATGAAACAAAACACAGCTCCAGGTCAGTTTTTGAGGAGGAAAAAACAGCAGAACATGGTTTAAACCTCATGAAAGTCGAGTTTGTGTAACATAGAAACTTTAAGTGACACAAGAAAGAAGAAACAACAACAATTTAAAACTAAATATTATGTTTTGAATCAGGAAAAAGATTCAGATGTTGGACTAAAGTGACGCATAACCTTATGTGCACTGTAACAATAAACACATGCAGTAAAAGTACTCACACGTGTACTCTGTGTGTGTACTCTGTGTACTCTGTGTGTACTGATCATTTCAGTCCTCTATCAGTTATCTCGACTGAACTAAACATAAAAGGAGCTGTTAAAACTACCACTTGATGACATCACAAGGTGGAACAGAGCATTTTGAGCTTTGGAGATGTTACAGACGAATAATAAAGTGTAATTCAAACATGTGAATGAAACAAACTCTAGGTCTGTTTGAGGAGGGAGCAGTGTTAGAACATGATTAAAGCTACAAGAGTCGAGTCGGGTGAAGTGTCTTGCCCAAGGACACAACAGCAGCATTCATCTGTAGGAGCCGGAATCGCACCTCCGACCTGTGGGAGCCGGAATCGCACCTCCGACCTGTGGGAGCCGGATCTGAACCGTCTGGACTCTTCAAACTGAGCCGTCGCTTCAAACCAATAAAAAGTTTAGTTAAAAGTTCGTGTTTTTTGGAGTTTCTTTTAACGACGCCTCGTTTGGTAAAAGTCGATGAGTCTGATTCAAACAGGTCTGTGTCTCGTTCTCTCGTTTATGAGCGGCGGCGGCTCCCTCTGCGCCCGGCCCACGCCAAATCACCCGCGGCGGTCCCGGTGGCGTGCTAACAAGCCCCGCCCCCTAAACGAGAGCGAGGAACCGATCTGGAAGATTTAGAGAAATGGAATAATCACGAGTCTCGAGGGGGAGTAACCACGACCTTGGGCTCCGTCGATACAATCAAGCGACGCTCCGTCTCATCCCGACGACGAGAGGTTTGCCGCCGCTCAGACGCCGCTCAGACGCCGCTCAGACGCCGCTCAGACGCCGCTCAGACGCCGCTCAGACGCCGCTCAGACGCCGCTCACAATCAGACACAATCCCGCCGCCGCTACGACAAACAGAAAAGTCAATTTTCTTATTTAGAAGCAACACACGAGCGAACCTCAGCGTTTGTGTCACTGCTCTGTGAGGGGGAGGGGCACATGTGGGTGGTCAGAGAGGTCAGAGGTCAGGGGTCAGAGGTCAGAGGTCAGAGGTCAGAGGTCGGCGCAGATTTGTGTCGACACCTTGAGTCCTAAATATAAAACGAGGCAACACGCAAACTAAACATGCTCTGTCCGACATAAATCTGCCAACGCTGCAGATCTTCTGTCAAACTGAAACATTCTGTTCCACCTTGTGATGTCATCGTGTGGTGATACAGGAAGTGCTCTGCTGTGTTTTTAAACTCCACACACCTTCATTTGGATCATTTCAGCCTCATCTCTCCTGAACTAAAGGTAAAAGGAGATGTTCACATGAAAACTACCACTTGATGACATCACAAGGTGGAACATTTTGATCTTTGGAGATGATTAATAATAAAGTGACTCAAACATGTGAATGAAACAAACGCGGCTCCAGGTCTGTTTTAGTGATATGTTGGTGTGATAACACGACTTACAGCCGTTTTGTGCAATATTGGACCTTTAAACATTCGATGCTCGTCACAAAAGTCACAGTGTGATATTTTCCGCAGATCGTTGCTCGACAGACGTGAAACTGAACCTGAAGCTTTCAGCCTCGTGACTCTTCTGTTCTTCTCATTTGAAAGTGTAATCCGCCGCTGGAGCAGTGACCTGCTTGTTCTCTGGAGACTCTGGAGGTACTTCACTGCTCCGAGTCAAAGCTCACACTTAACCTGGACCCCGAGCCCCGGGCCCCGGGCCCCCGAGGCAGACACCTGTGCCACGTGAGAGGAGCGAGGTCACACTGTCGTCTCCTGAAGCTCGCAGGCTAACGGAGAGGACAGAAATACAAGGACCACGCTTCACGGAATGTTAGAAACTTAGACAGAATGTTCAATAAAAGTGACCGTGGACTGAGGACGTCTCCTTTAAAAAACACCAGTATCACTGAGACGTGACTGAAGCTGATCTGGATAAAAATCCAGATCATTTCCCAGATTTACACTTTTATATCAGAGGTCGACTCGTGTGTTTTTGTCTGATGCCGATAAACATAAAGAATCAAGATAAACTTTTTGGACCAATATGTCGGGCGGGTTTTGGATATTTTTATTTTTTTCCCAAATATGTTGTTAAATGTCAAACTCCCCGTGTCCTGGACGAGAGTCACATTTTATCACGTCTCTTCAGATAAACCTGGATCCATTTCGTCTTTGTTCATTTTCACAGCTCGTTGGGCCAAACAAAATATCGCCCTCTGCTGGAGGTTTAAACCCGAGACGCTAAAAAACACAAAAACCGACCGACAAACACAGAGTCTGTGTCGATTTTATCTAAAATTTAAAATGACATGAGTTAAGAGCATTAAAGACACGGTTCATACGTTTCACTGCAGCAGGTTAAACGTCTGTGTTTCAGAGACTGATTAAATATATTTTGTTCTGTTATTGTGTCGTGGAGTCATGTGTTGGTCCTTTTTGGTGAAGAAAATGTTTTGTTTTGTGTCTTTCAAAAAAAAAGTAAAACGTAAACAACCTAAATAAATAAAATTCATTGATTAAAACACGACCAGTTCTCAGAGTTAGTTTAAGTTTTATAAAAAAGTGACTTTATGACATTTCAGTGACTCTTTTCCTTCCGGGTTAAACACAGCTCCACCGTGAGGTCAAACCAGGAGAACAATTCAACCATGAACACAAACATCACGACTTTGCGGAGCGGACGTCCCGGCGGACCTCCTGACGGACCTCCTGACGCTCGCTCCTGACTCTCGCTCCTTCTCTTTCGGAGTGAGATTTGTGACCTAAGACGAGCTGCTGCGACGCCCTTCTCAGTCGACAGATGATAGCTCCTGCCCTTTGCTCCTCGTCGGAACGACCACAGATCAATACCGGAGTTGGCCTCCTGTCAGCATTCCCACGACGCACACGCGCTCCGGCACATACGCCATCAAAGCTCCGACCGACCTCCGCAGGACCTGGATGTGAACCGCCCACATTCCCAGGATAGTTCCCAACTGACGAGGAAGAACAAGGATAGAGTCTGACGGAGGAGAGGAATCCTGCTGCAGCGAGAGGAGAGATGAAGGAGCGGAGTGACGAAGTGAGAGGACACGGCGAGGAGGTGATCCCTCACCTCCTCGAGCACCGGAACACGAGGAGGTGAGGGAGACGAGGAGGTGAGGGAGCGAGGGCGGGGAGACAAGGAGGCGGAGGTGAGGGAGACGAGGAGGTGAGGGAGCGAGCGGCGGGAGACAAGGAGGTGAAGGAGACGAGAGGGAGACGAGGAGGAGGTGCAACTCCTGTTTAACCCCGTGGCCTCTTCGACGGGAGAGCGGCGGCTGGGCTCAGTCTCGGCTCAGTCTGCAGGACGCTGCTCCCTGTGGGTTTGATTATGAGCAAACAACAAAATCGCTGTGATAGTTGAGTTTTTGGTTGATAATTGGAGAGTCTGGTGAAACTCTCAGACTCCTGCATAATGAACTTTCAAACACACAGACGCCAGAAGCAGCTCGTACAAACAGAAAACCAAAGATTATTTTGATTCATTTCCAGGTCTAATCACAGACTTGGACTTGAGCCTGTTTGACATATCGAATAAAGTCATAAATACCACAAAATACACATGCGCTCGCTAACGTGCTAACGTGCTAACGTGCTAATATTTACTCCAGGTGTGACGCCGCCATCGTGGGTTACAGTCGACACGTCGGTAATAACAGGTTTTATCTCCGTGTTCCTGTTTGGACAGGACTGTAATAAAAAGTCAACACAGCGGCGTTCCAGCGACTTTCTCCTCATCATGCTTCACTTGAGCAAAAATAAATAGAGTAATTACGATCTGCACAAACGACGGTCCCACGGCGTCCCGAGCGACGCTGCGGCGTGCGGCGGTTTTATTAGACACGTGCTGTGAAATGCAAATATCTCCAAATATCCATCAGCTCCGTTTGTATTTGTGATTTTCATTTAAATTCATCCAGACGTATGTTTGATGCTAACAGCCACATGCTAACACTTCACACACAGAGCGCCTCCTTTCTCCTCCTCCTCCTCCTCCTCCTCCTCCTCCTTCTCCTCCTCCTCCTCCTCCTCCTTTCTCCTCCTCCTTCTCCTCCTCCCTCCTCCTCCTCCTCCGTCCGAACACGTCGAGGTTTTGACTCGTTCAGACAAAAACAGGAGCTGATTATCGCGAGTCACTTTTCACGTAAATAAAAACGAATGAGGTTTAAATAATTGAAGGAGCAGACGGGAGAACGAGGAGGATCCCCCCGGTTCCTCGTCTGAAGCGACTCGTGACACATCGCCTCCTGCTGCTGAAGCAAGAGTCAATCAAACACCAGGTACAGAGCAGCAGAGCGCCCCCTGATGGTCACCGGTCATACATATGTAACAGGGTCAAAGCCGACGGAGGAACGGCCGAGGAGTCACAGCAGGAGCAGCCGGGGAGATACTGACACCACACACTCTGCCTCCACCTCCCTCCTGCACCTCCCCTCTGCACCTCCCTCCTTCACCTCCCTCCTGCACCTCCCTCCTGCACCTCCTTCCTGCACCTCCCCTCTGCACCTCCCTCCTCCACCTCACCTCCTGTACCTCCCTCCTTCACCTCCCCCCTGCACCTCCCCTCTGCTCCTCCCTCCTGCACCTCCCTCCTTCACCTCCCTCCTGCGCCTCCCTCCTGCACCTCCCTCTTAAATATTTAAATCCTGAGCTGCTCTTGTTTTTGTGGAAGTGAAGCTGGTGAAGCTCCAAACTCTGGGGCCAAACTGAAAAATGATGTTGGGGCCCCACTACAGACTTTGTGAGGGACTTTGTGAGGGGCCCCTCTGCACTGGGCCCTGGGTGAACAGCCCCCTTTAACCTTTAACCTTTGACCTTTGACCTTTAACCTTTTATGGCATTAAGTTACAGGTCCGATCTGTGGAGGAGCGAGCGTACAACATGTTTTTGAGCAATAAAACCAATGTAGTGAGATGATGTAAGACAAGTTTAATGCCACATTAAGGAACTTTACAAAGTGAGACCTTCATGAAGCAGGTGTTGGACCCTCCTCCAGAAAAAACACATATTTAAATCATAATAATGTAAAATAAAGAAGAAAGTACATTTCAAAACCATGAAACATCCATTTGATTCTATTAGAATACAGATGGCAGCTTAGTATGGAATTAATTTTAAAATCACTTGTTTCCAATAAACATAATTTGTGCAAAAGTCTGACGAGCACCTGGAACCTTCTTCACCGACAGCTGCAATTACACAACGATAATGACGAACATCCATCTCCAGAATCTTAATGAAAATGGTTGAAATAGCATCAGTTTTACCCCAGGCTCAGGGCTGCGGCGCCATTTTCAGAATTAATCATAAAACTTTGATCAGACGATAATAAACACAGCTTGATTGTTTACAAAAGACGACGTTATCTGAAGTGAGCGTGAGCAGAACGGGGCCACAAAATCAATCCATCACCAAGAACGAACCATTAGAAGATTATTGATCCAGTCAAACTCGGCTCGTCTGCGCTCGGTCGGCTCCACTTTGTCCCAGATCACCACTGCGAATATCACAACTTTTAAGAGCCAAACTGAAGCTTTACCTCATTGTTAAAACATAATTATTCTACTTTTCAAATGTTCCATGACTCACTTTATCGATGCAACACCGTCACTGTCCACTAGGGGTGTGAGCACGAAGGACGCCCAGGTACAAATATGAGACTGAGACGACGGGAAGCTCATTTTGAAGTGTTAATATTTGAAAAAAGGCATAAATACGTCAAAATATACGTCTTTTCTTTGTGCAAAACTGCTATATCCAGTCGTATAAAGAGAGTTTTTACATTTGTTTCTGAGTCAAACAGACAAAAACTGTAGTAAAGTCCTTTCCTTGCAGTAGTACCAGACGATACTTGAGACGTTCCTCGTTTAAAATCCTCTTATAGACTTACCTGTGCATGTGCGCTATGTACGACGGGACCACTTGAACTTTGAGCGAAGGCAGCGTGACCCTCCGAAGCATCTACTCTGTTTATTTTTGCACGTCGCACACAAACGTCCACCTCCGAGGACCCCCTGCGAGCCCAAAGCCCGGCCTACGACTCACCCAAATGTTTTACATACAAAACCTTGACCCCGCAGCGTCCCGGCTGAATAATCCCCCTCTCTGGAACTTTACACCTCCTCGCCGGCCCCTCAGCTCTCGTCCTTTAACATCGCCGGCATGTCGCTCCGCTCTCTCTCCACATTCCCGCTTGTGCCGAGCGAAACCTCCGCTGGCGCCAGGGAAGAGCCGGACAGTTCGGCCTCGCTTTGATCCCGAGGTACAGGTCGTCTGTGGCGTTGGCTAATTTTAGTTAGCGCTCTTAAGCCCGAGTTCTCTTTGAAGCACTCGGGACCTGAGTGTGGAGTTATCAGAGAGAGAGTTTTGTCTGAGTGACTGAAGCGTGGATGAGTCTGTGTCATAACTGAGTCTGAACACGAAGAAGGAGGATTTCAAAGTGAAAGGACACGACCGTCTGTAAAGGGGGAATCCATAATATAAAGAGTTAGACCTGTTCAAAGAAGAAGTGACTGATGTGACGTCACAGCTTCAGCTCCACATGAAGCTCATCGAGAAGGAACAGAGACCGAGAAAAAACAGAATCAAAGCACCAAACGTCTGTACAAGGTAACGCTCTCCTCGCCCACACCGCCATCACTGTCAATCAAACCTGTTGCTAACGCTAACAGGAGCGACGTCGGGGACAGAAGGACCTGATGTGTCTGTTATTAATGTTCATATGTTGATTTACAGACACAGACGTGAAATAAAAAAACCCCAGGATCATGTAGAGGGTTAATACGAACATTTAAGACCAGAGTGAGTCTGACAGCAGCAGGGACAGAGAGACACAGTTTTACAAAAAAGACAAGAAATGAAATTAAAAAAAAGAAAAAAAAGAAAAAAAAATCAAAATAACTTTAAAAAAATAATAAATAAATAACAACAATTCACAATAACAAAAAACAAAAAACAAAAAAAAAAAAAAAAAAAAAAAACCAACAACCTTAAAAATAACTTTCAAAATAACAAAAAAAGTCAATAACAAAGAAATAATTAAAGAAATAATAAAGAAAAATTTAAATAAACTCAAAATAACTTATAAAAAAAACAACCCTCAAAATAAATAAAAAGTAAATAAATAAATAAACTAAAAGATAAATAAAACTTAAAAAAAATTGAAACAAACTGAAAATATCTAAAAACAAAAAAAAAAAAAAAAAAAACTAAAAAAAAAACGCAATATAACTAAAAAAAAATTAACCCCAGGATCATGTAGAGGGTTAAAACGAACATTTAAGACCAAAATGAGTCTGAAGCAGCAGGGACAGACAGAGACACAGTTTTTCAATGTAAAGTGAATTAGAGCCAGAGTCGATGGAGCAGGAAGTGCGACACGATCACTTCCTGTTTGGAGCACGGCGCTAGCAGGTTAGCTACATCCATTTATATAAACAGCCCATAAAAAACTGCGATACATTTCTGAAGTAAATACACAGGATACACAATAATATTGAAACAAACCATAACAATTCTTATAAATGTAAAAACGGTTAATAATCACCAACCGACATAAATAAATAACAGAATGAAACATTTAAGAGGTGAGTTTGTTTGTATAATGAGTCAGAGAAGTTATTTATTCAACCTCCGACACCTCAAATCTGAAATAAAACTGGAAAATAACTAAACTTTTGTCACTAGTGCAAAGAAAAAACCCCATGACAAATACTGACCCCAAGAAACACTGACCCCAAGAAACACTGACCCCAAGAAATACTGACCCCAAGAAACACTGACCCCAAGAAACACTGACACTGACACTGTTCCATCAGGTCGAGGGAGCGTTTATCTAAAAAAAGTAAAACATGTGACGGTCAAATAGAGACGAGGAGACTTTTGAAATGATCATGATTAAGACTCTGACCTTTAACTGACCTTTAACTGACCTTTAATTGACCTTTATCTGACCTTTATCCCTCATTAGCAAAGTGCAAACACAACAAACGAGAAGTTTTCTGCAGCACGATAAAAGTACAACACGAGAAGAAAACGACAAAATCAAATGAGTTTTATGTAAATGTGAAGAGTGAGTCAAAACATGTGTGAGCAGTGATAATCCTCAGGTGTGTGTTTGTGTGTGTGTTGTATGTGTGTGTGTGTATCTGTGTTTGTGTGTTTGTGTGTTTGTGTATATCTGTGTCTGTGTGGGACGTGATGGAGACACTTTTCTTTGCGTTTGTGAGGAGCTTTTCGGTTCTGCAGAGACAGGAGTGATGTTCTGGAGATGAGCGCTAACGAAGCCCCTGGGTAATCAGGAGCTCTCACTTTCATTTAGCCTCGGCGCTAACACATCGAGCTAGCAGACGAGACGGGTCTGGCAGGTGAAACACAAAACTTTAGCCTCGTCTTACCTTTGAGGACGACGCTGAGCGAGGCCGGCTGCTGCTCCGTGAGGCCGAGAGTCTGAAACGAGACACAAACAAAGATCATCTGTGTTTGAATCTCAGCGAAGAGTCAGACGATAAACAGCAGCTCAGTCTGAACTTCACCTGTGAACGATCACGTCCTACAGCGACTTATTCAAACAATAAACCACAGAATACACAACTCTGGCCTGGTGTGTGAGTGTGTGTGTGTTTGTGTGTGTGTTTGTGTGTGTTTGTGTGTGTGTGTGTGTGTGTGTGTGTGTTTGTGTGTTTGTGTATGTTTGTGTTTGTGTGTGAGTGTGAGAGCCTCTATAAACATTTGAAGAGCAGCTCCTCGAGTTTCGACGACTCCGACATGAAGGATTTTACAGAGACACTGGACTGAAGGAGAGTAAACCTCAGGTGACCTCGTCTCGTCTTATTGACACAGTGAAGAGCGACGGAGGTGTGTGTGTGTGTGTGTGTGTTTGTGTGTGAGTGAGTGTGTTTCTGTGTTTGTGTGTGTATCTGTTATATTATTTACATTCTTTACATAAACAGCATCATTTACGTTTTTCCACTAAAACCAAACTGCAGAGTCTGGAGTCAGAGTCTTTTTCTTCAAACATCGTTGACACTTTTCTCTTTCACTTGTGAAACGGTGAGAGTCAGAGTCACATATTTCACATATTTCACATATTTGTCGTTTGTGGTGCCGTTTTTATTTCTCATTTTGACACAGTATCAAAGTGCAAATGTTCACAACACAAAAGTTTTTCTTGTGGGTCTGATCTCACTGTTCAGAGAAACTCAAACCCGAGTGTGACGGAGGAGCAGGACGAGGCTGAGCTCCTCCATCTCACACTCCAGCTCACTCTTCTACCTGAGCAACGAGCTACAACAACTTAATCTGTCTGAGACGAGCCGACGTTTCAGAGGCAGGAGAAAAACATCGAGTTCTGCAGATCAGCCTCTGAAATCCACAAGTCTCACCAAAGAATTATCTACAACAATGAAACGAGGACGTGTTTGGAACCACGTCTGAACCAGATATTTGTTTATGGAGATAAGCACCGGACTGAAGAAAAAACTAAACATTTGCGGTTGAACATTAACAAGACAGAAAAGTAAAGCCACACTGCAGAACATTCCAGACAAAGCATTAAGTGTCGATAAGGAGAAAAGAGCCTCTGCGTCTCTCTGTGTCTTTGCTCCTTGTGAGATATTTCAGTCTAAAACTCGGAGCTCAACGAGTCACTGTCGTTCTTTATCAATATGGATCTCAGAGCGAACAGCGTCTTCTACAGCGGCTGAAGAAACACGAGAAAAAGTACTTTTACATCTGTGCAATTCAAATGTGTGAGGAGGAAAACCAAAAGGACGAGCGAAGAGGGAGTTCGGTCTGGATCTGTGGTGACGCTCAAACGGGGGGCTCCACAGGGGACAGGGGGCCTCAGAGATCAGGGAAACAGAGCAAAAGAAAAAGCAGCAGAAAGACGTCAAGTTCTCGACTGTACGAAAGAACAAAGAACAACACCGGCTCAAAACGAGGCAGAGCTTCCATTAGCGTCTCTGGAGTAATTAGGATCCTGCACAACACGACACAAATATGATTATACGACAGCAGCACTCGTCATCATTACAGCCACGCTTCCTCTGTGGTCCCAGAGGTCACAGAGGTCCACAGAAGTCCACAGAGGTCCACAGAGGTACACAGAGGTCCATAAAAGTCCACAGAGGTCCACCAAGGTCCACAGAAGTCCACAGAGGTCCACAAAAACCCACAGAGGTCCACAGTGGGTCCACAGAGGTCCACAAAAGTCCACAGAGGTTCACAAAAGTCCACAGAGGTCCACAGTGGTCCACAGAGGTCCACAGAGGTCCACAGTGGTCCACAGAGGTCCACAGTGGGTCCACAGAGGTTCACAAAAGTCCACAGAGGTTCACAGAGGTCCACAGTAGGTCCACAGAGGTCCACAGTGGGTCCACAGAGGTTCACAAAAGTCCACAGAGGTCCACAGAGGTCCACAGTAGGTCCACAGAGGTCCACAGCGGGTCCACAGAGGTCACAGAGGTCCACAAAAGTCCACAGAGGTCCACAGTGGGTCCACAGAGGTCCACAAAAGTCCACAGAGGTTCACAAAAGTCCACAGAGGTCCACAGAGGTCCACAGTGGTCCACAGAGGTCCACAGAGGTCCACAGTGGGTCCACAGTGGTCCACAGTGGTCCACAGAGGTCCACAGTGGGTCCACAAGTGGTCCACAGTGGTCCACAGAGGTCCACAGAGGTTCACAAAAGTCCACAGAGGTTCACAGAGGTCCACAGAGGTCCACAGTGGGTCCACAGAGGTTCACAGTGGTCCACAGAGGTCCACAGAGGTCCACAGAGGTCCACAGGGAGCCTCTGAGGTCACGGTCAGACCAGAGAACGAGAAAATATACTGAACAAGACACCCACAACTCTTCACATCAAACACTCACTCATTCATACAACAGTTTGCGCAGAAACGTGACAAGAACAACAGCAGGATCCATCTGTGGCAGCGGGATTTGAACTGCCAACCTTCAGTTCAGTGGGAACACGCTCGACCAGCTGAGCTAAAGTCGCTGTGTCCACTCAGGATTTAGTTTCATGCAGCGATGGACAAACCTGATGATGTGGTTAATGAGCCTCATATTTCTCTCCACGTTCTGTTTGTTTTATGTTTTCTGTTTTATGACGATGTGGCTCAGGGCCAACGGCTCATCGAGATCGAGATGGGACCGATTTAGAAAACGACGAACATGCATCAGTAAAATCAAATAAAAACACGTCTTTGAATGCAGCGAATAATAGAATCACAATCATTAAGTAAAGGTCAATGTTGAACCAGAAAAACAAACCAAAACCAAAACAGCAACTGAGAAACAGCTACAGCCGCCGCGGGGCAGAGTGACACAGGACGACGAAGAAGTGACGGCCATTTTGTGCCAAGAGCCGAATCGGAGGACGAGATCTTCACCAAGACACGAACCATTTAACCATTTTATACTGGTTAACTTATCCTGGTTTAGTCCTGGTTTAGTCCTGGTTTAGTCCTGGTTTAGTCCCGGTTTAGACCTCCTGGTTTAGTCCCGGTTTAGTCCCGGTTTAGTCCCGGTTTAGACCCGGTTTAGTCCCGGTTTAGTCCCGGTTTAGTCCCGGTTTAGTCCCGGTTTAGTCCGTGGGATTGGATCTCTCCTTCATTGTGGGAAAATGTAAATAAATCTAATTATTTCAATAACAAATAATCATGTTCACCATAAAAAAACATAAATCATAATCACCAAAATAATCCCAAATCATGAAACTTAAGTAAATATTAAATCAGACTAAATTATAATTATTATCTCAATAATGAAAAGAGGGTCTGAGGACAGGGGGCGCTCTGCAGGAGGAGGGTCTGAGGAAAGGGGGCGCTCTGCAGGAGGAGGGTCTGAGGACAGGGGGCGCTCTGCAGGAGGAGGGTCTGAGGACAGGGGGCGCTCTGCAGGAGGAGGGTCTGGGGACAGGGGGCGCTCTGCAGGAGGAGGGTCTGAGGACAGGGGGCGCTCTGCAGGAGGAGGGTCTGAGGACAGGGGGCGCTCTGCAGGAGGAGGGTCTGAGGACAGGGGGCGCTCTGCAGGAGGAGGGTCTGGGGACAGGGGGCGCTCTGCAGGAGGAGGGTCTGGGGACAGGGGGCGCTCTGCAGGAGGAGGGTCTGAGGACAGGGGGCGCTCTGCAGGAGGAGGGTGTGAGGACAGGGGGCGCTCTGCAGGAGGAGGGTCTGGGGGACAGGGGGCGCTCTGCAGGAGGAGGGTCTGAGGACAGGGGGCGCTCTGCAGGAGGAGGGTCTGAGGACAGGGGGCGCTCTGCAGGAGGAGGGTGTGAGGACAGGGGGCGCTCTGCAGGAGGAGGGTCTGAGGACAGGGGGCGCTCTGCAGGAGGGGTCTGAGGACAGGGGGCGCTCTGCAGGATGAGGGTCTGGGGACAGGGGGCGCTCTGCAGGAGGAGGGTCTGAGGACAGGGGGCGCTCTGGGACAGTGTTTATTTTCTATAAATGTCGTTAATCTGTTTTTGACGTTTGCTGTGATTTTGGGTTTTCCAGAAACAAACTGAACTGAATTGAATGATTTAATCTTGTAACGACTGAAACTTGAGTCTGATGTTTTTTTTTAAAGTCGAGGAACAGTCCAGACGTTTGTTTTGATCATGTGGCTCAAATGTTTTAGACTAAACTGTGGCTGTGGTTCCAGGTGACACAAAATGGCTAAAATATGATTAAAATGAAATGTAAAGAGCAAAATGAATCATTTTGTCTGTTTATCTAGAAATCAGATATTAATCAGATTTTGCTTTGCCAAATCAGATTTTAATCAGATTTTGTGATGTAACTGCAGCCACTGTGTCTTTGTTTTCTGTTTGTGCTGTTTATTTCACTCTATTATATTTTACTCTATTATATTTTGTGTTTAAATTATTATGAGAAGCAACAGTTTGACTCAGACTATGGAACAGCGCCCTCTGCCTGTCAGATCCTCTCAGTCTTTAACGAGGTTTAAGACGACGAAAAAACTCGAGAGAGGGGGACAGTTTGAACATGTGACGAGCTCTGAAAGTATCACTGTGACACGACCGGAACAATGAAGCTGCTGTGAGGAGCAGAGACTGGCTCCAGTTCACTTTCTATTGAAAAACTGTGTCTGCTTCAGACTCATTTGGTCTTAAATGTTCATATTAGCCCTCTACATCAGGGGTCCCCAAAGTTTTTCCTGTGAGGGCCACATAACTTTTCTCTGATGGGGCCGGGGTCAGTTTGTAACAGAAAAAGTGACGGTTGCAGGAGCCTAAACGCAAAAATGTATTGTTTTCCAGAAAACAAATAATCAAATAACCTTTTCTGGATTCTTCACAGAACAAAAGTCAGGAAATAAATAATAACACTATTAATGAAATAAATGACCCTCCCTGGTTCTGATCATCATCAATAATCGTTTGTTCACTTCAGGTTAAATGTCCTGCATTCTGAATCTACTTTTCTCTTACCGAACCTTTTCTCCATGATTCCGTTCTCTCTGAGAGGGGCGGGTTTAGGACTGTTTTTTTTGGGGGGGTTGCCAGATACACAGACGCAGAAATGTGGAACAGAATGTCACGTTATATGCCGTATCCGGCCCGCGGGCCGTAGTTTGGGGACCACTGCTCTACATGATCCTGGGGTTTTTATTTCACGTCTGTGTCTGTAAATCAACATATGAACATTAATAACAGACACATCAGGTCCTTCTGTCCCCGACGTCGCTCCTGTTAGCGTTAGCAACAGGTTTGATTGACAGTGTTGCTAAGCGCCCGCTCCTGATTGGCTCGTTGGTTGCTATGATACTCCACATTAGCTGTTATAGCAGCTTTAGCCTCGATGAGCTTCATGTGGAGCTGAAGCTGTGACGTCAGACTCACTCAGTCCATTTCTATTATCTGTCTGTTTCACATTTGCTTCGGGGCTGCACAAAAACAGTAAATGATTTATCATCGACGCATCTTCTCCAGCGTAACCGTCCTTCATGACACATAATAATCTCGTCTGTAGATACATAATGAAAATCCTGACAGTAAATCTCCACATAAATCCACCTGATACAAGTCGAGTTTATTATGTCTGTGCTGCTCTTGTCTCTATGACGACGCATCTCGTAAAACATCAGACACGTCCAAAAGTCGAGCCACAAGCGAAAGTGAAAAGGAGCCAAAAACAAAAGTCTGAGGAGCCAGAAGAGGAGCCACGACCTCCAAGAAAAAGAAAGTTTAACAGACGACACCAGGAGAACGACTTAAATCTGAGTTTGTCTCAGAGGTGAGTCTCACGAGTCGGCTCTGTGGAACATGAGGGAAAAGAGAACGAGGCGATGAAACCTTCAAAACTGCTCCGGCTCATGGAGAATAAGACCTGGAGGAAAAGACTTTAGAGTTTTGAAAGAAACAAACGTGAACAAAAAGGAAGGAAGAAAGTGATGAGGTGGATTTTTTATGCTCTTCACACATTTATCTGCCGTGGTCCATGAAAATAAAACCTACATTATTCTGTCCGTGGAGCTGAAAAGGTTGGAGATCCCGGTTTACGGTTCAGGGTCAAGCTACTTTCAATCCTCTGGACATTAGACGTGAACATGATCTTAGTTTGGGCCTTCGGAGACGTCTTTACTTCAGTGATGAAGAATGGCCCGTGTCCCTCACAGCTGAGACACTTTTCTACTGGCACCAGCGTCGCTCCAGATGAGACTCGTGCTCCTCCTGCTCCAGCTGCTCAGAGTTTACTCCGTCGCTGCTCCATCATCTTTCCAGTTTGTTGGCAGGAAGCACATGGACCTTCAGTGACCTCAGGACTCCTCAGAGCTTCAGCGAGGACTGTGGACAGTGTCTCTTGGCAGCTCGGCCGTTTAACCCACATTAGAACACTTCCTCCAAATTGGAACCGCTCAAAAAATGCACTTAACGCTAAAAAAGTCATAAACGCCAAGTGGATCTCCCGCTTCCCTGCTCCAAATGTGACACATTTACTGTGGATGTAAGTCTCACCACACACTGGCTCCGGTTTATCCAGAGAAAATGTGACTTTAGTTCTGGTCAGTGAAACGTGCGTCTGTGTCTCCAGGAAACACAGAGGAGAGAGTCTGACCCGCTCAGCCGAGACGTTTCTGATAAAACACTCTGCATCTATCACAGCCGCCATTTGTAGGACTTCACCTCGACTGTGTCAGAGAGAAGAGGACGAGCGCCGGGTCTGTCCTCAGAGACAGTCTGTGACACACTGAGAGAGGACGGAGGGAGGACGGAGGGAGGACGGAGGGAGGACGGAGAGAGGACGGAGGGAGGACGGAGAGAGGACGGAGAGAGGACGGAGAGAGGACGGAGAGGACGGAGAGAGGACGGAGAGAGGACGGAGAGAGGACGGAGAGAGGACGGAGGAGAGACGAGGAGAGGGAGGAGGACGGAGAGAGGACGGAGGGAGGGACGGACGGAGAGAGGACGGAGGGAGGACAGAGGGAGGACGGAGGGAGAGGAGGCCGGAGAGAGGACGGAGGAGGACGGAGAGGACGGAGAGAGGACGGAGAGAGAGGAGAGAGGAGAGGAGAGGACGGAGGAGAGACGGAGAGAGGACGGAGAGAGGACGGAGAAAGGACGGAGAGAGGAGGAGGGAGGACGGAGAGAGGACGGAGAGGAGGACGGAGAGAGGACGGAGGACGGAGGGAGGGAGGAGGGGACGGAGAGGAGGACGGAGAGAGAAGGAGAGGAGGAGAGAGAGAGGACGGAGAGAGGACGGAGAGAGGAGAGAGGACGGAGGGAGGACGGAGAGGAGGAGAGGACGGAGAGAGAGGAGAGAGGACGGAGGGAGGGAGGAGAGAGGAGAGGACGGAGAGAGGACGGAGGGAGGAGAGAGGGAGGACGGAGGGAGGACGGAGAGGAGGACGGAGAGGGAGGACGGAGAGGAGGACGGAGAGAGGGAGAGAGAGAGGAGGAGGGAGGAGAGAGGGAGGACGGAGGGAGGACGGACGAGAGAGGACGGAGAGAGGACGGAGGGAGGACAGAGAGAGGACAGAGAGAGGACGGAGGGAGGAGAGGGAGGACGGGGGGAGGACGGAGGAGAGGAGGAGAGAGGAGAGAGAGGACGGAGGGAGGAGAGAGAGGATGAGGACGGAGGGAGGACGGAGAGAGGACGGAGAGAGGACGGAGGGAGGACAGAGAGAGGACAGAGAGAGGACGGAGGGAGGAGAGAGGGAGGAGGAGGGAGGAGGGAGGACGGAGAGAGGACGGAGAGAGGACGGAGAGAGGACGGAGAGAGGACAGAGGGAGGAGAGAGGGAGGACGGAGGGAGGACGGAGAGAGGACGGAGGGAGGACGGAGAGAGGACGGAGAGAGGACGGAGGGAGAGGAGGAGGGAGGACGGAGGGAGGACGGAGAGAGGAGGACGGAGAGGACGGAGGAAGGAGAGAGGAAGGAGAGAGGACGGAGGGAGGACGGAGGGAGGAAGGAGAGAGGAAGGAGGGAGGACGGAGGGAGGAAGGAGAGAGGAGAGAGGACGGACGGAGTTGTGTGTGTTTGTGTGTCTGTGTGTTTTTGTGTGGTTGTGTAGTTGTATTTGTGTGGTTGCGTGTGTCTGTGGTTGTGTAGTTGTGTGTAGTTGTGCGTCTGTGTGTAGTTGTGTGTAGTTGTGCGTCTGTGTGTAGTTGTGCATCTGTGTGTAGTTGTGCGTCTGTGTGTAGTTGTGTGTAGTTGTGCGTCTGTGTGTAGTTGTGAGTAGTTGTGCGTCTGTGTGTAGTTGTGTGTAGTTGTGCGTCTGTGTGTAGTTGTGCGTCTGTGTGTAGTTGTGTGTAGTTGTGCGTCTGTGTGTAGTTGTGTGTAGTTGTGCGTCTGTGTGTAGTTGTGTGTAGTTGTGTGTCTGTGTGTAGTTGTGCGTCTGTGTGTAGTTGTGTGTAGTTATGCGTCTGTGTGTAGTTGTGCGTCTGTGTGTGGTTGTGCGTCTGTGTGTTTTGTGTGTGGTTGTGCGTCTGTGTGTTTTGTGTGTAGTTGTGTGTGTTTTGTGTGTTTAATGAACCTCCGCTTGTGGCGGGTGAAGCTGCAGCTGCTGTTTCTTCACAGCTGTGACTGAGTTTTACTGAGAGGAAGAAACTGCAGCTGCTCAGAGAGAAACAACAGAACAAGTGCAGTGAATACACCATGTTACATCAGCGACGCTTCTGCTGCGGCGTTCTACTGCGGCGTTCTACTGCGGCGTTCTACTGCGGCGTTCTACTGCGGCGTTCTACTGCGGCGTTCTACTGCGGCGTTCTACTGCGGCGTTCTACTGCGGCGTTCTACTCCCGTCTGCGGCGTTCTACTCCCGTCTGCGGCGTTCTACTCCCGTCTGCGGCGTTCTACTCCCGTCTGCGGCCGTCTGCGTTCTACTCCCGTCTGCGGCGTTCTACTCCCGTCTGCGGCGTTCTACTCCCGTCTACACGCCAAACAAAAACCTCCACGACCCTGGAGTGTGAGCTCCAGAAGACAAACACGTCCACAAAACCATCAATATTTAATGAAACATTTTCAAACTGTAGAAACTGAAACTGTAGAAGCTCTGACCCTGTGCTCACGTTTACAGAATAATTATGTCACAGTTTATACAAGACACAATGACACGAGGACCATCAACCGGGACGAGGGGCTGTTCTACTGTCACACACCTGGGATACGGCTCGGACAAACTCAAACTGCAGATGGCGCTGTCGTCCCGCCTCCACCAGAACAAAGACAAAACGCCAAAACTGTTTAAATCAGCTGACCACACGTCACAGCAGCATCATGTGACCACTGTGAGGCGCTAGTGAGCTCCAAGGGATGAAAAAAACTCAACTTCTGTTTCTGATTTATTTTACTTGAATATTTTGGTGATTCTAACTTCTTTTTGTAACTTGTGGAGATGTAACTCAGCAGCACTTCACCTTTTTGTGCGATTCAAATGTAAAACACATGGAAAAAATTAACTGCAATAAATGAACAGAACACAGCACTTAAATCTCAGCATAGATCAGAAAAATAACAAAATATTTCCCACAAGAACAAAAAAAGTGCCTATGATGAATACTGATCCCCACAAATGATCGTTCCATCGTCTTTTATTAAACGATAATGAAAATCGTGACCCTGCACTCACTCGAACCTGCTCATTCTCTGCATTATACTTCTGAATATTTTAATGAAAAGTCTATAGTTGTTGTTCTAACTACAACTTCATTTTAAATCAGACCTATTCTAAAAATGGACTTTTCAGAGCTTTTAAACCATGTTATAGTTCTATGTTTTAGTTGTTTCTTTTCCTCATTTAACCTCAAGTTGTTTTTGGAGTGATTCAGGTTTGAGTTTAATCTTTAATCACTTATTTTTAAGACGCCATTTTGTCGATCAACCCCCGTTTTCACCTCCACCTGTGACACGCCCCCTGAGACACGCCCACTGTGACACGCCCCCTGAGACACGCCCACTGTGACACGCCCACTGAGACACGCCCACTGAGACACGCCCACTGAGACACGCCCACTGAGACACGCCACAGTGACACGCCCTCTGTGACACGCCCCCTGTGACACGCCCCCTGTGACACGCCCCACTGAGACACGCCCACTGAGACACACACACCTGTAACACGCCCACTGAGACACGCCCACAGTGACACGCCCTCTGTAACACGCCCCCTGTGACACGCCCACTGTGACACGCCCACTGTGACACGCCCACTGTGACACGCCCACAGTGACACGCCCTCTGTAACAAGCCCCCTGTGACACGCCCACTGTGACACGCCCACTGTGACACGCCCACAGTGACACGCCCTCTGTAACAAGCCCCCTGTGACACGCCCACTGTGACACGCCCCCTGTGACACGCCCCCTGAGACACGCCCACTGAGACACGCCCCCTGTGACATATTTACAGACAATCAATTTGTCTGTAAATATGTCGGACTTTCTCTTAAGTTGTTTTAGATGAATATTGATTTAAAATATGTAAAAACTAAAACATAATGATCCACAGTTTCATAGATTGAGCCGTTTCAAAAGTTTGTATAAAAATAAAATTATAAATTCATACAGTGGAACTGAATGTTGAATTATGTTCTATTCTTTTATTTATTTATTTCTCTTTTCTTTACTGTGAACATTGTAAAAGCAGCAGCTCTTTATGTTCAGTATAAAAGGGGAAGGCGCCATGAGCTCAGGCTTCTGTCGTTTCCTTTTTCACACTTGTGTATTTTGATTGTTTCTTTGACTTAAATGAAATGTCTGGAAATAAATAAAGTATCTAAAGTATCTCAGACTGTGCGGCTGGAGCAGAATCAGCTCAATAAGTTTGATTTAACCCTGAAGAACCCAAAAAACCTTTTCTTCTTCGGAAAATTATGAACATTGCATCAAATTACTGCTATAAAATTTAACCCTTTATTCCCTAATTTAGGATCAGGGCCAAATTTGACCCATTGGGCTCGTTAATTTATCCAAAAAGACTATAAAACATACTTCTAGACATTCTGCAAGTTATTACTAAATATATTAACAAAAAAAAATACACTTTTACCAGTCGTTGGTTTGCAGAGAAGACGATTTGTTTGTGTAGTTTTCCATCTCGTCACTGTCACTCTGCCTCATTTTAGTTCAATATTCCTCCACTAGGGGTCTCTATGCAGGGGCCAGAAGTGGCACTCTGGGATTTTAGAATTTTTTGAACTGAAATGTAACTTTTTTTGTTTGTTCATTTTGGGTAAAGCGATTAACTCCAGGGTTAAAACACCTCAATGAACCTCAGTCACATCAGAATCCAAATGTGTCTGTGCATTTAGAAAAATAAGTGTAAAATGCTCCTGACAGTGGGTCTGGTGAGCGCGGAGGAGACGTGAAGGTGAAACATGCTCCTCACTAAAGTCTGTGGAGTTCACGTGTGTCTGTGGGCTGCATGTTTATCAGCCGCTCGTGAAAACAGTGCTGAGTCGGCGTTCGTCGCACAGACCTAATCCAAAACACCATCAGAGATATAAATGTCTCCCCCGAACCTCCATCCCTCACTCCCGCCCCGCTCACCCATGTCCCGATCAGTGTCCCTGTCCTCCGCAGGTCCTCGCTCCCAACGAGGATTCTCAGGACAAACCTCTAAAATAATGAAAGTGCCGTGGGCCCCGCAGTCACTACACTCACAAATTATGCATGTCCCTAAATTGGACAATAATGGAGCGGCGCATTAGCGAGCGTTACTGTGCCGCCGTGCGCTGCATCCTATTAGCACGGCCACTGTCTCCTCATCGTCTCTTTGTTTCTGCATTATTCACAGTGGGCAGTGGGTCTGGAGATGGTGGTATTCACTAATGAGGGTTTACAAGAGACAGTTGACACGGTTTGTGGTGTCAAGGTGACGCTCGCTGCCTCCGAGTCCAGCGCCGCTCGACCGTTTAACGTTTTGCAGCTCGGTGCAGGTTAAAGCTTCAGAAAACCAGAAAAAAACTGAAGATCTTTGCTAATTAGAGGCGTTACTGCAGCGGTGGTATTTGTTTGTGGGTCAAGGGTGAAAAAAACATTCATAATATTAATTAATCATAATTATGGCCATAATCATCAACTTTGGCCTCATCTCACAGATCACATCATATATTTGTTTCATCCTCATGGATACCATGGAACCGATACCATGGAACCGATACCATGGAACCGATACCATGGAACCGATACCATGGAACCGATACCATGGAACCGATACCTGATCCAGCGAATTTCCCTGGATCGGCGATGATTCGATACCAGTATCTGCTCAGCAAAGGTTCATTTCTGTTCTGTTGATGTGGCTTTTTTATCAACATAAACGATGCAATTCCAGCCGTCACAGATGAATACTGTCGCTGTGTCCTTGGGCAAGACACTTCCTACCTCACCCCCTTTTCCTTGAGTCTTAAAGGTGGAAAAGTGCCGTATAAAAACGTGACCTTTTCCCATTTCCAATAGTTTTGATTTATTTGATCTGACTCAGCAGATGGACAGAGTTTAAAACACTGCAGACACAATCCCAAATAAAGAAACAACAGCGAAAATAAAGATCAACAAGTCTGCGATGGAATCTAAGACAAACCAAACCTCACAAGGATTTTATACGAGCGATATGATACAGAACTATTTACATCCCCGTCCCCGAGGCAGAATCTTCTCACGTTACCGTATAATATTATCATTCTTGTAAACAAACGAGGTGCTGCAGAATTCTATTTACATTCCAAATTCCTGACAGCTGCGGCAGTAAATTCACCTTCTTCACGCCTTCGCAAAGTCTTCCATTTCATACAGATTGGTCACTTTACCCTAAAGCACCGCCAACAACGCCAACGACGCCAACGACGCCAACGACGCCAACGACGCCAACGACGCCAACGACGCCAACGACGCCAACGACGCCAACGACGCTCCAACGACGCTCCAACGACGCTCCAACGTAGGAATGTTTGGTAAGAACTCCAAACTGATCCCCCTCTGAGGAGATTACGAGGTGCACGGATTCTTTTGGAAGTCGAGCCAAACGCCGCACGCGAACTTCAACCACGAGCTGTGACGTATCGTGACGGCGATGCTAACGGGTTTTTATGGCGCTAAATGGACTTTTGTAGCTTTACGCAGGGTTAAAAATGATCCAGATGATTCTAGTGAAGGTGTGTGGAGTTTAAAAACACAGTGGCGCACCTCCTGTATCACCACATGACATTTCTGATGAGGAAACAGCTTTATAACATAGAACATAAGCTCTTTACATGCAGCTCTGGACTTGATCACGTTCTAAGTGAGTGACAGGTGAAATGAACCAATCACAGAGTCGTGTGACCTTTCAGAAGCCGCAGAGAGCTTTAGTTCCCTCTTAAAGTCAATCTGTAAAGACAGTAACTGCACGAACTGTGATTAAATCTAAATTAAAACCTGCGATAACTTTTGTCGGCACATGGCCCACGTCGATAAAACAAACCCCACAGACACAAGACCTCCACAGCACGAGGACCCGAGGAACCTTTTTTGATATTTCAGCCTCCATCACAAACAGACACCGGGGCGAGGTCGGTTAAGTGTCTTGCCCAAGGACACAGCGACAGCATTCATCTGTGGGAGCTGGAATCGCACCTCCAACCTTCAAATGAGTGAACACTCCACCAACTAAGCCACTGTCGCCCACTTTTTCTAAATGAACCACAAAACCGTAACTCTGTAAACACAATTTGCTGCTCTCGTCTTCACTGAATCATGTGCAGCTAAAATATTTCAAAAACTCACCAGGTTTTACTGCAAGAAAAGGCACAAACCACAAATACTGAGCTAAAATAAATGTGGTTTATTTATCTTTTCTGTAGGATTTACTGTGACGAGGCTGTAGTTTAAGTTTCCTTTTCTCCAGGCTTCGTATCGGACTCCAGGCCCGAGGAGCATGTCCCACAGAGCTGCAGTGTAATTTAAGACGGCGGCTCCGGCCTGATTGCTCGGCCGATGTGAGCGGACGTGGAGAATGAGGAAGGGGGAGGTCAGGGGCCGGGGGGCTACAGTCGACCGTGGCACGGGGCCAAACTGTGTGGCATTGCAGAATGATGAGACACACCACTGGAGCTTATGGAATCCAACGGGCGACTTTCAGGCTGTGCAGTTACTTTGAACACGAGGGTGAAAATGCTGCGAGTGCGAGAGCGACACGGAGGAGACGGGAGACGAGAGCGTGGAGGGTCACTGAGCGCGCCATGAAACGGCCCCGGTTTGTCACTGGGTTTTACAGGCTCCAGGTGGGATTTGGTGGGATTCATCGTCCAGCCCCAGATCTTCTGTTTGTAACGACGAGAATAGAAGTGAATCTGTCACAATTATCAACTCACACAGACTGAAATCCTGTAATAAAACAACAAAAAATTCAAGCAAACAACTGCAAACCTGTAATCAGAGTCAAACACGCCTCAGTCTGAATGGTCCTGATGTTTGTAAAACGAGCACAGTGAAAATGAGCTAAACATGAAACCTTTATATTTGAATCTATAAATCAAAATATGTTACACTAACGAGAGACAGTTTAAACATATTTACTTTCTCTCAGCTCCTGTTGGTTTAATCTGTGTAAACCCTCAGTCGTCCAGGTCTGATCCATAGCAAGACGAACTTCGTCCTGTTGGTTTAGTTCAGCCGCAGCAGTTTTCTGCTTTTAGCTTTGTGCATCGAAGTTTAATTTAAGTGAAAGTGACAGTCGACTCAGACTCTGCACTTAACAGAATCAAACAGAGTGTTTCAGATTCTATTACTCGGTGATAAGCTCCAACTGCAGCCGCAGCTGCCCTGGGGCAGACTCATGGAACAATATCACCACCTCCTCTGAGCATCACCATCACTCACACAATCACACCAGGCCAACGGGAGGGTGAGGGTGGAGTGAGGGTGGAGTGAGGGTGGAGTGAGGATGGTGCGTAGGTCAGCGGTGCCAAGGTTCACGGCGGCTCGGTGGAGACTTATGGGCGGAGGCGGCGTCTCATCAGCCGCTGTGACACACGGAGCATCGTTTATGTGAGAAAGAGCCGCCATCAAACAAACTGGAGGCAGCGAGGCTCCGCCGCCACATTTCAGCCACGGAGAACGAGGCAAATTGGACCGATATGAAGAATGGAACAGTACATCTCCATAAATCTGTAAAGTAATATTCATATAAGGTCAGGATTTGATCTGTATGGAAATCGATGCATTCCCGGGAAAAGTAAATACGTCAAGATGGATATAAACGAAAAGAAAATGAGCTGCTGCTTCAAAGACGAGACGTGGACGACGACCCGGTTTATGTAAATCACGAGCGATTCAGCTTCTCCACATCAGGGACGAGAGCGACGCCTGAGCCTCGAAACACAACGAGACGAGGATCTGACAGCAGCACAAACGACACTTTTCATCTAATTAACTCAAATCAAACTTTCAGCTTCGGCGTGACTGGAATTCCTCTGGACTCGCTTCAAAACATACGGCGAGGAGGCGGGACTTAACCCGGACGTGTGCGTCTGAGAGAGCACGAAGACACACTTTAAAACACTGCTCTTCTCCCTGGTATTTAACGCTAACCACGCAGGATCTGAGATGTGTAGATTCAGCAGAGCGCTCCACTTTACATGTGTGTCTGGATGTGCTAATGCTAATGCTAATGCTAATGCTAAAGTGAAAAGAATGTGGAAACCAGTAAAATGATAACTCACATAAACACACACATAGACATATAAACGCACAAATATACACCAGGGTCGTGACGTTCATGAGGCTCTGATGTCGACACAGATTCACAAACATATAAACCCAGTGTCTCACATTTGTCCCGGGTCAGTTTCTCTCCCAGTGACTTGGGACCAGAAAAAAAAGAATTTCAAAATAAAAGTTCTGAAGTCCGTATGAAATATCTCTAATAGTATGAAATAAAAAGCTGGTTTTATATTGTTTTTTATCCTTATTCTGTTTCCCCAACTTTCAGTGGAATGAATCATTAAATTTCTTACCATTTTGTTCGTCTCTGTTTGAAAAGTCGAGTCTTTGTCCCGTCGTCTGGAGCAAACCCTTTAGCTCCTTTAGCTCCTTTAGCTCCTTTAGCTCCTTTAGCTCCTTTAGCTCCTTTAGCTCCTTTAGCTCCTTTAGCGTTGGTCCTTTAATTCTAACCTCCTGCTTCGACCCAAAGTCCAGTTTAGAAAACTGAGCTTTAATATGTATCTTCCTCCATTTAAAAAGTAGAACAGACAAGAAGAAGAAAAGTGAATTGCTAAACTTGACTTGCTAACTCTAAATTGTAGTTTGTGGCCCTTATTCTGCGGGAGTCACATGAATCCCTGGGCTCACAGCGCCCCCTAACATGAGGCAGGGTAACTACATGCCTCACCCCTTTTCACAGCCTTAAAGCTACAGCTCAGTCAGAACATGTGAGGCACCAACGGCCTGTGCCTCACCTCACGTCTCTTCTCAGGATTTCAACGGTAAAAGTCAAAATTCAGCGATTTTGAGTTAAAAAAAAAAGAATAAAATTTAGTCTAGAGTTTGTCCTGGTTTCTCCTCCTCCTCCTCCTCCTCCTCCTCCTCCTCCTCCTCCTCCTGGACTTTGTTTGGCTCCTTCGTGTCTTTGTGACAAACTCTGGATGTAAAACCCTGACGTGACCCTCTGCAGACTCATGGTGATGTTCTGATGGTCCAGATGATCTTCACTCGTCCCCTGAAGTGTCGATCTGTCTTTTACAGAATATTGATCAAACTTTGTGCCAGTTTAATTCTTCTCTCTGGGCCATTAGATAAACATCAGACTTGTTCGGTTGAATCTGCTGATGGGGGACGACAAAACTGGGTCATATTTTATATAAAACACATTTAAGTTTTCACAAAAAACACATCCACAGATATGACATAAACTTTCAACAAACTATGAAACCGCCTGAAATAAAGTTCAAACATCATGAAATTCTGGGCCAAAAACTGTGTCAAGATGAAAATTTAAACTCGAGGGGCGACAGTGGCTCAGTTGGTTGAGTGTTTGTCACTGATCCGAAGGTTGGCGGTTCAAATCCCGCTCTCTACATAAACATCATTGGTTGAGTGGTTAGATCCACTGACTTGAAGGTTGGCGGTGCAATTCCAGCCCTCACAGATGAATGCTGTCGTTGTGTCCTTGGGCAAGACACTTAACCCACCTCGCCCCCAGTGTCTGATACACTGGTGTGTGAATGTGTGTGTGGATGGGTGACTGGTTCCTTGTTGTAAAGCTTTGAGACTTGAAGGTGGAAAAGCGATATATAAAGATGTGACCATGACCATTTCAACAGTAAAGAAAAGGATCGAGACTCGAGACTGACTCCGATACCACGATGATGGTTTAGTCCTGGTTTAGGGCCCTTTAAAGTGTATAATGTGGGCCCTTTAAAGTGTATAATGTGGGCCCTTTAAAGTGTATAATCTGGGCCCTTTAAGTGTATAATATGGGCCCTTTAAGTGTATAATATGGGCCCTTGAGTGTGCCCTCTGCGGCGTCGGGCTGATGAGTTCTTGCTCGTGTAGCGGACAGCGCACGGAGGTCATGTGACCTCACCGCACGCCGACCTCGAGGACGTCGTTATGATTATTCACGATTAGCTCGTCTGCAGGAAACACAAACAAACGTCCAAACCTCACGAGCGCCGCAGCCCACAGCGAGGTTATGCTTCGTCATCAAGAACGCCCCCCTCCTCCTCCTCCACCCCCGCCTCCTCCTCCACCTCCTCCTCCTCCCCCCTCCTCCGCCCCCGCCCCCCCCCCTCCTCCGTCCCCCTCCTCCACCCCCCCCGCCCCCTCCTCCACCTCCTCCTCCGCCCCCTCCTCCGACACGCCGCTCTGAGCACAGCGCCATCGAGTTCATTTACAAATCTGCCCAAACTTCACAAATGTCTAAAGAAGCAAATATAAAAGCTGAGGTGTTAAAACTTCACTGAACTGAAGAGTTTCAAGGACGTGGAGCCGCGATCGATTAATGGACCTGATCATGTTTTTGTTTTGTTCTGTGTTTTAACAGAGTCAGAGCTTTGTCTCATCTATACCTCCATCTATACCTCCATCTATAACTCCGTCTATACCTCCATCTATACCTCCATCTATACCTCCATCTATACCTCCATCTATAACTCCGTCTATACCTCCGTCTATTCCTCCGTCTATTCCTCCGTCTATAACTCCATCTTCAGACGCAGTTTCTAAACAAAGAAAACAATAGTGCTAGCCGTTTGCTAATAGCCAGTATGCTAATAGTCTGGATGCTAATAGTCTGGATGCTAATAGCCTGGATGCTAATAGCCTGGATGCTAGTAGGTGTGACAGCTCCATTAGGGCCTGAATAATTATATGAAGTTTGACACTGTGCACAGATAGAAAACAGAAACCATAAAGAAACAGGTCTTTCAGTTTTAGTTTCAGTTTCAGTGTCGTTAGCGCCTCCTTCAGACAGATATAAGCCAGTGTCCAGAAGTGAAGAAGAGACTTGGACAGTGAAACGTCTTCACTCTACACTCAGGCTACAAAGACACACCACAAACACGCCACAAACACACGCCACAAACACACGCCACAAACACACGCCACAAACACACGCCACAAACACACGCTACAACACACACGCCACAAACACACACGCTACAAACACACGCCACAAACACACGCCACAAACACACGCAACAACACACACGCAACAAACACACGCTACAAAGACACGCTACAAACACACGCTACAAACACACGCAACAAACACACACGCTACAAACACACGCAACAAACACACGCAACAAACACACGCACAAACACACGCTACAAAGACACGCTACAAACACACGCTACAAAGACACGCTACAAACACACGCAACAAACACACGCAACAAACACACGCTACAAACACACGCTACAAACACACGCTACAAAGACACGCTACAAACACACGCAACAAACACACGCAACAAACACACGCTACAAAGACACGCTACAAACACACGCTACAAACACACACGCAAACAACACACGCTACACAACACACGCTACAAACACACGCTACAAACACACACGCAACAAACACACGCTACAAACACACGCTACAAACACACGCCTACAAAGACACGCTACAAACACACGCTACAAACACACGCAACAAACACACGCTACAAACACACGCAACACACACACGCAACAAACACACGCTACAAAGACACACGCTACAAACACACGCTACAAACACACACGCTACAAACACACGCTACAAACACACGCTACAAAGACACGCTACAAACACACGCTACAAACACACACGCAACAAACACACGCTACAAACACACGCAACAAACACACGCAACAAACACACGCTACAAAGACACGCTACAACACACGCTACAAACACACGCCACAAACACACGCAACACAACACACGCAACAAACACACGCAACAAACACACACGCTACAAAGACACGCTACAACAAACACACGCTACAAAAGACACGCTACAAACACACGCAACAAACACACGCAACAAACACACACGCTACAAAACACACGCTACAAACACACGCTACAAAGACACGCTACAAACACACGCAAAAAACACACGCAACAAACACCACGCTACAAAGACACGCTACAAACACACGCTACAAACACACGCAACAAACACACGCTACAAACACACGCTACAAACACACGCTACAAACACACGCAACAAACACACGCTACAAACACACGCTACAAACACACGCAACAAACACACGCTACAAACACACGCTACAAAGACACGCTACAAACACACGCTACAAACACACGCAACAAACACACGCTACAAAAACACACGCAACAAACACACGCTACAAACACACGCTACAAAACACACGCAACAAACACACACTACAAACACACGCTACAAACACACGCTACAAACACACACACTACAACACACGCTACAAAACACACGCTACAAAGACACGCTACAAAGACACGCTACAAACACACGCAACAAACACACTACAACAAACACACGCTACAAACACACGCTACAAACACACGCTACACACACACACTACAAACACACGCTACACACACACACTACAAACACACGCTACACACACACACTACACACACACACTAACACACTTTCCTCCAGAGAGCAGCTCTACTTTCATTCAGAAACATGTGGAGGATAAATGTTTGATTCATCTCTTCTGTGTCATGTACTTTCATGTACTGGGCCAGTACTACAAATACTACAAATACTACAAGTACTATAAATACTACAAATACTACAAGTACAACAAATACTACAAATACTACAAGTACTATAAATACTACAAATACTACAAGTACAACAAATACTACAAATACTACAAGTACTATAAATACAACAAATACTACAAATACTACAAGTACTATAAATACAACAAATACTACAAATACGACAAATACGACAAATACGACAAATATGACGAATACTACAAAATGGCCCTTTAAACAGTGTAATCTGGGCCTTTAAACAGTGTAATCTGGGCCTTTAAACAGTGTAATATGGGCCTTTAAACAGTGTAATCTGGGCCTTTAAACAGTGTAATGTGGGCCCTTTAAACAGTGTAATCTGGGCCTTTAAACAGTGTAATGTGGGCCTTTAAACAGTGTAATCTGGGCCTTTAAACAGTGTAATCTGGGCCTTTAAACAGTGTAATCTGGGCCTTTAAACAGTGTAATCTGGGCCCTTTAAACAGTGTTATCTGGGCCTTTAAACAGTGTAATCTGGGCCTTTAAACAGTGTAATCTGGGCCCTTTAAACAGTGTTATCTGGGCCTTTAAACAGTGTAATATGGGCCTTTAAACAGTGTAATCTGGGCCTTTAAACAGTGTAATCTGGGCCTTTAAACATCTATCTTTACTTAAACTCAGGATCATTTGTGTTTGTCCTTTTGTCTTTCACTGAACATAAACCAGGAGCAGATCTTCGTCTGAGCTGAGCCTCCAGACTCGTTCTGTTTGAATCTTCAGACTCAGGTTGAATCTTCTTTTTGGACGCTGAGTGACGACTTCCTGGACCTAAAGCTCTTTGTGGACGTCTTTATAAAACAAACCGAGTGTTGTGTGTCTTTTCTCCTGATGAGAGGACAGAGTCGTCCAGAACCACTCTCTCTGTAAACTGTGTGAAGTATAAATGTGGCCGGGTCGTCTGGTCCGCAGATAAAAAGTGAAACGAGGGTCTAAACGTGTCAAAATAAACACGTAACAAACAGGTTTTGTTTTTTTAACACAGTTCAACTGGAAAGACGATTTTTAGACGTTTTGAAGTTTAAGAATAAAACATTTCCATACTGAGTAGAACCGATACTCGATACTAATCCCGATACCACGACCATAGTATTATCTGTTATATTATGTAGCAGGGGCGGAGCTATGGACAAGCTCTTCTAACAGGCTCATCTCCAGCGCCCCCTACAGTCACATGTGTGAATCTGCTCCTGATCTGTTTGTGAGCGAAGCTGACACCTGATTGGCTCCTGGGTCCTATGAGCTGATTGGTGCAACGCCAAGTCCTGGTTTAGACCTGTTTTAGACCTGGTTTAGTCCTGGTTTAGACCTGGTTTAGACCTGGTTTAGACCTGGTTTAGACCTGGTTTAGACCTGGTTTAGACCTGGTTTAGACCTGGTTTAGTCCTGGTTTAGACCTGGTTTAGACCTGGTTTAGTCCTGGTTTAGACCTGGTTTAGTCCTGGTTTAGACCTGGTTTAGACCTGGTTTAGACCTGGTTTAGACCTGGTTTAGTCCTGGTTTAGACCTGGTTTAGACCTGGTTTAGTCCTGGTTTAGACCTGGTTTAGTCCTGGTTTAGTCCTGGTTTAGTCCTGGTTTAGACCTGGTTTAGTCCTGGTTTAGTCCTGGTTTAGTCCTGGTTTAGACCTGGTTTAGTCCTGGTTTAGACCTGGTTTAGATCCTGTTTAGACCCTGTTTAGATCTGGTTTAGTCCTGGTTTGGTCCTGGTTTGGTCCATGTGTTTGTTCTGGTCCATGTGTCTTATTCTTCTTCTGTTACAGCTCCACATTTTTCTAAATCTTTTCAGGAGGCTCATTTTTCTTCTGTGAATGTGACTTTTTCGTATCGATTCTTGTTCTAGTTTTGTTGTCGTTTCTTTATCGAGGAGCATCTGATTTTCGATACAACCCTGGACACGTGTGATAAGAATAAACTGTGAGGCTGTGGTTTGATTTGTAAAAAAGAGCCTGAACCTGAAACAGAATAAATGAAAAGAACCGGAGCAGGTCAGACGTGGACCTCTCTGCTGCTCGTGTTCGACTCTCGACTCGGACTCAGGGTTTGGAAACTTTAAAGCAGCAGCTCAAGGGTCAAATACGTCACTGTGTTTAAGAAAATTACATTTTTATATTGAGGCGCTGTTGGTTTAACTTTCCACTAACTTTAAATGAACCGTTCTGCTGTTCTCGTGTGCACAGAGAGTGTCGTGTGCATAATGTGCTGCTGTGGTGCATTTGCTTTTGTGTTATTGTTTCTGTTCTTTTAAACTCAACCTGCCGAGGGACAGAAGATGTAAAGGTTATAGCCAACGTAGATAATTTCCATTTTCCAGAGCATTTAGAACGACTCTTCCCACATTAATCTGAGCAAATCCAGCACCGAGGAACGAACCCTCATTGTACAGTGGTACTTTGAGTCACATGGGTCAAACTCACAAACCCAGCGGTGTTACCGTCCACATTTTAATACCAGAGATGCCCCAAGAGTAAATGCCATTAAAGGAATAATAAGTGTTTTTCACAGACAGGGGGCAGTATGTGATCTCCACAGACCTGACTCGTCCTGATTTCTTCCTGTGGATCTATCTTAAAGAAAATATATGAAAGGGGTCCCACCGGAGGAGCTGGAGGACATGTCTGGGGTGAGGGAAGTCTGGGAATCTCTGCTTGATATAAAAGTGTCAGTGACTTTTGGGCCACACTATTTACATTTTCCATCTATCCATGTTCTTCCTCTCATCCGGGCCAGGTCGCGGGAGGAGGAGTCTAAACAGAGACTCCTAGACTTCCCTCACCCCAGACACGTCCTCCAGCTCCTCCAGTGGGACCCTGAGGTGTTCCCAGGACAGAGACATCGTCCCTCCAGCGTGTCCTGGATCTTCCCCATTTGTAAGTAAAAATTCAGGAGATCAAACTTAACCAAACCTGGACTGGAGCCTCACCCAGCCCCATATCTGTTCATGTCTGTCTCTCGAAGTTTATGCCATTTTCCTCACGACGCAGAAGAAAAGAGGAGTGTGTGATATCACCAGCACAGAAAAATAATCAGGCGTTTCTGGAATAAAGTGACTAAAGTGTGGGCACAACAGCCACAAACAGATGGAGGAGCGTGGAGGCTACAACGAGACGTAGGCTGAATATATTATTATGACAAAAACTCAGTGAATGTTCAGTTATTACAGGGAGAATAAACAGAATCAACAGAGACGTACTGTTCCTCAGACGTGACCCATCCACAGCACAGATCTGAAAACACGCCACAGCACATGTCACACACATGTCACACACATGTCACACACATGTTCATTTATGCAGCGCGGTTAATAAAACATGGAGTTTTTGCTCACACTCCGAGGAATCACCACAGACACAAATGTATCTAATTGCAGGCCTGTGTCCCAGAAGAGCTCGGGAGAAGACTTGGGCATAATGCGGCAATTTATCCACGTTAAAGTGTCAGGCGGCGCAAACGACGTCAAGTTGGGCCTTTGGAAACATTCAGCTGCACGACCCGTTTTCCAGCAAAAGACAATTCATTCTCCTCATAAAAACAGAGCTCGCAGACGTCTCGATCTCGCCATAAACACTCCGCACGTCCATGAATCACCTGGTTTAATGCACTTAAATATTACAACAACAAACTTCACTTTTCTCGTTAGAAGACGCAGGGCGGAGCAGGGCGGAGCAGGGCGGAGCAGGGCGGAGCAGGGCGGAGCAGCTCTGAGCCGATGTTCTTACGGCTCATTTCAGTTTGTGCAGCGTCTCACGTCACTGTGGAGTCAGTTTAAAGACGGAAAATCACGAGCAAAAACAGACAAACCACATCTGTGACACCTGCTGGTATCGTATAGTAGTGATGGTGTAGTACTGGTGTAGTGATGGTGTAGTACTGGTGTAGTGATGGTGTAGTGATGGTGTAATAATGGTGTAGAGATGGTGCAGTGACGGTGTAGAGGTGATGTAGTATTAACAGTATAGTAGTGACGGTGTAATGATGAGTGATGGTGTAGTAGTGGTGGTGTAGTACTGGTGTAGTGATGGTGTAGTACTGGTGTAGTGATGGTGTAGTACTAGTGTAGTGATGGTGTAGTACTGGTGTAGTGATGGTGCAGTGATGGTGTAATAATGGTATAGTAGTGATGGTGTACTACTGGTGTAGTGATGGTGTAGCGATGGTGTAGTGATGGTGTAGTACTGGTGTAGTGATGGTGTAGCGATGGTGTAGTGAGGTGTATGGTGTAGTATGGTGTAGTGATGGGTGTAGTACTGGTGTAGTGATGGTGTAGTACTGGTGTAGTGATGGTGTAGTACTAGTGTAGTGATGGTGTAGTACTGGTGTAGTGATGGTGCAGTGATGGTGTAATAATGGTATAGTAGTGATGGTGTAGTGCTGGTGTAGTGATGGTGTAGCGATGGTGTAGTGATGGTGTAGTACTGTGTAGTGATGGTGTAGTACTGGTGTAGTGATGGTGTAGTACTGGTGTAGTGATGGTGTAGTACTGGTGTAGTGATGGTGTAGTACTGGTGTAGTGATGGTGTAGTACTAGTGTAGTGATGGTGTAGTACTGGTGTAGTGATGGTGCAGTGATGGTGTAATAATGGTATGTAGTGATGGTGTAGTACTGTGTATGTGATGGTGTAGCGATGGTGTAGTGATGGTGTAGTACTGTGTAGTGATGGTGTAGTACTGGTGTGTAGTGATGGTGTAGTACTGGTGTAGTGATGGTGTAGTACTGGTGTAGTGATGGTGTAGTACTGGTGGTGTAGTGATGGTGTAGTACTGGTGTAGTGATGGTGTAGTACTGGTGTAGTGATGGTGTAGTACTGGTGTAGTGATGGTGTAGTGATGGTGGTAGTGATGGTGTAGTGACTGATGTAGTGATGGTGCAGTGATGGTGTAGTAATGGTATAGTACTGATGGTGGTGTAGTACTGGTGTAGTGATGTGTAGCGATGGTGTAGTGATGGTGTAGTGCCTGGTGTAGTGATGTGCAGTACTGGTGTAGTGATGGTGTATACTGGTGTAGTGATGGTGTAGTACTGGTGTAGTGATGGTGTAGTGATGGTGTGTAGTGATGGTGTAGTGATGTGATGATGGTGTAATAATGGTATAGTAGTGATGGTGTAGTACTGGTGTAGTGATGGTGTAGCGATGGTGTAGTGATGGTGTAGTTCTGGTGTAGTGATGGTGTAGTACTGGTGTAGTGATGGTGTAGAGATGGTGCAGTGACGGTCTAGAGGTGATGTAGTATTAACAGTATAGTAGTGACGGTGTAATGAGTGATGGTGTAGTAGTGACGGTGCTGTGACGGTGTAGTGATAGTGTAGTGATGGTGTAGTACTGACGGTGCTGTGACGGTGTAGTGACGGTGTGGTGACGGTGTGGCAGTGATGGTGTAGTAGTAACAGAGTAGTAGTGACTGTGTAATGATGTAGTTATGGTGTTGTATGAATGGTGTAGTGACGGTGTAGTAGTGGTGTAGTGGTGGTGTAGTGACGGTGTAGTGATGTGTAGAGATGGTGTAGTGACGGTGTACTATGCCGGTGTAGTGACGGTGTAGTGATGGTGTGGCAGTGATGGTGTAGTAGTAACAGTGTAGTAGTGATGGTGTAATGATGATGTATTATAGTGTTGTATGAATGGTGTAGTGACAGTGTAGTAGTGGTGGTGTAGTGGCGGTGTAATGACGGTGTAGTGATGATGTAGTAGTGACATGTAGTAGTGACGGTGTAGTGATGAGTGATGGTGTAGTAGTGACGGTGCTGTGACGGTGTAGTGATGGTGTAGTAGTAACAGTGTAGTAGTAATGGTGTAATGATGATGTAGTTATGGTGTTGTATGAATGGTGTAGTGACGGTGTAGTAGTGGTGGTGTAGTGGCGGTGTAATGATGGTGTAGTGATGGTGTAGTAGTGACGGTGTATTGACAGTGTGGTGACGGTGTAGTGATGGTGTAGTGACGGTGTGTTTTGATTTGTAGTTTTGTGATTTTAAAGTGTTTCTTATTCTGTAAAACTCTTTATTACTTCGTGTTTAAACTGTGAAATACAAATAAATTCGCCTTTTGCGTCATTCACAGATCATTTAACTTAAAGTGATGAATTCAAAAAGCCACGACGTCTCCAAACACGTTTAACAGTCAGAAACATGAATCTTAACTCGCCCAAACCAGTGAAATTTGAAAAATAAATACCCTGAGTTGGAGTAATCTTTACTCATCTAAAAATCATTTGTTTTGTGCCTGTTCAGTTTACGTCTCACTGCCTTTTCAATGTTGTTTCGAAGCAGGTCTCTGGGCTGATTTGCTGCTGGAGAAACGTTTAAATCCAGAGTTTAGTGGAGTGAGAGCTCCATCGAGGCGCTCCCTGTGGTCAGCCGTGGCGCTCGGGCACGAGACGAGCGAGGTGAGGTCCTGAGGGACACGAGGCAGATTATCACCTCGACTCGGAGATAAACAGCCGCCATCACGGAGCGAGAACGAGCGAAACAGAGAGGAGGGGCAGAAAGAGGGATGGAGAGAATGAGCGAAAGTGCAGAGGTTTGGAGCGGGCCCAGCTCAGATGTCTCTGTGTGAGTGTGTTTGTGTGGTTGTGTGGTTGTGAGGAAGTGTGCGTCCGAGCTTCGTGCTTGGCTTGTTTAAGTGGAGAAAGCGACGGAGGCCAAGTGCCAACATGGCAGCTGAATCCTGCTCTAATCAGGCGTCGTTTCACACAGCCTGATGCAAAAACAAGAAATATTTCTCAAGAATTGAATCGTTAATTGGCTAAAATGAGTCAGTCCCTCGACTTTCTGTTCCAGTGCAGCCAGACCATAAACCAGACCATGGAGACAAGACCATAAAAACGAGATCATAGAGACGAGACACGAAGACGAGACCATAAAGACGAGACCATAAAGACGAGATCATAAAGACGAGACCATAAGGACGAGACCATGAAGACGAGACCAAAGAGACGAGACCATGAAGACGAGACCATAGAGACGAGATCATAAAGACGAGACCACGAAGACGAGACCATAAGGACGAGACCATGAAGACGAGACCATAGAGACGAGACCATAGAGACGAGACCATAGAGACGAGACCATAGAGACGAGACCGCAAAGAGGAGACCGTAAAGACGAGACCGTAAAGACGAGACCATAAAGACGAGACCATAGAGACGAGACCAAAGAGACGAGACCAAAGAGACGAGACCAAAGAGACGAGACCATAGAGACGAGACCATAAAGACGAGACCATAAAGACGAGACCATAGAGACGAGACCATAAAGACGAGACCATAGAGACGAGATCATAAAGACGAGACCATAAGGACGAGACCATAAAGACGAGACCATAGAGACGAGACCATGAAGACAAGACCACAAAGATGAGACCATAAAGACGAGACCATAGAGATGAGACCGTAGAGACGAGATCGTAGAGACGAGACCATAAAGACGAGACCATAAAGACGAGAC
The DNA here is from genome assembly GCA_019594935.1 of Periophthalmus modestus. Classification (NCBI taxonomy): domain Eukaryota; kingdom Metazoa; phylum Chordata; class Actinopteri; order Gobiiformes; family Gobiidae; genus Periophthalmus; species Periophthalmus modestus. The sequence continues at coordinate 35,489,451 of JAIEZT010001390.1, forward strand.
CATAGAGACGAGACCATAAAGACGAAACCATAGAGACGAGATCGTAGAGACGAGACCATAGAGACGAGACCATAAGGACGAGACCATGAAGACGAGACCATGAAGACGAGACCATAAAGATGAGACCATAGAGACGAGACCATAAAGACGAGATCGTAGAGATGAGACCATAAAGACGAGACGATAAAGACAAGACCATAAAGACGAGACCACGAAGACGAGACCATAAAGACGAGACGATAGAGACGAGACCATAAAGACGAGACCATAGAGACGAGACCATAAAGACGAGACCATAGAGACGAGACCATAGAGACGAGATCATAGAGACGAGACCATAGAGACGAGACCATAAAGACGAGACCATAAGGACGAGATCATAGAGACGAGACCATAGAGACGAGACCATAAAGACGAGACCATAGAGACGAGACCATAGAGACGAGACCATAGAGACGAGACCATAAAGACGAGACCATAGAGACGAGACCATAGAGACGAGATCATAGAGACGAGATCATAGAGACGAGACCATAAAGACGAGACCATAAGGACGAGATCATAGAGACGAGATCATAGAGACGAGACCATAGAGACGAGACCATAAAGACGAGACCATAGAGACGAGACCATAGAGACGAGATCATAGAGACGAGATCATAGAGACGAGATCATAGAGACGAGACCATAGAGACGAGACCATAAAGACGAGACCATAAGGACGAGACCATGAAGACGAGACCATAGAGACGAGACCATAGAGACGAGACCATAGAGACGAGATCATAGAGACGAGATCATAGAGACGAGATCATAGAGACGAGACCTTAGAGACGAGACCATAAAGACGAGACCATAAGGACGAGACCATAGAGACGAGATTTTAGAGACGAGACCATAGAGACGAGACCGTAAAGACGAGATTTTAGAGACGAGACCATAGAGACGAGACCATAGAGACGAGATCGTAGAGACGAGATCATACAGTCAAACATTCTTCCTTATTGGGATGTGTCAGTTTTTATTCCTTCTCTGTGAAAAGCAGCAGACATGTTCTCTCCAATATTCAGAACAAAAGACAGAACTTCTTCTACCTCAGAAACATAAGAGTTTAGTTCTTCATTTGCTGATTCTGCAGAAACCACAGACTGTGCAGATAAATGGACAGATCTGACCTGCTGGAGCGTTCCAAATAGGAAATGATCATGAGCTTCGAGCTCCATCGACTCTGGCTCCAATTCACTTTACATTAGAAAACTCTGAAAACTCTCTCTGTCCCTGCTGCCGTCAGACTCATGTTGGTCTTAAATGTTTGTATTAACCCTCTACATGATCCTGGGGTTTTTATTTCACGTCTGTGTCTGTAAATCAACATATGAACATTAATAACAGACACATCAGACGTGTTGCTTTAGATTCTACACAGTCGGTATCAGCATCATTTGATAAAAACTCAGAAAAAACCCTTCAAACTTTGGTCCAGTCTCGAGGTTCTTGTCTCCATGTTCCAGGCCCCAGACCCTTGTCCGTGTCACTATAGTTTTGCAGTTCAGGCTTTGCCAAGTGGCCCTGGAGCTGCTGTTCTGTTCTCGTCCTGAAGGAATTTCCTTTCTAATCCGCCGTGCAATCGGTGGCATCTGCGGCGTCCACTTTGCCAGGACTCTCCCGTCTGCCTCTAAACACACAGAGACGGGCCGCAGCATCTGTTCGGACCGACCCGAGCCAGAAACCACAAGGGCAGCTGGGAAGTCATCGAGAATTGTAGACATTTTTTAAAGATCACTCATCGGAGCAGACGCTACAGGGGCTCGAGCAGAAAACAGGACGATTCATGACCCAGTCCAGGTGAACTCAAGGATTTCAGTTAAATGGTTTTACACATACAAAACCTCTACGAAACCTCAAAGTATCATGTTTAATTATTTTAACATATTCATAATCTACATCCACAGTAACTCAGGGCTTCAGATTAACTTTTTTTAAATGTTTGATTGTAACGTAACCAGCAGCAGAGGTTTAGACAGATTTACTCCTGAGCAGCGGCGAGTTTCATCTGTAAAATACAATAATCTGTGGTTTCATTTGGTCTGAGTGTCTGTGTTTCATTTGCAGTTAGCGCCTCATGCTAACACACTTAGCTCCTTAGTTTCACTTTTATCTCTAAACCACAGGCCCTTCCTCCGTCCTCTGCACGACACAGCGTGAAGTGACTTTACAAAGGTTTTGTTTTACTAAAGCTCCTCTTTCACCACTTTGTAAAACTTCACAGAGTCAAAGTCATGGAGGAAGCAGACTTTTTATTTGTATTTATTGTTTATTTGAATAAGAACAGGTCCAACAAACACAGATTAAATAATCTGATGCAGGTGTCAGTGTTTAAGGTCTAGGTTCATTCACAGCCCCAGACAGGCTTTAAAACTAAAAAGCAGTGGGATTATTTGAAGAAAAAGTCGTAAATACAGTGAATTTGTGAAGAAAATCAACTCAGAATTGCACAGTTACAAACTCACACCCTCCTGTTTGTCTCAGCTCCTCTGCCCGTCGTTAATCCCTGATCTCATCTCGTCTTGTTCACTAAACAACACTGGGATTACTACTTGGAGAGCAGCAGAGCGTACTGTCATTGTGTCCTTAGGCAAGACGCCTCGTTGAGTATGAGTGATCGGTGGTCGATAAGCGGGTAGCGTCGCGGTTTGGCCTGTTCTCCTTCAGTCCAGCCCCAGGGCAGCTGTGGCAGGAGCCGTTTATCACCAGAATATGAAGCCAACAGAGCACGAAACTGTAAAGAGACTCTGAGCATCTGAGAAGAGCCGAATAAAGACTAATGTGATACTTTTACGGGGATAATGTGGATCTATTCAAATAACTGCAGGGTCCTGCTGCTGAGAGCGCTCTCGAGTCAGACTAGTGGCCACTCATTGGTACTACAACCAAGAAAACAAAACTGTCAGAGAGCGAAATGTAATTATAAACTGACAGAGATCATAAACTGACATGAACGATCATGCGAGCGACGTGAACGAGCCCGACTGTCGTGAACGAGCCGCAGGTTTAGCACATGGTCCTGAAGCTCAAACATGAGCATTTATAGTTTGTAGTTTATTTCTTGTTCCCTCGCCTCCTTCGCGGCTGCTCTGCTCGCTCTCGTCGCTCTCGTCGCTCTCGTCGCTCTCGTCGCTCTCGTCGCTCTCGTCGCTCTCTCGTCGCTCTCTCGTCGCTCTCGTCGCTCTCGTCGCTCTCGTCGCTCTCGTCGCTCTGCTCGCTCTCGTCGCTCTCTCGTCGCTCTCGTCGCTCTCGTCGCTCTGCTCGCTCTCGTCGCTCTCGCTCTCGCGCTCTGCTCGCGCTCTCGTCGCTCTGCTCGCTCTCGTCGCTCTGCGCTCTCGTCGCTCTCGTCGCTCTCGTCGCTCTCGTCGCTCTCGTCGCTCGCGCTCGTCGCTCTCGTCGCTCTCGTCGCTCTCGTCGCTCTCGTCGCTCTCGTCGCTCTCGTCGCTCTCGTCGCTCTCGTCGCTCTGCTCGCTCTCGTCGCTCTCGTCGCTCTGCTCGCTCTCGTCGCTCTGCTCGCTCTCGTCGCTCTCGTCGCTCTCGTCGCTCTCGTCGCTCTGCTCGCTCTCGTCGCTCTCGTCGCTCTCGTCGCTCTCGTCGCTCTCGTCGCTCTCGTCGCTCTCGTCGCTCAAAGTCTCCTGGGACGTACCTCGCCGCTAAAGGCTAAAAAACTCGTCCTTTTGTTACAGCACCAGAACAGAAGGGCTTAAAATCCCATCTCCGTTCTCTCATGACACTAAACTGAACATCACAGTTTACCTTTGCAGTTAATTCCTGAGGTGAAAAACATCCAAACGCCTCGATCCCGCCGTGACCCGGCTCCAACAAGCACAATGACTAATCTGCTGTGGTATTAGCTCACACTTTTTATGCTAATTTCAGACGTCTGCTCTCTCCGTGGGGTAATACCGCCCGGGGTTTACAGCAGATAAAAGCATCGGTTTTTCACTCCTCGTGCCGACGTTTGAATGAAGTTAATAGAAAGGCGGCGGCGGCGCGGTCTCGGGGGGATTACAAAAGGGGGTGAAGGGGAAAGGGGCCGGCTATGATAAGTGTGGACAAGGAACACTGAGCAGCAGATGAAGTGTCTGCATGGGAAAATATAATTAGTGAGAATGGATGGCGGGCTGCGGCGTGGAGGACAAACGACACTCCACTCTCACACAGATATAAGACCGAAGAGTCCAACCCGTCCTGTCCTTAAGGCTCCACGTTTTAAGGAGGGATTATGTGCACGGCGACGCTATAAAAGAGCCCTCACGTAGTTTTAGAGTCAGTGGAGAGGAGAGACCAGCTTCCACTTCAGTCGTGACACTTGAAATGAGGTTTTATGGAGTGATCATCAAAATGACAAAAGTGAACAATAAAGCAGACAAAATTATACTTATGCTTGTGTGTTTTATGGTGGTGAGACTGGTCCAATGAAAGAGACGAGGAAGTGAGTCTCGAGTCTGTATTAAGATGATGTTAAACTCGGTCGTTTGTCTACAAAACTTTTAAAGAGGAGTTCATCGTTTTGTCAGATCAATATGGGGTTTTGAGAAGTGATGCGGACGTTTATGTGAGACGAAAAAGACGATAAGGAGCCAGTGAGTTTAAAAGCATCATTAGATACACCTCGTCGCCCAATTAGACCGTCAGGATAATCACTACATCCACTTATTGATCTATATATTCTAGATGAACCATATTTTTTCAGGCTCAGGGACTATGTGTCTCTGGCCCCACTGGAGGAGCTGGAGGACATGTCTGGGGTGAGGGAAGTCTTGGAGTCCCTGCTCAGACTGCTGCCCCCGGAGGAAGAACATGGATGGATGACGCTATTATCAGACACATTTTTAGTATCTTGTGGAATCAGGCCCAGACTCAGACACTTTTAAAATCTCAATTTACCGATTCACCAGGGTTCAATTATTTTCATAAAGTATTAAAATAAATCTACTTTTGCTACAGGCTGCACTTCTGAATCGTTCAGCGCACAGACCTCGCTCACAGTGACTTTCTCTGAGAGTCAAAGCTGAGTTTGTGTCTTCACATTTGGCTCGGTCCATGAGCCGCTGCAGGTGCTGAGCTCAACACAAATCCTCACTGGTGAATCGCAGCTGAGCCCCGGCCACAGGGCTCCTCCCCCGGCTCCCGTCCCCCGGCTCTTCTCCCCCAACTCTCCTCACCCCGGCTCTCCTCCCCCGGCTGTCCTCCCCCGGCTGTCCTCACCCCGGCTCTCCTCCTGGCTCCCCCTTCGGACTCTCTCCCTTGGACTTCCCCTCAGACTTCCTCTGTCTCTCTCATCTTCCCCTCCTCTCTCTCTCTCTTTCTCTCCTTTCTCTCCGTCCTGACTCTCTTCCATCTTTCCCTCTCTCTCTCCTCTCTTTCCTTCCCTCCTCTTTCCCCACACTCCCTCTTTCTCTCCTCTTTTCTTTCTCCTCTCACTCTCTCCAGACTGATCACAGACAGTTCAGATGTGATTTAATTTGAACGAGGCTCATGTGACGTATCAGGTAAAGACTCAGAGACTCACAGACTCAGACTCACAGAGACACAGAGACTCGGAGACTCGGAGACTCAGACTCGGAGACTCAGACTCGGAGACTCAGACTCGGAGACTCAGACTCGGAGACTCAGACTCGGAGACTCAGAGACACAGAGACTCAGAGACTCAGACTCTGAGACTCTGAGACTCAGAGACTCTGAGACTCTGAGACTCAGAGAAAGCTGCAGTGTGTCTCTGCAGCAGAAACACGTCTGAATGAAAATGATAAATGTAATTCTGCTGCTCTTTAATTTGCTCTGGCTGCTCGGCCCGAGACTGTGGCTCCAGGTTAAAAAACATAAAACACAGAGCCACAAGACGTAATAAATAAACTGCTTTTGTACCAAAGAGAAATTAAAGCAAAACAAGAAGCACAGGCTCTGTGCATGTCCATCTCTGACATCACTCTGTCCTTTATGTAAAGCTGTGACACACAGGACAGTGACACATGTCGGACCTGATTCACTGGTTTTGACTCGTCTGAGGTAAGACCTTGGATCCTCGTAAAGGCCTGTCTCAATAATCACTTTATCCACTCATTTTTGGGCTCAGCCTGTATCGTCTGCACCATTTCTTTCCACGACTGGAACATTTGTGTTTGTTTTGTGTCTGTAGGATCAGATTTAAGCCGTAACAGGTTGAATAAATAACATGTCTGACTCGTTACAGATGCAAACTATCAACTAAAGTGTTTCATTCTGCGGCTTTTTTATTGCAGCTCATGATTTTGAACAGTATTGTAGATTGTAAATAGTTTTTGTGGTTTAAATCTGCTCTTGGGATGTTGCGTCAGTGGCATAAATTCGTTCAGCGATATCTCGAATATCAAACTCTGTCCTCGTGACCTCGTGATTTTGACTCCGCTGAGCTCCTCGTCTGAGCGGCGTCTGAGCGACTCCGAGCTGCTCCGTCGTATCGTAGCCACAAAACATCATCACGGCAACAGCCAATAAAACAGACGGAGCGACGGACGAGCAGGACGCAAACTCGGGAAATGGTGAAAATAAATAAAAGACGACGGTTTTACTCTCGTTAAGTTGTTAAACTGCAGCTTTCTCATCCAGATTATCCATTAACATGTGACCTCTGCGAAGTCTGACCCCGGTCCAGAAAACAGAGCAATGAAAACAGTTTGAAACGTTCTTTAAAATGTAAAAAGGTGAGAATATTTCCCTCGTGTTTTTACATCCACACAGCGAGGATCAGGCTGAAGCTGTGGCCGATTAGCGACAGCGACTCTACTTCCTGTGTGATTTATCTCCAGAGTTCTGTGCGTTAAAAGCTTTTATCTGAACCACTGCTCCACATTTCACTAAAGCTGAATCTGATCTGTGGAACACTTCTGAGTTTCAGAGTGAGGCGTTTACTGCAAACAGGAAACAGGAAACAGCTGACGGACGGGCCCTCGTGACTTTTAGCTTGTGGTGTACGAGCTCTTCACTGCCAAACTTTACAACACAACCAGAACAGCACCAACAGAAAATCTGAACATATCCCTCCTCTTCTCAAATCACTGCACTGGCTCCTGTTTCATCCCGGATTGAAACAAAATCCTCCTGCATCACTGCTCAGGCTGTATCTGAAGGACCTGATCATCGTTAAACCCTCAGATCTTCAGGTGGGTCCTTCAGGTCCCTCCACGAGGCTCCGCACGATGGAGGACGGAGCTTCTGTTCAGCTGCACCACGACTCTGGACCTGCCTCCACAGAGCTGCACAGAGCCTGGACTTTTTTAACGAATCTAAAGACCCTTTTATTTAGAAAAGCTTGATGTTGATGTTTTTAGTGTTGGTTAAAAGTTCTTGTTTTATTGCAGCACATTTTTCTTTTCCTCCTCCCTTCTGTATCTGAGCCTGGACCTGGGAGGAGATTTGGGCTCCTCTCGTTCACACCTGGACCTGATCTGCTTCAGCTGCACCAGGGGAGGAGAAAGGAGCCAGGACCTGACACTCGGCACCAGATCGTCCGAGTATCCGCAGTGGTACAGCTCTGCCTGGCTCAGTTTCATGTTTTTGCTCTTTGTGACTCGTTGTAAGTTGGATATTTTTGCTCCTCGTCAAATCCCACTCAGCTCCTCTGTCTCCAACCCAGCTCTCCACGACCAGGACGAACCTCACACCCTCCGACTCAGCTCTCCTCGCCTCAGACCCCACTGCTCACGATTTACTCCTCCTTGAAATGTGTTTTTAACGTGTGTTCACCTGCCCGGGGACTGCACATGGAAAGTAGCAGGAGCTAAATCTGGTACAAATCATCTTTTCTTTGTAAGATTAATGAATTTGTACATGGTCCCTGTCAAATAAAGAATAAAGAAAGAAAAAGACCACGGCAAACACCTGCTCTCAACTCCCTGATCCATCCACCTTCATTTACACATTTAAAACTGTAAAAAAAAACATAGTTAAACTCTTCCCCGAGCTCTGCCTCTTTGCTCCCTCCTGTCAGACATTACCACAATTATAAATAAAAACTTTAAAATCTGATCCGATTCTAAATCCTGCCACTCCACAGGATTTTTCAGTGTTAAATGAGTTTTAAACATGCAGTCGATGTTTTTGCTGCATTAAAACTCATTTAACACCGAAAAATCCTGTAGAGCGGCAGGATTTAGTTGTGTAAACTTCAAAAGTTTTACAATAGAACTGCAGATCTAGGCTGAGCTCTTCTCTCAAACTGAAAACACTCTGTTCCCCCTTGTGATGTCATCATGTGGTGATGCAGGAAGTTGTTTTCAATGAGGAAACAACATTAGAACATAGAGTATATAAAACGGGGCCCTTTAAAACCGGCGCCTTGAACTGTAAACTCCAGGTATTATCGCGTCACAAATCAGCTCGTCTAACCAGCCGTGACCTTACGTGTCTCTTTAAACCCACCGTCACCGTGATACATCCACCATGAGACGGAGACGGCGGCTCCGACCTGGAACATCTGCGGCTCAAACACATCACAGGCTCACGGACGTCGTAAATAAAACACACGTCAGATTTCTTCGCCAATACACTCGGGGAAGTCGCTATGACATTATTATTAGCATCTACGTTGGGGCGTGGGAGAAGGACGAGCCCGGAATAATAAACGGCTAATACTCAGAAGGCTCGGTGCCGTTTGTTTTTCCCACCTCGGAAAAAAATATCCCAGCATTACTTAGGTTTGCGCTTGATAAGGGCAGAAATGAGATATAGCTTGAGGAAGAGCGTCTTGGCAGGGACATTAATACTCCGAGCACTACACAGGCGGGCTTCTGATCCTGCTCTTCAAAATTGGAAACTGGAAAATAAAGTATAAAGGTGGTGATTCATGGGAGCAGATAGAAGTGAAAGAGATAGAGAGGGATAAGGGTGAGCTCAGAGCGGCGGCAGATAACAACAAATTGGATAGGCCCGTGTACAAGGTCAGCTGATTGAGACGGGGGAGTTCGATGGATGTGCAGACGGTGAGGAAGCAGCACGAAAATCTCACACCATTTCAATACTGATGATGATAAGAATAAAACAATAGATAGATCAACATTAAATGGCAGCACAGCGCGTCCATGAAGTCATTCTACAATTAAAACCACATGTTCCAGAGGCGGCGGATCAGATATATCTGGATCAGACGTGTTCTGTTTGGCTCCTCGTCTCATGAAGCAGCATCAGGACCGAGCTGCAGCAGAGACTCATCGATGCTTCAATCACATCTGTATCTTTGGCTTTAGTTCAGTAACATCCAGTATCTTTGTTCCAGACACGATATCTGACTGACAAAAATACAACGTGGTTAAAAACCCGCAATAGACAAAATCCACGAAGTATCAGCTTTATTTTAACAATTATTCTCTGTTTCTTGTCTGTAAAACCCCTCACCACACACTTTATACACTTTTCTCTTAACATTTTCTCACATTTCTCTCTTGTTTAAACACAAAGTTCAAACCTTCGTCGGTGCCTTTGTCGGTGCAGAACGTTTCATCGACATTGTGGGTTTTGTCGGGGAGAAAACTTGCAAACATACAGCACTTCAGAGTCACACTGATCCAACATTTATGTAAATTTGTCTGACACATTCTGTACTGTACAGGAGACACGGAGGAGACTGATGGACAATGGTCTACAGTCCCTCAGCCAATCAGGACGCAGAACACAATGGTCTACAGTCCCTCAGCCAATCAGGACGCAGAACACAATGGTCTACAGTCCCTCAGCCAATCAGGACGCAGAACACAATGGTCTACAGTCCCTCAGCCAATCAGGACGCAGAACACAATGGTCTACAGTCCCTCAGCCAATCAGGACGCAGAACACGATGGTCTACAGTCCCTCAGCCAATCAGGACGCAGAACACAATCGTCTACAGTCCCTCAGCCAATCAGGACGCAGAACACAATGGTCTACAGTCCCTCAGCCAATCAGGATGCAGAACACACAAAATAAAATCAGTGAAACAGCGAGACACAAAAGATGAACAACGATGTAATGAGGGACGACAGTTATAACCTCTGAGAACAGAACAAATCTAATGAATATATCTTATCAACCGTCTTTGTAATTACATTTTTAAATTGTGAAGAGACTTTATGGACCTCTGTACTTTATGTTCTGTTCCATGTGTTATATCTGTGTCATCTCTCAGTGTGCAGCAGGTTCATCGTGTCCAGTTTATCGTTTATGGGCCTTAAATCTCGATCTATTTCCTAAAAAATACAAACAAAGCTTCATATTAACATTTTAACACAAAGAGACACCTGCACAAACGTGACTGCACAGATCTTTTATGGGTTTGCAGTAAAAAAGGAGCTTGGTGGGAGTTTGTAGTGAATTTAAATGATATAATTTGGAGGGAATAATCTAAATCAGTCCTACATATCAGCCTAAAAATATCAGCAAATGTTATTGGTCTTTAATGGCTCTGTACAAAATCGATATCGATGAAAAAAAAACATTTCAGTCAGTCTCTCGTCTGTGTCTCGTTCTGATACAGCTCCAGATCATTCCAAACAGCTCTGGAAAGGTTCAGTTCTGTCTTATGAATGGGACTTTTTTAGTATCAATACCTTCTCAAAAGAGGATTTAGTCTCAATTAGTTTTAGCTTTGATTAGTATCAGATTTGTGATACTTTTGACGACGTTAGCGGAGCATAAGTAGCACATTTATCCTCTGATGCATTTGTAGAAAATCGCACTTGTTCTGGAGAACGACTGAAGGGCTGGATCTGCGTCTGACAGGAGCCGAGGAGCCGAGGAGCTGAGACGTCTGAATCGCGGCTCTCGTGGTTGACTCATGTTTCAGGTCGACCTCTCTCCCGCTTTGATCCCCCTGATGCGCTGACGGACGGGCCCCGGTCGCTCCCCTCGCTCCATTTGTCTCCCAGCTTCAAACTGCACATCCTACAGCTCAATTCCAACCTGGCAACGCGGCTCACAGCTGATTTTTACAGATGGTTTGGCAACAGGTTCATGCACGAGGGATTTACCAGTCCAGGAGCAGCATCGGTTTTATCAGGGAGTTTAAGAATCGTCCAGTTCTTGTTCTGTCAAAAGCTCTGAAGCCGCTCCTCCTGCACTTTTTATTCACTTTTATGAGAGTTTTGCTAAAATAAATCTCTAAATATGAGACAGAGGACAGCGGGTCACAGGCATCACGTTAAGATCTTTACGACGATGTACGAGCTTAACCAGAGGAAACGTGGGTTTGTAAAAGTAGGTATTTGTGTCTCAGAGCTAATGCTAATGCTAACAAAAGGCAGAGCGATATTACAGGTTGAATAGGGTCGTTAGCGCCTCCTTCAGACAGATATGAGGCAGTGTCCAAGAGAAATCTGACCAGAACTGAAGAAGAGGCTTGTAGGAGTGACGACGTTTAGCTGTTTCGTTATAATTTCACTTAGCCTCAGCCAGACTGTTTATATAAATGGACAGAGCGAATCTGTTAGCCGCTACGTTCCAAACAGGAAGTGATCATGAGGCACTTCCTGCTCCATCGACTCGGGCTCCAGTTCACTTTCTGTGTAAAAACCATGTCTCCTCTGTCTGTCCCTGCTGCTGTCAGACTCATGTTGGTCTTAAATGTTCGTATTAACCCTCTACATGATCCTGGGGTTTGTTTTGGTTTTTTTTAGTTTATGGATGTATTTTGCTTATTTTCTTCATTTTTTGAGGTATTTTGATTTTTTTTTTTTTATTCTTTTAAAGTTATTTTGTTGTTGTCTTTTTAGATATTTTGGGATTTGTTTTTTGTTATATTGAGTTTTTTTTTTTTTTGTTATATTGAGGTTTTTCTTTTGTTATATTGAGTTTTTTTATTGTTGTTTTTTTAGTTTATAGTTTGTCTTTTGAAAATCTGTGTCTCTCTCTCTGTACCTGCTGCTATCAGACTTATTTTGGTTATTATTAACCCTCTACATGATCCTAGGTTTTGTTTTTTAGTTATTTTGAGTTTTTTGGGGTTTTTTTTTTTTGTTTTTTTTTTGAGTTTATGAATGTTTTCGCTTATTTTCTTCATTTTTTGAGTTATTCTGATTTATTTATTTATTTATTATTTATTTATTTTGATGTTGGTTTTCTAGTTATTTTGAGTTTATTTATTTTATATTTTTTAATCTTGAGTTTATTTATTTATTTATTTTTAGTTATTCTGAGTTTTTTGTTGTTTTTTTTTTTTTTAGTTTATATTTTGTCTTTTGTAAAAACTGTCCTCTCTCTCTGTCAGACTCATGTTGGTCTTAAATGTTCGTATTAACCCTCTACATGATCCTGGGGTTTTTATTTCACGTCTGTGTCTGTAAATCAACATATGAACATTAATAACAGACACATCAGGTCCTTCTTCAAACATGTTCAAGACACAAATACCAACGTTTCTAAACTGCGACGCTTCCTCCGGTGAAGTATTTCCATCGTAGTACAGGTCCTGACGTGCTGTCGTGTCCTGGATGTAAACACTGATTTATTTTATCCTGATTCGGATCATTTCGATTCGCACTGACTGGAGCGAGAAGTGCACTTTTGGAGAGAACGGGAACTCGCCGGGCGACTTCGTGAAAAGGATTTGGAGCTAGTATTTTTCTCAGCTGTCGCCCACGAGTCATCCCCAACAACAGAACATATATTTTGACATTATTTATGTGGATGGACACAGTAGAACGGCACAAAAAGAAGACGTACGCTCACCCTTCACCAGCGCCACGTCAGAAAAAAGCTTCAGCCTGACTCCAGTTCACCTCGGCCAGTTGTCCACGACTATAGAACGTGATTTAGATTTCAAGATGCGTCTGACTCTGGGCCTCCCGCTGGAAAAAACATCTTTAATATTTATTTACCTTGAGTAGTACATAGATCCATCCTTTAATACCACTGGGGGAAGCTGTCAGCGCGGTACCCGAGGGGCGACTCAAGGCCTCGAGGCAGCATCCTGCCCAGGAGTAGCTCACCGGAGGAATATATTTGAAATGTTTTAGGGAGAAAATGGCTCCACACGCTCTGGATTTCACCACTGAAACTATCCCAGGGCGTAAACAAGAGCATGTAGTGAGTCTTTATGATCGCAACAGTATTTGTAATGCAGAAAATACACTACAGTCAGAGAGTGTAACTTTCTGCAACAGAGTAAAGCTGCAGACCTCCACCAGGAAGCACCTCCACCCACACGTCCCTCTGTTTTTCATTAGTTTACTTTAAAAACAACTTAATGACACGTTCTATCGTTTCCGTAGTTCACTGGACGTCATTGAAGATCATTAAAGGTGAATTCTCGTCTGAAATGAACTCGCTTTGTCTCGTCTCCTCTGAGCTTAGAACATGAACACAAACTGATATTTATCGTGGGCCTCCATACACAAGGACCTCCACACACGAGGACCTCCACACACGAGGACCTCCACACACGAGGACCTCCATACACGAGGACCTCCACACACGAGGACCTCCACACACGAGGACCTCCACACACGAGGACCTCCATACACGAGGACCTCCACACACGAGGACCTCCACACACGAGGACCTCCACACACGAGGACCTCCAAACACGAGGACCTCCACACACGAGGACCTCCACACACGAGGACCTCCACACACGAGGACCTCCACACACGAGGACCTCCATACACGAGGACCTCCACACACGAGGACTCCACACACGAGGACCTCCATACACGAGGACCTCCATACACGAGGACCTCCACACACGAGGACCTCCACACACGAGGACCTCCACACACGAGGACCTCCAAACACGAGGACCTCCACACACGAGGACCTCCACACACGAGGAGGAGTTAGCTGCATGATGATGTGAAAAGCTAAAGCTAAACTTCGGGACATTCTCCATAGAGATAGATTCATTTTATGTCATAACGTGGAAGATAATTGTCAAAAACATTTCCATGGAAACGACCAGGTGCAGGTCACATAAGAGTCGGGTCTGTGGAGAAGCGAGCCGACTCAGAGCCATAAAAACACAGATAATGAAAACTTTAAGGTTTATGAATAAATGTACATGACGACTCCTCGTGACGCAGATCCAGTTTTTTATCTCTGCTCTAAGACGACTCTCAAATCCAGAATAAAACATCTGTGTAAAACGTTCAGAGCGAGATCAGTCTCGTCCACGTCGTCCTCAAACGTGGTCAAACGAGATCGTCCAATCAGAGCGGTTTATTTCAGTGACGTGTGAAATGAAGCAGCTCATTGGTTAAAATAATGATAATAGTAGAAAATATAAATAAGAGAAACTGAGGAAGAGGAGCAAAGAGAAAAAAAAAGAATTAAATATAAATAAATAATAATTAAACAGAAGTATTTACCGAGCAACAGATATGTTTTATTCACAGAAAAATGTAGAATATTTTCCATATTTCCCAAAACTTGTCAAGTTTGTTTTTTGTAGAGTCGCTTATCTTTTCCAAGTTGGAACATCTGATTTCCACCATGTCACTGAACAACGTGCAGCTTCCAGACAAAATTATTCAGCAAAGATACAATATTTTTAGACAAATCTACTTGATAAATGTTCAACAGACACATTTTAGGATTAACAGGGACGTCCACGATTCTCAAAACATGAGCCCGAAACGACGACATGACGGGACTTTGGGATTTTTTGTGATGTTGAGATCTTTTTATTTATTTATAGACTCTATTTTATTTTATTTTTATATTTGTATAGTTTTTACTTTACTTTTTTTTTTTTTGCACTGTGTACGACATTTTATATTTATATTAATTCTTATTCTTTTAAATTTCTATTTTAAATTTCTATTCTGTGGTCGTGGGATCTGTGAACTAAGAGAATTTCCCCTCGGATCAATAAAAGTGATTCTGATTCAGATTTTCAGTGAAACAGGGACGTTTTTGAGTCTTTACATTTCAGCTCGTGTCTGATTTACGAGGATTAAACGGTTCAGTTTAACAGGTTTATGTAGCGTCATCTTTGAGTTTGTATTTATGGACTGAGACTGAGATCATTAAACCTGCTTTTGTCCATTTCTCTTCTGTTTTGTTCTTTGGTAAATCTGCTTTCCGAGCTCTGCAAAGATTCTTCTTGGTCACCTCTGATTTTCAAATAAAGTTTAGTTTTTCTCATTGATTCTGCAGAAACCCGTGACCTGTTTTAAACCCCCTGATTGGCTAATCCACCTGTCAATCACGCCCATTTTAAAACAGATTCACCGGTGACGTCTCTGTAAAGTGTTGGAGACGTGTGTGTTCTGGATCTCAGGCGACACGGCGACGTCTCAGAAACGTGGGACTTTCTCCAGCTCGACCTAATCGTGATCATAACGACGATTCTGTGACATAAAAATGGATAATACCAAACATTTTTTTCAAAAGCCTGAGTCACTGCGCTCAGATCTCACCAAACCACGTCTAAAACTATTTCCATCTCTGCCAACAAACAAGACACTGACTGAAACTGAGCTGCAGAAACGAGAGTCCAGCGACAGTAAAGAGATAAAACAAACTAAATACAAGTGTGTGTTTCCATTTGTTTTTAAAAAAAGTTTGATTTCATCTTATCTCCGCCTCGTCATTCAACAAACCCGACTCTTAAGTGTTTTGAAAATGCCTCAAACGCACCGGCTCACCAATTATCGTGGGATAAAACAGAACATGTCGTCCAAAGCCTCGTGCGCTTCTCAATTTGGAGAACTCAGGAAATCCATTTTAGTCCAATTTAGTTCAATTCTTCCCTGTTCCCTCAAACCGCACGAATCTCACAAAGCAGCGATGTACCAGCGTTTTACTTCTTCACATTTGGCTGAAAGAAAAAAGTTCCAATTTTGTTCAGAATTACACAGAACGAGAGCTGAAAACGCGGCGCAAACTCGTGGATTACACCGGGAAAAATAGAAGTTTATTCATCTGTAGGATCTCGAACAAAGTACGAAGCGAAGTGAAGACGACCTTTACAAACAGAAGAGACGAGAACGAGTCTGAAGAAAGAAACTGAAACAAACAAAAGAGACGAGAACGAGAACGAGCCGGAGTCTGAAGAAAGAAAAAAAGTTATAGAAAGTAAAAATCTTAAAATAACTAAAACAAAACAAAACAAAAACTTCAAAATAAATAAAAAAAATAAAAGAAATAAAAAAATCCTCAAAATTACTTTTTAAAAAAAAAGGAAAAAAAAGAAACCCAGGATCATAGAGAGCGGGTTAATACAAACATAAAATAAAAAAATTAAAAAAAAACCCAAAAACTTAAAAAAGCAAAAAATGAAAATTCGTAATAACTAAAAAAAAAAAAAAATAATAAAAAACCAAACCTCAAAATAAAAATAAAAAAATACAACCTAAAAACTTAAAATAACTAAAAAAAGAAAAACCCTCAAAATTACTTAATAAATTCTGCGTCCTGATTGGCTGAGGGACTGTAGACCATTGTGTTCTGCGTCCTGATTGGCTGAGGGACTGTAGACCATTGTGTTCTGCGTCCTGATTGGCTGAGGGACTGTAGACCATTGTGTTCTGCGTCCTGATTGGCTGAGGGACTGTAGACCATTGTGTTCTGCGTCCTGATTGGCTGAGGGACTGTAGACCATTGTGTTCTGCGTCCTGATTGGCTGAGGGACTGTAGACCATTGTGTTCTGCGTCCTGATTGGCTGAGGGACTGTAGACCATTGTCCATCAGTCTCCTCCGTGTCTCCTGTACAGTACAGAATGTGTCAGACAAATTTACATAAATGTTGGATCAGTGTGACTCTGAAGTGCTGTATGTTTGCAAGTTTTCTCCCCGACAAAACCCACAATGTCGATGAAACGTTCTGCACCGACAAAGGCACCGACGAAGGTTTGAACTTTGTGTTTAAACAAGAGACAAATGTGAGTCAGTTCAGATCACAAACGTCAGTTTTGTTGTGTCGGGTTTTATGAGATGCACAAATCTCGACTATATTTCCCCAAAGTTGAAATAACAAAAGTTAAGATGGTCTGAAGTGTTATTTGGTTGTGAGACGAGAGCTGCATAAATCTACGAGCACCTGCGGGACACGGCGGGTTTGATGGAGTGTCTGTAGTGACTGAAGAGATGGGAAATGTGATGGAGTGAGAGACAGAGGAGTGCAGGACTTTTAATGACACGCTTCACGGCTGGATTCAGATGTACTTCACTAATTATGGGGGTTCCACTTTAGGCCTTTTGTGCTCGGCTGAGGCTGGAGGACGGTGATGGACGAGAGCGATGAGGACTGTAAAACGAGAGAGTTCAGTCAGACACTCCAGGCTTTTAATGGAGATGAGGAGATGTCACAGTGTGTGTTTTTACAGGGAACTGCAGGCAGGTCCAGAGAATAAAAGACCGAGAGAGACCGAGAGAGAGGAGCGGCCTCTCACGGGTCTGTGGGACGTTTTATTTTGTAACTTTGGTCAGATTTAAAGGGCCTAGTGCAGTATTACGCCATCGTCTGATCTGTTCTAATGTTTCCTCGAAGTCGACCAATCAGAGCGCAGAGTCAGTTATTCGATGCATCAAAGGAAAAATAAAGACGATAAAGCATAAAATAGAGGAAGTCGTGTGACAAAAGACAAAAGTTCAGGCTGAAACTTCATTTAACGTGATTTTTATGGCTAAAAAAAGAGAAAAAAGTCTAAGCGACTCTAACCTGCTCAGTCCTTAAAGTTTAACTCAAACCTGCAGATTTAGGCCGAGTTCTTCTCTCAAACTGAAAACACTCTGTTCCACCTTGTGATGTCATCATGTGGTGATACAGGAAGTGCTCCACTGTGTTTTTAAACTCCACCTTCACTAGAATCATCTGGATCATTTTAGATGTGGAATAACAACTTATCTCGACTGAATTAAAGGTAAAAGAAGATGTTAAACTTGAAAACTACCAGTTGATGACATCACAAGGTGGAACGTCACATTTTGGGCTTTACAGATGTGACAGACGAATAATAAAGTGTGATTCAAACATGTGAATGAAACAAACACAGCTCAGGTCTGTTTCTGAGGAGGAAACTTCATTATAACTTGGATAAAACCTCATGAGTCCACTTGATGATATAAAACCTTTAAACAAAGTGTTTTTGGTTCTGACTCGGTCACGCTGCAGGTTTGGTGCAGTTTTCAGGATCAGACTCGTGTGGATCTTTAACCTGGTTTGAGCGTCTGTGGGACAGAGATGGAGACGGAGACGGAGACGGAGGCTGTGATGGCGACAGAAGCTCTCGACTAAATAAAGGCCGGTCTCTGTGTCCAAACGAGTGAGCAGCGTCATCGCTCAGAGCCACTTTACCCAGCAGCCCCTGGTGCACGACGCCCCTCCTCCACACCTGACCTCACTCCGCTCGGTCCGAGGCACAAAAGGCAGATCGGGGCTTGAACTGCAGGAAATCGGCAGGAAGTAAAGAATTTAAAGTCTTCTCCAGGTGTAAAACGGCTCAGTCACGGCTCATTACTGTAAAATACTGTAACAGAGGAGCTGTGTGCTGCAGCTTTCAGCCGAAAAACGGGAAGAAACAGCTTCAACACGACGTTTTAGGGAGTTTTATTTAAGATCAGAACGCTCTGCTCCACCTCGTGATGTCATCAAGTGGTAGTTTTCAAGTGAACATCTCCTTTTACCTTTAGTTCAGTAGAAGATTGAAAACTCCACGTCTGACATGATCTAAATGATTCTAGTGAAGGTTTAAAAACACAGTGGAGCACTTCCTGTATCACCACATGATGACATCACAAGGTGGAACAGACTGTTTTCAGTTCCCAAATATGCAGGGTTTGTGAGAATGAAACAAAACCCGACTCCAGGTCTGTTTGTGACGAGGAAACGTCAGAGAAAAGTGAGATGTGCAAAAAAAGTCAAGAATGAATCAATAAAAATGTGAATTTAAAGAAGTGAATGAATCTGTAAAATGGTTAAAAGCTGAAAGTCGGTTTGCAGAACATGTTCCCTTTAAGAAATATCCCTTTAAGGAAATGGAGTTACAAATAAAGTGAAAATGATTTTTCTGTAGCAGCTTTTCTTCGTCCTGAGACGCTCTGAAAACGATCTGAAGTTTTGGGACATTATTATATTTTTGTTCATTTTATTATTTATGTTTCATCTGTTTTAATGTGTTTCTTATTCTGTAAAACACTTTGAGTTTAGTTTCTTTCTGTACAAACTGTGATACTGGTTTCTAAGAGTCCAGTTAATTCAGCTCCGATACCGATATCCATACTTTGACTCGATATGAACCGATACCAGAGCGAGGATGGAAATGAGACTCGTTTCCTCAAAGCAGAGTTTAGTAACACAAGATCACGTCTTATGTAACTGTACCAATAAAAGTTCAAACTTTAAATAAAACATTTTGGAAATAATCGTATTAAACCACCTCACGGCTCAATCTGAACATCGTCGTGACTAATATTATGGAACCGATACCTGATCCAGATCATTTTGCAGTATCGTTGCTGATGTTCGATACCAAAACCGGTTCATCCCTGATAATTTATATAAATATTTGTGTTTAGTGATTCATATTTAAGTCTTTTCTCAAATGTAAAACCTCGTCCATGTTTGAAATGTGCTGAATTTTAGACAGTGGCCCAAAAGTCACTGACAGTTGAAAAAAACTCATAACTCTTTTGTTTCTAAATATTTGTCTTTTATTTTTTCAGAGCATTTAGAACGACTCTTCCCACATTAATCTGAGCAAATCCAGCACCGAGGAACGAACCCTCATTGTACAGTGGTACTTTGAGTCACATGGGTCAAACTCACAAACCCAGCGGTGTTACCGTCCACATTTTAATACCAGAGATGCCCCATTAAAGGAATAATACGTGTTTTTCACAGACAGGGGGCAGTATGTGATCTCCACAGACCTGACTCGTCCTGATTTCTTCTTAAAGAAAAGGTGTTTGTGAATAAACCTCAGACAATAAACCACTTCAAACGTAACATCAGGATCAAATAAGAGACATTAGGTCATTTTTACTTCCTCTAGTTTAAGTCGTGATAAGTTCAAGTGTAAGTGAACAATTATAATCTTATATATTGACAAAAATCTGGAAAGGTTCAGTTTATCTACTGCTAAAAATTGGTGAGTTTAACTTAAGATTTAAAGGAGCGACTGAAGATATAAAAGTGTCTCCCAGTACATTTAATCACATTTATCACTTTTAATAAAAAAAAGTTCACAAAAATGTTATATTTTCGGAGCTTCGTTGAGTTAAACACAGAGAACCTCGTCTGCACTACAGTCACTCTGGGAAAGATAAAAATGTGATCGATTATTTGAGGAAAATTGAAAGTTCTCGGTGACATTAGCAGAGCGGCGTCGGATTCTAAAGCATTTGGTTGATTAAATATTGACCTGTTGTGTGGTGAGTGTAATGGAGCGTGACAGAGGATCATAACACGTCCGCCTGCACGCTCCGATTACAACTCTTACATCACTCTAATGTGAGCCGCAAGACATTTACTAAACACAATATTTCTAAATGCTCGATACGCCCAAGCCCCCGAACGAGCTGTGAGCGAATCAGGACGGATGGAGTCGTCCTGCTCAGAGTAAATGAACAGAAACTGTGTCTGAAAACCGTCGCTCTCCCAAAACCAGTGACCTTTACGAGAGCGTTTCTGCTCCAGCAGCTGAACAAAAGGTTTGAGTTACAGTCGTAAAGGTGCAGAGACCTTCCCCAACAGGAAACGCCCCGAGAGAGAGACCACCCACCCACGAGCAGAGAGGTTATGAAGGGACAGAGCTAACGTGCTAACCACCGCCGTGTTCAAACAGGAAGTGACCATCCACTCTGGCTCCAATTAAAAACAGCGCCCCCTGTCTCTGTACCTGCTGCTGTCAGACTCATGTTGGCCTTAAATGTTCATTTTAACCCTCTACATGATCCTGGGGTTCATTCTTTTGAGTTATTTTAAGGTGTGTTTTTTTTTTTTTTAGATATTTTGAGGGTTTTTTTTAGTTTTTTTTTTTTATTTATTTATTTAATTTTGGGTTATTTTTTTATTTGTTGTTTTATTTAATTATTTATTGTTATTTTGAGTTTATATTTTGAATTGGATTTATTTTTGTATTTTTTTTAAGTCTTTTTTTTTTTTTTTTTTTTTTTTTTTGTGTGAGTTTATTTTTTGTCTTTTGAAAACATGTGTCCCCTCTCTCTGTACCTGCTGCTGTCACGCTCATTGAGTTATTCTGAGGTTTTGTTTTTTTTTTTTTTTTTTTTTTTTTTTTTTTTTTTTTTTTAGATATTTTCATTTGTTTGGTTTTTTTTGGGGGTTTTTTTTGTTTTTTTATTTACAATTTTTTTGTTTTTGTTTATTTTTTACTTTTTTTTTTGTTATTTTGAGTTTATTTGAGTGATTTTTATGTTGTTGTTTTTTTATTTTTTTTATTTTGAGGGGGTTTTTTTTGTTTTGTTTTTTGTCTTTTGCTGCTGTCAGACTCATGTTGGTCTTAAATGTTCGTATTAACCCTCTACATGATCCTGGGGTTTTTATTTCACGTCTGTTTCTGTAAATCAACATATGAACATTAATAAAAGTTAAAAGAAACCCATTATATATATTTTTTTCTGGAGTTTTCAGACTGATCTTAAATCTGTTTCGACAGCGTTTAAGTACTTTGTGTCACCATGGAAACTGCTGAACATCCCACCATACTGTACATGTAGAGCGCCCCCATGTGACGTCACTGCGCTGGATCAATAACTCTGGGTTTGTAGAAAGAGCCTCGTCTAAACTCAAACTCACTGTGATGATTATGAAGGTTCATTAGAAACAGTTTCACTTTAATGAGAATCAGAGCCGCCGTGGAAATCACTGTTTAATGGAGGCAATTAGCAAATAGCAAACGCTGCAATTTTTTAAGCACCGTCATTTTCTCCACAAACAACAAACTGTCGTGTCTCATTTTGTGTAAAAATGATGTGAAATGTGACTCTTGTTTTAGCTTCAGTCGTGTCAGTTCATATTTCAGTCTTTTTAATTCTTCTGGACGTGTTTAAGGTGTGAACTTTGAACTAAATATTATTATTAAAACATAAAATCACAAATGTTAATCACAGAAAAAAATCTCACCTAAATATTTTACCTAAATGGTTCAGTCTTTTTATAATAAATTATTTTAAATGGATTTTAACAGATTTTTCTCCAGACTAAGTTTAGTTTGTTTCATCCCTGACAGTTTGGAGCTCAGCAGCGCCTCACAGTGGTTACGTGATGTTACTGCGACATGTCTGTTCAGATTTAAACAGGTTTTGTCTTTCTACAGGTGGAGGCAGGACGACAGCGCCATCTGCAGTTCACCTTCTTCAGGACAGTATCGCAGGTGTGTGAGAGTAAAACAGCCCCTCGTCCCGGTTCATAGTCTTCTAGCAGTAATTAGCAGTAGTTTCCTTTTTTTTTTTTAAATGTATTTATTTTTAGTTATTTTTTTTAATTATTATTATTGTTTATTCTTATTTTTTATGTTATTTTGAGGGTT
Source organism: Periophthalmus modestus (assembly GCA_019594935.1). NCBI lineage: Eukaryota > Metazoa > Chordata > Actinopteri > Gobiiformes > Gobiidae > Periophthalmus > Periophthalmus modestus. The sequence goes on from JAIEZT010001390.1 coordinate 35,511,933, forward strand.
TTTTTTACCCTCCTCCTCCTGCAGGAACCAGAGCGCCCCCTGTCCTCAGACCCTCCATCTCAGCAAGGAAAAACTAAAAAAAAAAACACACAAAAAAAGACCTCCCACGGACGGCCAGCTGCAGATGTGTCCTGGACTAATGTGCATCTATTTACAGAGAATCAGTTTATGGAGAAAAAACAAAGCACTTCACATAATAAAAGACTTTCTGTTTTCAGTTTGAGACTAAACTCGTCTAAATCTGCAGGTTTGTGTTAAACATGTGAGAATGAAACAAAAAAACACAACTCCAGGTCTGTTTGAGACGAGGAAACATCAGAAAACAGCGTCACATGGACCTTTATTTCTCTGAGACGTTCTCAGTTTAGTTTAATTAAACTAAACTGAGAACGTCTCAGAGAAATAACCTCCACAAGATAAAACTGACTCTCCAAAAACATCGTTCCTGCTGTAATTCACTGAACAAAAAGCTGATCAAGTAATAATCCCAATAATGACTGATAAAGTACTTCCTGAGACTCGTTCTTGCTCCGGGTGAGGCTCGTTTCGTGCTGCTAACACAGTTTTACATCGACTTGTAAAAAGCGCAGACGGCTCTCGATATTCTGCTCTGGAAATGTGGAGAAGTCATAAAGTATTCTACAAGATCTCTATAAAACTCCTGAGTACAAAGTTTGGTTGTAACCTTGAGTGTGCGCTGTAGATTACCGGCTGAAATACGACTGGATTATTTAAGTGCGGGGAGCAGCAGGGCATATTTTTTTCAGCCAATTATTCACATATTTGTCTCGTAAAGTTGGACTCACACAAAGGCGGATGTGATGGATGGGCAACATGACAAGTATAATTTTCTTCAGGCCAGAACTTTTGACGTAAACAGCTGATCTACGGCCGTTTTAGTGCCGCGGGTTTAATGGATGATCCGGGCGTCTCTTTGTGAAACTCTCGGCTGCTGAGGAACAAGTTTAGGTTTAAAGTTTGTTCATGTAACGACGACGATACGGCTCTGAGTCTGTGTCTGAATCCTACAAGAAAAGATAAAAAATCGACTACGCAACATCGCTGTAAATGGACTGACCGGCTGATACGATCCAAACAGGAAGTGATCACGTCGCACTTCCTGCTCCATCGACTCTGGCTCCAATTCACTTTCTGTGTAAAAACTGTGTCTCTCTCTGTCCCTGCTGCTTCAGACTCACTTTGGTCTTAAATGTTCGTATCAACCCTCTACATGATCCTGGGTTTTTGTTTGTTTGTTTTTTAGTTATTTTAAGTTGTTTGCTTTGGGTTTTTTTTTTTGCTTGTTTATTTATGCATGTATGTAGTTTATTTTCTTCATTTTTTTAGTTATTTGAGTTTATTTAATTTTATTTTTAATTATTTTGAGATTATTTATTTTATTTTGTTATGTTGAGTTTATTTTTTTATTTTTTGAGTTATTTTGAGTTTAAAAAAAAAAAAAGTTTTTTTAGTGTGTGAAACCGACGACAAAGTGTGAAACCAACAACAAAGTGTGAAACCAACAACAAAGTGTGAAACCAACAACAAAGTGTGAAACCGACGAAGTGAGAAACCGACGAAGTGTGAAACCGACGAAGTGAGAAACCGACGACAAAGTGTGAAACCGACGAACTGTGAAACCGACAACAAAGTGTGAAAACCAACAACAAAGTGTGAAACCAACAACAAAGTGTGAAACCAACAACAAAGTGTGAAACCGACGAAAGTGTGAAACCGACAAAGTGTGAAACCGACGAAGTGTGAAACCGACGACAAAGTGTGAAACCGACGAACTGTGAAACCAACAACAAAGTGTGAAACCGACGAAGTGAGAAACCGACAAAGTGTGAAACCGACGACAAAGTGTGAAACCGATGACGAAGTGTGAAACCAACGAATTAAGACACGACCATTGGCTCTTCGGTTGCTATGACACTTCTGACTCTTCCTCACAGTCTGTGGTTCATAATGTTCCATTTCTGTCCCTGTGTGTAACTTGTCGAATAAATAACAGCTCTGAGGCGTATTTTGATTGTTTTTGTGATAAATTCTCGATGTCTTCCCGTCTCCCTCTGCACTTGATGAAAAGAATCAGCACATAAAGCTCTCGTGCAGATATCCGAACGGAAAAGCCTCGATTGGTGCATCTGTGAAGCTGAATAGTCGACCAGCTGTTGTCGCACCATCGCGGCGTCCTACTGCTGCTGTGGAATAACACGCCGCTCCATCATGTTAATGCTCTGTGTATTATCCTGTCGTTAGCGCCACCTTCAGACAGATATAAGGCAGTGTCCAGCAGGAATCTGACCAGAACGAAGAAGAGGCTTGTAGAAGTGACGACGTTTGGCTGCTCGTCCAAGCCGCGGCTTGGACGAGCAGCCAAACGTCGTCACTTCTACAAGTTTTTTCCAGTTGACAAATCTGAATTTCTCTTGGATTCTAGTTTCTCTGTCGGTTTCTGTTCTGTCGCGCATGAAGAACAGGCAGACGCTCGGGAATCGTTGTGTAGATCTTTACTCTACAGTCGGTGAAAGAAGCTCCTGAGAAGAAATGTGGCCTTGACCAAAATGTAACGGTTCTGTCTGAGTTTTCTGTGATTATGAGAAATGACGCTGTTTTATGGGAAACAGAATGTTTTGTTTGCCATGTTTTATATTTGTATATTCACAAATCTTCTCTTTTTTTACAACATAAACTTTCTAGAACTTTTAAATCCTCAAAGCGCCTAAACTTTAGCTTTGTAAGATTTAGCCACGCCCCTCTCTGATCACCTGGACTGATCTGATGTTTCACACGGTGCGTCGCTCATCTGTTATTTTTCCCCTTTTTTAACATAAGCCGCCATGTTGTTTTTCACCCAAACAGAGCATGTGTCTCTCTGATTGGTTAATCCGCCTGTCAATCACACCCTCTGGAATCAGGAGACAGGAAAAAGACTCCAGACTCGCTCTTCTTTGTAAAGTTTTGTCAGAGCGTGTGGTTGGACCATCGTTGGACGGAGCTGTTAGCCACCACCGTGTTCCAAACAGGAAGTGATCTTGGATCTTTCTGTTGTAAAAACATCCCTGCTGCTGTCAGACTCATTTTGGTCTTAAATGTTTGTATTAACCCTCTACATGATCCTGGGGTTCTTTTAGATATTTTCTTTTTTTTTTTTTTTTGTTAAATTTCTTTGTTTTTTGTTTTTTTTTTAATTTATTATTTTTAGTTTATGAATGTTTTTTGTTTATTTTCTTATTTTTTATATATTTAGATTTTTTTTTGTCTTTTTTTTTTTTTACTTTATTTTTGTATTTTTTAATTTTTTCTCGTTTTTTTATTTCACGTCTGTGTCTGTAAATCAACATATGAACATTAATAACAGACACATCAGGTCCTTCTGTCCCCGACGTCGCTCCTGTTAGCGTTAGCAACAGGTTTGATTGACAGCGTTGCTAAGGTGGAAAGAGGCGTTACCTTCAACAGCCTCGCTCCTGATTGGCTCTTTGTTGCTATGATACTCGTGGTGGATATTCTCCTGTGAGTAAAGCCTAAAACCAACATTAAAAGTGTCATAAATGTCTAAGTAAACTTCCCTTAAACTGTGAATAAGTCGTAGAAACAGTTTTATTCGTGTCTAGTTTCAGAGAACATGTGTTTGGCAGTGAATCGTTATTTTCGCCAAAGCGATATCCACAGTGTGAGCGGCGAAACGACTCGACGCTGACAAACTGACAGATGGACGTCCTTTTGTTATTCAGATAATACAGCCATACCATAAACCCGCTATTAGCAACAACCACCACGACAGGCTGCTCCGAGTTAGCACAGAGAGAACGCGACGCTTCAGTGAGCGCTAATAAGAACATTTGCATCGTATCAGACAATGAGCACTTCTGTAATTAGATTCAAGGACTTTATAGTATCGGAGCGAAATGTCTCGGTTTGAAGAGCGATAGAAACTGTGTTCGCTGTAATAAATCTGACAACGAGTCTTCAGGAAGGTAAATAAAGCCGAGTGATGAAGACGGACGACCTCAGACGCAAACGCAAATATGAAATAGTACTTTTAAATTGCTTTGCTAATGTTACGGCTGCGTTAGTCGAGATGTTGTTCAAACTGTTCATACATCATCTTTAAAGCGGCGATATTACACCATCGTCTCATCTGTGATTATGTCGTTTCCTCAATCAGACCTGGAGCTGTGTTTTGTTTCATTCACACGTGTTTAACACAGAAACCTGCAGATTTAGGCCGTAAAACACTGTTCCACCTTCACTAGAATCATTTGGATCATTTCAGCCTCATCTCTCCTGAACTAAAGGTAAAAGGAGATGTTCACATGAAAACTACCACTTGATGACATCACAAGGTGGAACAGAGCGTTTTGAGCTTTGCAGATGTCACAGACTAATAATAAAGTGACTCAAACATGTGAATGAAACAAACACGACTCCAGTGAGTTTTTGAGGAGCAGAGTTAGAACATGACTTAAATCTCACTATTCTGCAGAATATAACGTCTTTAAAACATTTGACTCGTTACAAACCACTTCATGAAAACGACTTTTACAGATGACTCCAGATTCACGTCGGGAGCAGCTCCAGGTCTGATTCTGACGATGTAACAAGAATCTAACACGGCGTAAAACTGACAAGGGTCAATTCTGTGTAATAAAGACTCTTTGATAATAAATCTGTTATGTCCTTTACAAGTGTTTGTGTTTATACGTGAAAACACACACACACACACACACACACACACACACACACACATATAAAAACACACACACACACATAAACACACTCACGGCCTCATTACGAGTCTCTGGACTAATGAACAGTGAGATGCTCCTGTAAAAGTGTCGTCTGGTCATAAATGTTCAGTTTATGAAGCAGCAGCAACATGAAGGTCAGAACTGAGCCGCACACGACACACAACGACACACAACAACACAGACACACACACAACACACACACAGACACACACGACACACACGACACAAACACACACACAACACACACACACAGACACACACGACACATACACACACACAGACACAGACCGAGTTCAAGTTGTGTTACATTATTGTTCTATTTCTGAGAAGAGAAGCTCTGCAGGTCACAGTGAAACAGAACGTCCTGTGAACATCAGAACATGAACAACTGAGGAGATCAGTGAAAGAACAAGAAAAAATCACATTTATACAGTTTTACATCAATGAACCACACACACACACACACACACACACACAGACACACACACACACACACACACACACACACACACACACACACACACACACACACACACACACACACACACACACACACACACACATACACACACACACACACACACACACACACACACACACACACACACACACACACACACACACACACACACACACACACACACACACACACACACACACACACATACACACACACAACACACACACACATACACACACACACACACACACACACACACACACACCACACACACACACACACACACACACACACACACACACACACACACACACACACACACACACACACACACACACACACACACACACACACACACACACACACACACACACACACACACACACACACACACACACACACACACACACACACACACACACACACACACACACACACACACACACACACACACACACATACACACACACACACACACACACACACACACACACACACACACACACACACACAGACACACACACACACACACACACACTCACACACAGACACGCAGACACTCACAGACACAGTCACACACACATACACACACACACACACACACACACACACACACACACATACACACACACACACAACACACACACACACACACACACACACACACACACACACACACACACACACACACACACACACACATACACACACACACACACACACACACACAACACACACTCACACACACACACTGGGGAGAGGTGAGGGAAGTGTCTTGCCCAAGGACACAACCACAGTATTCATGTGGGAGCTGGAATCGCACCGTCGACCTGTGAGTCAGTCTGACTCTGACAAAGACGTTTATGGACAGCGGGATTCAAACCATCAACCTTCACATCGGCCGAGATCGAGCATCAGAAACAAAACTGTGAAAAACCAGAGTCAGTCTGATCCAAGACGAAGATCCAGAGATTTTTAAATCAATTTAGAGCCTGGAAATATTTACTAAAACATCACACAAACTGACTCTTCTGAGCTTGAATCCAGGTTAGAACGACGTCAGCGCCTCAAACACAGACCTGAGTCGTGTTTGTTTCATTCATGTTTGAGTCACTTTATTATGAGTCTGTCACATCTACAAAGCTCCAAACGCTCTGTTCCACCTTGTGATGTCATCAAGTGGTAGTTTTAACAGCTCCTTTTACCTTTAGTTCAGTCGAGATAAGTGACTCCAGGACTGAAATGATCCAGATGATTCTAGTGAAGTTTAAAAACACAGTGGAGCACTTCCTGTATCACCACATGATGACATCACAAGGTGGAACAGAGTGTTTTTCTGTTTGAGAGAAGAACTCAGCCTAAATCTGCAGGTTTGTGTTAAACATGTGAGAATGAAACAAAAAAACACAACTCCAGGTCTGAGACGAGGAAACATCAGAACAGATCAGACGTTTAACCCGTCTCCTGCTGAAGTTTCTCCAAACGTGAACCTCATCTCCACAGCCTCCTTCAGTTCGGACGTGTCCTACAGTCTCGGTCTGGGGCTGAGACTCACTTTAAAGACTCCGTGACATTCACGGACCATAGAAGAAGAACCAGTGAGTTTTGTCCCGTTTCAATGAATCTGCTAAAACATCTGAGAAACATCTGAGAAACATCTGACAAACATCTGAGAAATATGACAAACATCTGAAAAACATCTGAGAAACATCTGACAACATCTGACACACTGAGAAACACATCTGAGAAACATCTGACAAACATCTGAGAAACATCTGAAACATCTGAGAAACATCTGAGAAACATCTGACAAACATCTGACAAACATCTGACAAACATCTGACAAACATCTGACAAACATCTGACAAACATCTGACAAACATCTGACAAACATCTGAGAAACATCTGACAAACATCTGACAAACATCTGACAAACATCTGAGAAACACTCTGACAACAAACATCTGACAAAACACATCTGACAAACACATGAGAAACATCTGACAATCTGACAAACATCTGACAAACATCTGAGAAACATCTGAGAAACATCTGAGAAACATCTGACAAACATCTGAGAAATATCTGAGAAACATCTGAGAAACATCTGACAAACACCTGAGAAACATCTGACAAACATCTGACAAACATCTGAGAAACATCTGAAACATCTGAGAAACATCTGAGAAACATCTGACAAACATCTGAAAAACATCTGACAAACATCTGACAAACATCTGACTGACAAACATCTGACAAACATCTGACAAACATCTGACAAACATCTGACAAACATCTGACAAACATCTGACAAACATCTGACAAACATCTGACAAAACATCTGACAAAACATCTGACAAACATCTGACAAACTGAAACATCTGACAAACATCTGACAAACATCTGAGAAACATCTGAGAACATCTGACAACATCTGAGAAAACATCTGACAAACATCTGACAAACATCTGAAAAAATCTGATGAAAAAACATCTGACAAACATCTGACAAACATCTGACAAAACATCTGACAAACATCTGACAAACATCTGACAAACATCTGACAAACATCTAAAACATCTGAGAAACATCTGAGAAACATCTGACAAACATCTGAGAAACATCTGACAAACATCTGAGAAACATCTGAGAAACATCTGAGAAACATCTGAGAAACATCTGAGAAACATCTGAGAAACATCTGACAAACATCTGACAAACATCTGACAAACATCTGAGAAACATCTGACAAACATCTGAGAAACATCTGACAAACATCTGACAAACATCTGACAAACATCTGAGAAACATCTGACAAACATCTGACAAACATCTGACAAACATCTGACAAACATCTGAGAAACATCTGACAAACATCTGACAAACATCTGACAAACATCTGAAACATCTGAGAAACATCTGACAAACACCTGACAAACATCTGAAACATCTGAGAAACATCTGAGAAACATCTGACAAACATCTGACAAACATCTGACAAACATCTGAGAAACATCTGACAAACATCTGAGAAACATCTGAGAAACATCTGACAAACATCTGACAAACATCTGACAAACATCTGACAAACATCTGAGAAACATCTGACAAACATCTGAGAAACATCTGACAAACATCTGACAAACATCTGACAAACATCTGAGAAACATCTGAGAAACATCTGACAAACATCTGACAAACATCTGACAAACATCTGAGAAACATCTGACAAACATCTGACAAACACCTGAGAAACATCTGAGAAACATCTGACAAACATCTGACAAACATCTGACAAACATCTGACAAACATCTGACAAACACCTGAGAAACATCTGAGAAACATCTGAGAAACATCTGACAAACATCTGACAAACATCTGACAAACATCTGACAAACATCTGACAAACATCTGAGAAACATCTGACAAACATCTGACAAACATCTGACAAACATCTGACAAACATCTGAGAAACATCTGACAAAACATGAGAAACATCTGAGAAACATCTGAGAAACATCTGACAAACATCTGAGAAACATCTGACAAACATCTGACAAACATCTGAGAAACATCTGACAAACATCTGAGAAACATCTGAGAAACATCTGAGAAACATCTGAGAAACATCTGACAAACATCTGACAAACATCTGACAAACATCTGACAAACATCTGAGAAACATCTGACAAACATCTGAGAAACATCTGACAAACATCTGAGAAACATCTGAGAAACATCTGACAAACATCTGAGAAACATCTGAGAAACATCTGACAAACATCTGAGAAACATCTGACAAACATCTGACAAACATCTGACAAACATCTGACAAACATCTGAGAAACATCTGAGAAACATCTGACAAACATCTGACAAACATCTGCGCGGCCGTGATGGAAACTCTCCAGCGTCACATCCACATAATATCACACAACATCTCTACGAGCCGACAGCTGCTCTCGCGACATAAAACCTGCTTTGACTTCATCTAACGCCTCCACCCGCCCCACACGCACCCACACCCACCCGGCTCCGCCCCCACGCCCCGCCTCCTCCGCTGCAACGAGAGCCGCGTCGGTATGTGGTCCTTAAGCCTCTGGAGGTCTGGTCAGGAGCTGATTCATTGTGGTGGCGGCGCTGGCCTCTGTGACTCCAGCAGAACCGCAGAGTCGTGGCTAAATTTACAGGTTAAATTTACGACCCCCTTTCCACCTCCGGGCCGAGCCGCACATCACGCCGGAGGATTCTGTTACTCGCCACCCTCAGATATACGGCCGTGTACGAGAACGTCGGCCAAGGTCTCCCACGAGGCCTTTGGTGCCCTCGCTGCCCCGTCTGCTGCCCCGGGACGGCTCAGGCTGAAGCGTTTTAGCGTCTCAGCCTCAAACGTTTAAGTTTATTCATCTTTATTTATCCAGAGACCCGCGAGTTCACTCAGACTGTGTGTTTCAGGGCTGCAAAGTTCAAAATACAGAAATAATATGAATAAAAACACGAGAACAACAGGTTCGAGTGGGTTTAAAAGTGCAAGAGGACAGTGTTTTGTTCTGGTCGATCTGCTGCCTAAAAATACTCTCAAAGCTTCATTTGAAGAGAATCTGCTGCAAACAACGACACCGCTCTGATCAGGGTTTGGACTAAATTTAAATGAGATGATTTGGGGAAAATAATCCACATCTGATCTTCTCGGCTGCGTCTGGATTCTAAACAATCAACGTCGATCATGAAAAAATCCACATTAATCCATCTGTAGCTGAAACATGACGATACTTCGAGACTTGAACTGTATCAGGACAAGGACGAGGATCTCCACGATGGTTTTTATCAGACTGGACGACGGGATTACGCCGACACACACAAAAAACCCAGAAAGTTCTTGAAGATACTGAAGTAAACTCACATTATCTCGAGTTGAAAGTGGTAAATATGTACAGAGAGACTTTAAAAAACACTTTTTTTCGACGACGATACTTAAATTTAGTGTCACGATTATCAGGGCCAAAATAATTGTGATTATCGATTATATCACGATAATTATTAAAGTTTCTGACAGTTTAAATGTTCTGGATGTGGATAATTATAATTTTAATCTTGAAAAAGTTCCACGTTTATAGAGCTGTTCTAGTTTTGTTCTTCGTTGTCAGTGAAAACGACGTCGATGGAGCGGAGAATATTCTGGATGAGCAGGGCCGTTGACTGAAACGTGGGGGCCCAGGGCAAGACGTCTCACATGGGCCCCCCTAATACAGTTATGGGCCCCTCAACCCGGGACAACAGACCGTCTCCCGTCGACTCCCCTCTGGATAAGTCATTTTTTCTGCACATTCTGGCGATTATTTAAAATGCCCCCTTCGTTCTTGGAGGCCTTTTATCTTTACCTCAGTGTGAGACCCGAGGACAGTTTCTGCAGAAGACGTTTCATCACTGAAATAATTATCGTCCAATTATGATTAAAACACGGAAATCTAAAAAGAGCGAACACAGAAACACGGCTCAGTGACTCCAGCGACCGCGGCTCAGAGCGTTTCTCCTCTGATCTGAAGGTTGGAGGTGCGATTCCAGCTCCCACAGATGAAAACTGTTGTGTCCATTGTGTTTTAAAAATCAGTCCTGTCGAGCTTGTGTCTCTATGGTTCTCATCGTTATAATTTACACATTTTAAATCACAATATTCGTCTAAAACCATGTAAGAAAAGTAACAAGTTCGCTAAGTTTCATGTTAGAAAACTGCAGTGTCCAGTGGAGCTGACGTCGCTGTAAATGTTATTATAATAAAGAGTCGTGCAGCTGTAGCGCCCCCTGTGGACAGACACATCACACTAGAGTAGAGCATTTTTTTACATTTGGACCAAAATGACGACGCGACGCTGCAGAATCCAACGAGTATCAACGATTAAGGAAATAAAACTGGAGAAGGAAGAGCGGACGTCACAGGGGGCGTGTCACAGGGGGCGTGTCAGTGGGCGTGTCAGTGGGCGTGTCACAGTGGAGGTGAAAACTGAGGTGAATTGACAAAATGGCGTCTTGAAAATAGCTCATTAAAGATTAAACTCCAGCTCTGGGTGAGTAAATGTTCGTTTTGTGAGTCGTTCTGATTTGAGGCTGAGTTTTGATGAAGTGTCACTGAAAAAAAACATCAGGATTTCAAGGACTATTGGAAAAGTGTTGACAGTGAAAATGTGGTTCTGCCTTCGCCGCCGTCCGCAGTGACACACGAGTCGCTATGATTAGACAAAGACTTCAAATCATTCTGTGTCGAGTAAAACGTCTGAGGAGCTTCAGCCTCAGATCCGGCGGTAAAACGGCAGCACTTTTTCCCTCTCCCCGGGTTTCAGAACGATGACGTTAGCATAATCCGATTAGGTTCATTAGGTCTTCACATTATTAAATCAGTCGCCATAGCAATTACCAATTCAAATCAAATATTCTATCTTTTTTGGTCAGCGGTCCTCAAAATGGCACCATATAAAAAAAAGGAAGCGGAAACCCATGAATCCACAGAATGAACTAAAATGTGCTACAGACGTCACCAAAATGCTCGGCTTTGATGATGAAGCGCAGTGACGTCACGCTGCGGGGGTTCTACATGCATGTCTATGGTGGAATGTCCAGCAGTTGCCATGGAGACACATTAGCAAACACTGACAAAAAGTGTTAAGACACAAAATGGATTTAAAGAGCACATTTTCACATTTATGGGCCTGTGTTTAGGAGATTTTCAGCTAAAAGGTGAAAGTAGCTAACTGACAAACTGCTGGCTAATGCTAATGCTAATGTTAATGTTAATGCTAATGCTAGCTAGCGTGTGACTATAATGTTATGCGAGAATCTTGCACAAATCAGCACCAGCTCTTTCAGGTGAGAAACAAAGCTCAGATTAAGTCTAACTTGAGTCACAGAGATGTTTCTTCACATGTCGAGAGCATCTGGACCAGCGCCGCAGCCGGACCAGCGCCGCAGCCGGACCAGCGCCGCAGCCGGACCAGCGCTCGAGCAGCTCTCTGTTTGACAGCGTGAGTCGCCGAGCCTGAAATAGACTGACATGCGTCGATGGGGGCAGCGGTCATTATCGATTCCTTCTGAACACACATCTCTCTGTGTAATACATCACAGATTCTGCAGAGGACACGAGCTGCAGTCGGCTCGTGTCGACACGCAGACGAGAGGCAGATAAAGACGAGAGAGAGATGGAGGTGAAAAGTAAGTAAGGTTTAGCAGTGCAGAGTCCTCCTGCAGCACACATGACCATAAAGAACACTGCACCCTCCCTCCTACTCACGGAACAGGCTCCTCACTCCCACAGCCACAGCCCGGGGTCACACTGACCTCTAGTGGCGTCAGGAGGAACGCCCAGCTCACAGGAACAGCACTGAAATGAGATGATGTTTGTACTTGGAGCCATTTTTCAAGCAGAACATTGATTATGTGCAGAAGAGCTGCTGGTTCTGCAGGTGATGGGGATGATTGGAGCTTTGGGAACAGAGCCGTGAATGTGAAATGTTCCAATTACGCTCCAGTGACCAAAATGTGCTCACCAGCTCAGCTCACCCAGTCTCACCGAGCTGCAGTCCCAAGTTTACTGCATATTTAGCATCTGACAAGCAAGAAAACAGGAGTATTTTTATTTTTATAATAAAGAACATATTTAAAGGTCGTATGTGACACAAAACTGACTCTTGTAGCTTTAAGACATGTTCTACCTCCTCAAAAACATTCACACATATTTGAGTAATTCTGGTTTATTAATCTGTCTCTCAAAACGCTCTGTTCCACCTTGTGATGTCATCAAGTGGAAGTTTTCAAGTGAACAGCTCCTTTTACCTTTAGTTCAGTCGAGATAAGAGGCAACTCCAGATTCTGAAATGATCCAGATGATTCTAGAGAAGGTGGAGTTTAAAAACACAGTGGAGCACTTCCTGTATCACCACATGATGACATCACAAGGTGGAACAGAGTGTTTTCAGTTTGAGAGAAGAACTCAGCCTAAATCTGCAGGTTTGTGTTAAACATGTGAATGAAACAAAAAAACACAACTCCAGGTTTGTTTGAGACGAGGAAACGGCATCAGAACAGATCAGAAAATGGCATAATGTGGGCCGTTTAAACAGTGTAAAATGGGCCTTTAAACAGTGTGAAATGGGCCTTTAAACAGTGTAAAATTACGTTCTCGTTCTTCAGTGTAAAATTGCTCTTCTGAACAGTTCTGATCCAGACTGATGCAGATCTAAAAATATCTCACAGACACATGGAATCAGATGCTATAATCTTTAAAATCCACTAGATGGCGCCGTTTCCACACAAATACGACGTCCTGGTGAAGGTGCAGGACCCGAGACCTCGTCCTGTCAGGATCATCACCACATCAGCTCATCGTTCTGCACGTGTGACATGAAACCAGGTTTTTAGGGGTTAATATTCACACTCTGCACTTTTTCTTTGCACGACTGGGACGTTTTGGTTATTTTTTATTTAAATGATCAGATTTAAGCCATGAAAAGTTTAATTAATGACGTGTCTGACTCATTACAGACTCAAACTAACAACTTAAGTGTTTAATTCTTTAACAATATTGTGGATTTATAATAGTTTTTATGGCTTAAATTTGCTCTTGGGTTTTTGGGTCAGTGACGTACATGAGTTTCAGTTTAGTTTTAATCTCTGACAGTTTGTTCTGCTCTCTAGCGCCTCAGTGTGGTCACGTGATGTTGTTACGACGCGTCTGCTGAGCTTTGTACCGATGCAGGCAGGACGACAGCGCCCCCTACAGTCCGTCTTCTTCAGGACAGTATCCTCGATGTGTGAGAGTAAAAACGCCCCTGGTCCTGGTTTAAATCTGATCGGACACGACGCAGAAACAAATTAAATCTATTAAAATAAATAAGCCCAGATGAACCTCACGGGACGATTCGTTTCAGAATTATCGTTTACCGTCTATAATTTCTTCAGATTGTGTCACGGTGACGGACCAACAGCGTCTAAAGATCTGTCAGTGACACATGGAGAGCATCATAACGACGCCAAGGACACGGGAGGTCTTTATGTCGCCAGAACCATCTCCAACGCGCCATTAACTGATCGATGCTCGTCACGGAGAAACGGCGGAGCATGTCATACGGTCGTCATGGCGCTCCCCTGTCACGCCGTCTTCAGGTTTATGTTCCTCGTCAAACATCTCAGGTTCCATCACAGAAAACACGAGACGCGGAGGTGATTTCAATGTCGGTTTGGTTCAGAAGCTGTTTTTGTGGAATCAGCAGAGGTCGACGGTTCGATCGACACATTTTTGGGGTTAGATTCATATTATTTTATCAGTATTTGTTCAGTTTTTACAGCTTTAAAGCAAAGTGTCACTTTCTGGAGCCTGGAGAGAAAGAAAGTTAAAACATTCTTCATGAAGAGCGAGTTTTTCCCCAAAGGAACAATATTTACGGACGACGGCTCCTCCAGGTTCAAATAAGAGTCAGGTTTATGGAGCTGCGAGTCCGCTCATAGTGAGGAAGCAGGTTTTCAATAAAAAACAGCATTAACCAAATGATCTTGGCGACGCAATCAAACAAAGATCAGGTTTTCAACAAAAAGTTTTTCAGATGTTTAACCTGTTCTAGTTGTTTTTTATTTGGAGAGATTCATGTTTGAGTTTAATCTTTAAGCCACTATTTTCAAGACGCCATTTAGTCAATTTGCCCCCGTTTAACCTCCACCTGGACACGCCCACTGTGACATGCCCACTGTGACACGCCCCCTGTGACACACCCACTGTGACACGCCCCTGTGACGTCCGCACTTCCTTTTTCCGTTCTTCCGTTTTATTTTCTTAATCGTTGATACTCGTTGGATTCTGCAGCGTCGCGTCGTCATTTTGATCCAAATGTAAAAAAATGCTCTGCTGTAGTGTGACGTGCTCTGTCCATAGGGGGCGCTACAGCTGCACAACTCTTTATATAATATCATTTACAGTGACGTCAGCTCCACTGGACACTGCAGTTTTCTAAAGTGGAAGTCACTTTGTTTCTTTTGTGAAGTGGTTTTAGATGAATATTGTGATTTAAAAAGTGTAAATTATAACAGAATGATCCACAGACATGAGAACCATAGAGACACAAGCTCGATCGGACTGATTTAAAAGTTCAGTGTTGCTCAAAATTCTGCATAATCTGGATTTATACAAACATAAAAACATGGGTGTGATCCAAAGCAGCCGTAGAATCCGACGTCTCCGTCCTGAACGTCTCCTGTAGTCGTTGAATCTGAACGAGGCCCGAGCGGGCGTGTCATCAGGTCGTGGTTAACACGAGTCCCCGTCGCCACGGTGACAGTGACGCCGCTCTGCCGCCGGCCGGGTGGCACTCGCAGCATCATGAATATTAATCCTCTGTCTGTCTGAATGAGGAGCGCTGCAGAGAGGCGCTGCAGAGAGCCGCTCGTGGGCATCGTTAACGCTGTCCTCTCGACGCCAACGCCATTCAGAGCACGTGCCGGGCTTTAGCATACGAGTCAGCTCCACGAGAGGGTGTCCTGTCCCTAAATACAAGGTTAAACTGTGAAAAACACTGAGGAGAAGTGAACTAAGAGAGTCTGACGTCACCCACAGAGTCTGGCCCCAAATGAAGCTCATCGAGGCTGGAGCAGCTAAAGAGACGAACCTGGAGCGAGTGTCATGGCAACCAAAGAGCCAATCAGGAGCGAGGCTGTTGAAGGTAACGCCTCTTCCCTTTGCTTAGCAACGCTGTCAATCAAACCTGTTGCTAACGCTAACAGGAGCGACGTCGGGGAAAGAAGGACCTGATGTGTCTGTTATTAATGTTCATATGTTGATTTACAGACACAGACGTGAAATAAAAACCCCAGGATCATGTAGAGTTTAATACGAACATTTAAGACCAACATGAGTCTGACAGCAGCAGAGATGTTTTTTTAATAGAAAGTGAATTGATGATGTCGATGGAGCAGGAAGTGCTCCATGATCACTTCCTGTTTGGAACACGGCGGTGGCTAACAGGTTAGCTACGTCCAACGATGGTCCAACCACACGCTCTGACAAAACTTTACAAAGACGAGTGAGTCTGGAACCGTTTCCTGTCTCCTGACTCCAGAGGGTGTGATTGACAGGCGGATTAACCAATCAGAGAGACACATGCTGTGTTTGGGTAAAAAACAACATGGCGGCTTATGTTAAAAAAGGGGAAAAATAACAGCTGAGCGATGCACCGTGTGACAACAGAGCAGCAGCAGCTAAACACTCTTGTGAGTTCACAGGCACAGGATGAACTGAAGGTGCAACTCGGTTTTTAATAGTATTAAAAAGGACTTTTCTTGTTACATAAGACAATATTAGAAAAATAAGTGGATGGAGTATGACTTAACATTTCATTAAGCTCAATAATCATTTCTTTAAGACGTCTGTACCTCTAAGTCTGTGGTTTTCCAGAGACGTTCCACCTTTCTACAGTTTCTCCTAAAACCACGACATGAAGATGTGTTTTTGAGAAGTGCTACAGGATTTAAAACAGACGAGAACAAGGTTAAATTCTGTGGTAAAACTTTCATCACAGTCAGAAAAACAAGTTGGGTCGAACAAGGCAGTAAAGCTTCTAATGGTGGATTCATGAATAAAGCTCCTTTTCACCACAGCATCACAGTTTTCAGAAGTATTTTAATAAATGTAGAAAACAGAATCACACAATCTCACTTATTTATGAATCTTTTATGTCCAACTGATCAAAGTTTAAGCCAAGAGAGAAAACCAAGTCCAAAGTGAGTCCTTCACTGTGAGTAACAGGCTGCACAAAGTTTAAAGAGTCCAAAAGAGTGAATAATTCTGCAGCCACACGAGGGTCGTCGAGATGGAAGTTAAAATCTCGACAAGAAGAACATTTTCCAGCTTTACGACAGATGACAAAAACTCTGAGAACTCCTCAAAAAACAAACGAGCAGGAGGTAAACTACAGAAGACGAGTGTTTCCCGCCTCGTTCAGTCTGACCAACACAGCTCCACACTTCCATCTACTGGACAGAGCCGGAAATGCACCTTAACTCCAAAGACACAATGGAACCACATGAATTATTAAAGGAAAATAAAATAAGAAAATAAGAAAAACACTTCTGAGGGTCGTGTTTTTAAACTCGCCGCCGCTGCACCTGCCGCTCGTTTGTCTCCGTGGAAACTACACGACTTTCAAGCAGATTTGTCCTGTTACTTTCTATTTATTGACCCTCACCCCGACCCTGACCCTGACCCCTGACCCCTGACCCTGACCCTCACCTCATCGTCTCCATGGAAACAGATAAGTTCAATGCTCAACATCCCCACAGAGACCAGCAGGTGACCTCCCCTCCACCAGAAAGTTACACAGTGAACCTTTACTATTCATCATAACTGATTCTCTGCAGTGACGTCACACTGGGGGGGACTTTTAAAGTCTTAAAAACATTTACGAGGTTCTTCTGGGTGAATGTTCTGGAGTATTTGCTTTTTTTTTTTTTTTTCTAGGAAGGGCTGTAAAAACATAACTGATGTTTTTTTTGTTGTTTTTTTTTTTTAGGAAGAGCTGTAAAAACCTAACTCTATGTACATTATACATAATCTCTGGTATAAATGTTGATTATTGTTCAAATATTTTTAAGATTTAAAGTGTTTCTGAGCTGGACACATCGTTTTTCGTTTACTTGCATAAAAGTTACTCAAAAGTACATAGTTTTTCTGTTTTTCTTTTCCTTAAACTGGAAAAATAAGGATGGATAGAGGTGTAAAAGAGAGGGAGTTGTGTGGAAAAAAAAAAGCAAAAGTACAGGCTGATACTATGATTTTTATGGATAAAAAAAGAAAAAAAGTGCTCAGTCCTTAAAGGTTTATGTGGATTTGACATGTTCCGTTCACTTCACGATGTTTCTTCTTTCAACAATGTGAAAAGTACAAATTGCCCCAAAATTCAGCGACATGTGCACAACAAATGTCTCAAAAAAGAATAAAACTCCTCATTACACCAGTTTACCGCAGTTTATATTTCACAAGCCCCGAGTTCAAAACCCCAGCGCCGTTATCTCAGGTAGAACGTCTCAGAGGACGGCCCCTTTTTACGCAGAGCCGAGTCGGATCGCACATGTGGCGAGCTCTGAACCGCAGTGAGACGAGGCCAAACCTCTGCAGCTGCGCCTCCTTCACTCTGGGTTTGTCCTGTCACTTTTCATAGACGTTATGAGGTCCTCCGAGGTCCATCTGCTCCACCGCATGTTCAGACACTCGATCCTGCCGTGGTTTTTAGACTTTTCTCTGTGTTTTTTTAAATAAACCTACTGAGCTGAGGCTGTGAGCTTTTAAACATCTTATATTACACAAAACTGGCTCTTTTTCTGTTTGAGAGAAGATAAAACACAACTCCAGGTCTGTTTGAGACGAGGAAACATTGGTCTTGGATTGATTTGGACACAGCAGAGACTGGAGTTTTTGCGACTGATTAATTCTGCCTCTTCTGACTCTGACGTTTACTCGCACTGTTCCAGACGTATCCCACCAGGAGGAGGCGCCGGGGAGGACCCAGGACACACAGGAGGGTCTCGGCTGGTCTGGGAACACCTCAGGATCCCCCCAGAAGAACCGGAGAACATGTGTGTGGAACAGGAAGTCTGGGCCTCCCTGCCGCCTCCACGACCTGACCCTAGATAAAACGAAAGAAAATGGATGGATGGTTCTGATCATTTTGAGAGTTTTTTCCTGCTAGTGCCTCTTTGGAGATTGGTTATGTCATTTTTAAGATAATTTCACCTCAATCCACAACATACAGTATCTGTGTGTCCCTCAGTCGTCCACGTGGACAAATCGTTGTAGGAGTGACGACGTTTGTCTGCTCGTCCAAGCCGCGGCTTGGACGAGCAGACAAACGTCGTCACTCCTACAAGCCTCTTCAGATTCCTGCTGGACACTTCCTTATATCTGTCTGAAGGAGGCGCTAATTAAACTAAAACTGGAAACACGTAAGAGAATGTACCAACACTGTCAAGAGAGCCCCTCAGGACCACAGTCGGCTGTGCATCTCCATCTCACAGACACTAACCACGACTTTGAACATAGTGAGGTTCAGATCTGAGCCAGAGAAAAGAAAAGGTTTGAGAGGAGAGATAAAGAAGATATTATTGTGAGGAAAGAGAATCCATATTTGAAGAGGAATGAAAGCCTCCATCCTCAGACACAAAGCAAAAGTTGACAGATTTTATATTTTTCTTTTGCTTTAACCCACAACAAACTTAAACTTCTGCACTGAATCCTACATGTTCATGTTTAACTACAGCATCTGACTTTTAACAACAAGAGAAAAACAGGAGGAAAAGTCTAAACACATCTCCTCTTCATCTCCTCTTCATCTCCTCTTCATCTCCTCTTCATCTCCTCTTTCACTTTTGTTCTGCTGATGTGAGAAGACGACAGACTCGGACCCAGAGGCACCGTTATGTCATCAACCCGCCCATTTACCCAGAATATCACAGGAACACACGCTGATGAAGTATCTGGGTCGAGGCACAAGGCGAGACTGAAAACTGGACTCAACATCATCACGACAAAACACTGAGATTTAGAGATCTGGAGATGGACCCGAGATTGTTCACAGATGTGACTCAAACAGAGAGAGTCAATGTCATTTTAGAACAAAGAACAGGTTTATTCAAAAAAATCAAGACTAGAGCCAGTAAAAAACGTGATTGTGTTTGAAAAAGCTCCTGCACAATAGAAACATTTAAACAGATAAAACACGACTTTCTGAAAACGACACGACTCTGGAGTGATTCACGTGAACTGCTGTGGTTTGTAGTTTTTTTTTGTTTTTTATACAATATGTTAAAACTGAATCTTGCTGCTGTTCTTGAAATTCCTGTTATTAAAACAGTTCAGGCAGAAGAACATTTTACTTCAGCCTAAACCTTTTGGTCATGATAGAAATGTGATGTACAAACTTATATATAAGTCGAATGTTTGATTTTTGAAAGTAACGACCAAATAAAATAATCTGAAAATAATTTGAAATGGCCGATGAGCTCTGCCGGTGTTTTTGGGCCCTAACCCTAAACCATAAGTCCTAACCCTAGTCCTAAACTCTAAACTTAAACCTAAACCCAAACCCTAACCCCTAAACCTTAAATCCTAACCCTAAACTCTAAATCCAAACCCTAGTCCTAAACTCTAAACCTAAACTTAAAACTAAACCTAAACCCAAACCTGAACTAACTTTTAACCCAAACCGAAACCCTAAACTGTAACACGACCCCTAAACCCTAAACCTAACTCTAAACTCTAAATCTAACTCTTAACCGTACCCCTAACTCCTAAACCCTAAACCTTAAACCCAAACTCAGGGTTAGATCTGGTTTAGATCACTTTCCCCGATGATTTGATTTGACTAAACTCCACAAACCCGTTTTTCTCCGACGTGGAGACGAGACCTGTGTCCCCACGTTTCCTCTAAAGTTTTCAAATAAAACATCGGCCTCTGCGAGAGATTTAAGCCCGACTCTAAAAACACAAATATCGTCCCTCGATCCATCTGTCTCGAATAAATCATCATCATTATTAAAGTTCCTGACAGTTAATCATCATTTTAACGTCATGAATAAGTCCTGTGTTTAATCATAACTGTATTTTGTAAAAGCAGCTCAGATCTCACAGAGCATCAGGGAGAAGTCGGACTGTTCTGTGTTTGTGGCGATTCTCACGATTATATAAAAAGTCCAGCGAGCGATTCTTGACCTTCATCCCGAGTTTCAAGCCTCTTTTAAAGCTGCACAGTGTAACTTTTCTCATTCAGATGCTGCTAAATCCATGTTATTTTCACATTTCGTTCACTTTGCCAGAATAAAACAAACACAACAGCCCAAAAAAAGAGTTTTCTGACAGATCTCGTGGGTAAATCTTAATATTTCGTCTTTTTCCACTTGGCCTTTTGTTTTCAAACCGTTCAGCTCAGTCCATGATTAAAACTGACAAAACAAAAGAGCATCTGCAGCAGCGACGCTCTCGTTTAAACCATCGACTCAAAGGTTAAGTCTTAAACCCAGCGACGCTGCGGCGCCGTGACCTCGGAAAATGCCACTTCAGAGCGAGCGTTTCAGAGCAGAGGTCAGAGGTCAGACACGACTCAGACTCTGGATGTACGAGGCTCGATGGTGGAAGTGGAGTTTCCTCTCGTCTTTCAGCTCACGGTTTGGAGCCGGAGTCGCAGGAAGCCCCCCCACGCCACAGCGTCGTCGGAGCTAAACAACCTCCCGTTCACTGCACTTCCTGGACACGCCATTGTCCACTTCTCCGGGCCGGCGGCTGACCTCTGCGTGTTTGTTTAAATGACTTTCCTTCACTTTGCGTTTGTTTTCCGTCAGTTATGAGAGTGAATATCAAACTGGAGCAGGCACAAATCAAAGATGGCGGCACAGACGGACACGGCGGATAACTCACCGTGGAGGCGTGGTCCCCGGTCAGACGCCGCGGTGCTGGACTCTCCGTCTGAAAAACACAGGAAGAAAAACAGAACCATCAAATACAGCCACAGGTTTGTGTGTCAGATCGTGAATAATGGGACTTTATGCCACATGAGAGAGATGCACCGATACCGATACTGGAATCGAACATCGGTAAAGTGAATATTCTGGTTGGGCTTTAATAAAACTATTTACAGAACTTTTATTTATGCAAAGCTGTTCTGTGGTGATGATTTAGAGCAGAGTATCATAGCAACAAAAGAGCCAATCAGGAGCGAGGCTGACAGACGCAGGACAGAGAGAGGAGACATAAAAAAAACAAAACAAATGTGAGGAAACGAGAGCAAAAAAAACACGAGAATCAACATCAGAGCTGCTGATACTTAAGTAAAAGTCCAGACACCAGAGCAAAGAAATACTCTAGTAAAAGTCAAAGTATCACAGGAAAAAATCTACTTGAGTAAAAGGATTAAAGTACCTGTTTAAAATGTACTTAACCAGGCAAAAGTCAAAGTTTTTCTCACAGATTCTTAAAAAGCTTCAAATGTGAAGATTCTGATAAAAATTTGAGCTGAATTTTGTTTCTGTTTTTATTTGTATTTTTTAGTTTTGTTCAAATTCTGAACGTGTCAAAATAAAATAAACCTCAGACTTTTCAGCAGCTCAAAAACAGAGTAGAAAGTACAAATACTGCTCTCAAAAGTACTCAAGATAAAGTACAAATATACAAAAATCTAAACTGTGTCCTTGAGTACTTTACTTCAGTACTTGTACTTCATAAAGCTCTGTGTCAGTATAAAAATAAGACATAAACTTTGAATATTTTCAGGGTTGATCTGGATCAGTCTGTTTTTCTTGGAGCGTTTCAGAAAATTGTTGATTTAACCAACAGAAAGTTAGAAAAAAAACAGAGAAACAGAAACGAATTAAAAAAAAAACCATCAGAGCAACACAGAACAAACAGGAAACCAGAGAATACCTGCCCCACAGCGCCCCCTGTCCCACACGCCCCCTGTCCCACACGCCCCCCCTGTCCCACACGCCCCCTGTCCCACACGCCCCCTGTCCCACGGCGCCCCCTGCCCCACACCCTGCCCCACGGCGCCCCCTGTCCCACGGCGCCCCCTGTCCCACACGCGCCCCCTGTCCCACACGCCCCCTGTCCCACACGCCCCCTGTCCCACACGCCCCCCTGTCCCACAGCGCCCCCTGTCCCACAGCGCCCCCTGTCCCACACGCCCCCTGTCCCACACGCCCCCTGTCCCAGCGCCCCAGCGCCCCCTGTCCCACACGCCCCCTGCCCCACGGCCCCCCTGCCCCACGGCGCCCCCTGTCCCACGGCGCCCCCTGTCCCACGGCGCCCCCTGTCCCACGGCGCCCCCTGCCCCACGGCGCCCCCTGTCCCACGGCGCCCCCTGTCCCACGGCGCCCCGTCCCACGGCGCCCCCTGTCCCACGGCGCCCCCTGCCCCACGGCGCCCCCTGTCCCACACGCCCCCTGTCCCACGGCGCCCCCTGTCCCACACGCCCCCTGTCCCACGCCCCCCTGTCCCACACGCCCCCTGTCCCACACGCCCCCTGTCCACACGGCCCCCCCTGCCCCACGGCGCCCCCTGTCCCACGGCGCCCCCTGCCCCACGGCGCCCCCTGTCCCACGGCGCCCCCTGTCCCACGGCGCCCCCTGTCCCACACGCCCCCTGTCCCACAGCGTCCCCTGTCCCACACGCCCCCTGTCCCACACGCCCCCTGTCCCACAGTGCCCCCTGTCCCACACACGCCCCCTGCCCCACACGCCCCCTGTCCCACAGCGCGCCCCCTGTCCCACAGCGCCCCCTGTCCCACGGCGCCCCCCCTGTCCCACGGCGCCCCCTGTCCCACACGCCCTGTCCCACGGCGCCCCCTGTCCCACGGCGCCCCCTGCCCCACACGCCCCTGTCCCACGGCGCCCCCTGTCCCACACGCCCCCCCCTGTCCACACGCCCCCTGTCCCACACGCCCCCTGTCCCACAGCGCCCCCTGTCCCACAGCGCCCCCTGTCCCACACGCCCCTGTCCCCCAGCGAGACGGGACCTCACAGCGAGACGGGACCCACAGCGAGACGGGACCTCACAACGAGACGGGACCTCACAGCGTTTGAGCCGAGAGGCCGTCTCCCTCCGAGGCCTTTGAAAAACTGTCAGAGATAAACTGAAAAATGTCACAAAACAAATCGTCAGAATCACAGAGAAACAGTTTAAGTTTCACTGAAGCTCTGAGCTGCAGTGATGAGGAGAACGAACCGACGATCAGCTTTAGGACTGAGCGATTCTCCGCTCGACACGGATCAGACCTGAGGATCACACATCTCTGCACCTCACACCTCAACTTATTACTTAAAAATGGTAAAAATCTCCCAAATGAAAAACCCGACAAACTGAGACCCTGGAGATGTGTCCCACGTGTCATGTCCATCAGTGATGTTCATGTGGTGGTTATGTCCCCGTCCCTCAGTGTCTCCCCCAGAGAGACGTCCAGGAGGCACCGGGACAGACGCCTCCTCAGCTGCTCCTCTCCATGTGGAGGAGCAGCGGCTCTACTCCGAGCTCCTCCAGCATCATGTAAAAAAAACCCAACAATCCTGAGAATTTTAATGACAGCCTGTGTAAAGAAGTGACTGAGAGTGAGATGACTGACAGACGCAGGGACAGAGTGACCTGGAGTCGATGGAGCAGTTTAGCTACGTCCATTTATATAAACATTCTATGGTCTTCACTCAGATTCAATATCGTGACAGTTTTAGTCGACTCCAGACATTCATCGTCTTGTAGAAAACTGAGGTTCAAACCAAACGTCCAGAAGCTTCAGGTCTGAGCCGTCACCACCTCAGACCCTCTGCAGAGACACTTCAGCAGATTCAAGGACACGCCGTCAGCTAATGCAGGAGAATAGAACCTTCAACCTGCAGCACGAGTCACACTGTCCAGTCCCACAGTCCGACCACAGCAAAGGCACGCAAGGTCGACGAGTGCTTTTAAAGAAATATTCCACACAAACGCCCAGAACAAGAACAAGAACTTTAACAAACGCCAGCGCTCCTGTTCATCCTGTCATTTCTGTAACAGAGTGATTCAGTTTTATTTATTTATTTATTTTTTATTTATATGGCAGATTTAAAAGAACTTGAGCCGAACCAAAGTGCTCCTCATAAAAGTCGATAAAAACAAATATACAGGAAAAGTATAAAACGGTCAGATGTCCAGTGTAATGGACTTAAACCAAGAACATCTGCAGCTTTTAACCAACTAAAAACACTTTAAAAATCAAAGGTAAACTGTCCAAACCAGACTCAGAGAGACTGATCCTGCATCTGTCTCCAGGAGGTTAGACGACTGTAACGTCTCACTGGCCTCTGCAAACGAGACAGAACAGAACATCCAGAACACTGCTGCGAGAGTCTGACTAGAACCAGGAAGTACTTCACACATGTGTCTGTGTCAGGTGAAGTACTTCACACATGTGTCTGTGTCAGGTGAAGTACTTCACACATGTGTCTGTGTCAGGTGAAGTACTTCACACATGTGTCTGTGTCAGGTGAAGTACTTCACACATGTGTCTGTGTCAGGTGAAGTACTTCACACATGTGTCCTGTGTCAAGTACTTCACACATGTGTCCTGTGTCAGGTGAAGTACTTCACACATGTGTCCTGTGTCAGTACTTCAAGTACTTCAGGTGAAGTACTCACTGTCTGTGTCAGGTGAAGTACTTCACACATGTGTCCTGTGTCAGGTGAAGTACTTCACACATGTGTCTGTGTCAGGTGAAGTACTTCACACATGTGTCCTGTGTCAGGTGAAGTACTTCACACATGTGTCTGTGTCAGGTGAAGTACTTCACACATGTGTCCTGTGTCTCAGTGTGAACAAGTCTCTCCATGAACCAAAGAACATCTCCCACATGTGAGAGCCACAAGAACATCTCACACTCTGAGGACTAAACCAGGACTGACTCCTGATGTAGACCTGGTTTAGACCTGGTTTAGTCCTGGTTTAGTCCTGGTTCAGTCCTGGTTCAGTCCTGGTTCAGTCCTGGTTCAGTCCTGGTTCAGTCCTGGTTCAGTCCTGGTTTAGTCCTGGTTTAGTCCTGGTTTAGACCTGGTTTAGTCCTGGTTTAGTCCTGGTTTAGTCCTGGTTCAGTCCTGGTTCAGTCCTGGTTCAGTCCTGGTTCAGTCCTGGTTCAGTCCCGGTTCAGTCCCGGTTTAGTCCCGGTTTAGTCCCGGTTTAGTCCCGGTTTAGTCCCGGTTTAGTCCCGGTTTAGTCCCGGTTCAGTCCCGGTTCAGTCCCGGTTCAGTCCCGGTTTAGTCCCGGTTTAGTCCTGGTTTAGTCCTGGTTTAGACCTGATTTAGTCCTGGTTTAGTCCTGGTTTAGTCCTGGTTTAGTCCTGGTTCAGTCCTGGTTCAGTCCCGGTTTAGTCCCGGTTTAGTCCCGGTTTAGTCCCGGTTTAGACCTGATTTAGTCCTGGTTTAGTCCTGGTTTAGTCCTGGTTTAGTCCTGGTTCAGTCCTGGTTTAGTCCTGGTTTAGTCCTGGTTTAGACCTGATTTAGTCCTGGTTTAGTCCTGGTTTAGTCCTGGTTTAGTCCTGGTTCAGTCCTGGTTCAGTCCTGGTTTAGTCCTGGTTCAGTCCTGGTTCAGTCCTGGTTCAGTCCTGGTTTAGTCCTGGTTTAGTCCTGGTTTAGACCTGATTTAGTCCTGGTTTAGTCCTGGTTTAGTCCTGGTTTAGTCCTGGTTCAGTCCTGGTTCAGTCCTGGTTCAGTCCTGGTTTAGTCCCGGTTTAGTCCTGGTTGTGTGTTTCTCTTAAACGGTCTTAAAGACTCAGAGGATGTGAGGTGCCGGGGGCTGGAGATTAAAATCCGAGCGAACAGATAAAAACAGATTTTTCCCGGAGATTCCCAGGATTCTGTGACTGATGGACGTGTTTTTACATAAGAACAAAGACGAACTAACACCAGAGATTTTGTTTTCAGAGCCAGTCCTGACGGAGGAAATTTAACTCTGAACGAAAGAAGATCTGAGGAGTGAAGAAGTCAAGTCCATTAAAACCAAAGAGGCCAAAATAAATCCTTTAAAAAACACAACTGTCCGGCTCCCGTCCGGCTCCCGTCCGGCTCCCGTACGGCTCCCGTCCGGCTCCCGTCCGGCTCCCGTCCGGCTCCCGTCCGGCTCCCGTCCGGCTCCCGTACGGCTCCCGAACGGCTCCCGTACGGCTCCCGTACGGCTCCCGTACGGCTCCCGTACGGCTCGTCCTCCTCTGACCTTGGTTCATCTGTTTGGTCATTTGCCTGAGCAGCTGGGCCCCTGTCCCCTGAGCTCCTGCTGCGAGAAACAGCACAGAGCCACAAACGAGCCACAAACGAGCCACAAACGAGCCACAAACGAGCCACAAACGAGCCACAAACGAGCCACAAACGAGCCACAAACGAGCCACAAACGAGCCACAAACGAGCCACAAACGAGCCACAAACGAGCCACAAACAAAACACAAATGAGCGACACAAACGACCCGGACACACACGAGAGCCGGACACACGAGAGCCGGACACACGAGAGCCGGACACACGAGAGCCGGACACACGAGAGCCGGACACATGAGAGCCGGACACACGAGAGCCGGACACACGAGAGCCGGACACACGAGAGCCGGACACGTGCGACACACATGAGCCTCGGGATCATTGGGCATCGAACAGAAAAACTCAAACAGAAAAACGATTTTTCTGTCGCCTCGTTGCAGGACAGGTCCATGTTTGTTTGACTGAGCCACAAATGTGACATTTTGGACGAGTTTAGGTCCAACATGAGAATTATTTTAACGACGAGAAGCTGGAACAATGTATTTTGGGGTCAGATTTTTGCCATTTTTATATAATAATAATAATAATAAGGTCAAATTTGAGCAGCAGAAAACCACAGAGTCTTTAGTATCAGGACTAAACCAGGACTGAACCTGGACTAAACCAGGACTAAACCAGGACTTAATCGGGACTAAACAAAGTCAACGTCACAAATAAAATGAAGTTTGACCAAATTCCACCTCGTGCAGATCAGTGTCGTATGAATCTTTCTTGACTTGTATCAGACACTTTCTCGACACAAACTCGTCTGTTTCTCTGAGCAGCTCTGAATAAACTCGACCTTTTGTCTCTGCAGCACTGTCCTGTAACAGAGCCTGGACAGTGACTCTGGACAGAACCAGACCCAGAACCAGACCCAGAACCAGACCCAGAACCAGACCCAGAACTGACCCGGCCCCGGAGCCAAAGAGCCGCTCGTCCTCCAGAGACGAGCTTTGAACCGTCACAAACACAAAAACTGCTCCACGCACAAAAATCAGCATTTCATTAGCAACTGATGAAGTTTGGGGATTGAATCAGATCAGAATCTTCTGCAGATCCACGAGACGCTGACGGGGAATTAGAACCAGCTGGAGACTCGGGCGGCGAAGGGGGCGGGGTCACGAAGGGTCACGGCGCTTAAAGGAAAAATTTAATTGGTGCCTGAAACTATTTCCATTCTGCAATTTAAAAAAACAAACGAGCGAACGGCAGGAAGAAAAGACGACGGGATTCAGACGGAAGAAAGAGTCGAAACGACGAGTTTAAGGCCCATTTTACACTGTTTAAATGTTTTTTCTCCTTTAAACTCCTCTTTTCTGTCCATGTCCACAGTGACTTTATGCAGAGCTGACACAGATTTCTGCTCCACCGTCGGGTGGTGCAGTGCGATCATCTGTGCCTCATTACACACCTCCCAGGGGTCGTGACCTCTCTGCGCCGCTGCAGCAGACGGAGGAAACACGAGCCAGAAGAAGGTTGGGCCGAAGAGGAGAGTCTAAAACAAGTCAGAGCTAAAGGCGACATGACAAAACAGATCTAATGTCCATCAGAGCACACGATTCTCCTTCACCAGGCTCCATCAGGCTCCATCAGGCTCATCAGGCTCCATCAGGCTCCATCAGGCTCCACCAGCCCCCCACAGGCTCCATCAGACTCATCAGGCTCCATCAGGCTCCCTCAGACTTTGAGGGACAGTTTAAATCATCTGTAATTAGACGTGGACATGCTGCATTCTCACACATCACCACTAGAGGCTGTATATGTTACTACAGCCTGAGTGTGTCAGCTCTGGTCTGACAGAAGAAGAGACACAGGTGAGTCTGGACAAAAGACAGGTGAGAGGGGAGGAGCCAGGTGAGGGGGAGGGGCCAGGTGAGAGGGGAGGGGCCAGGTGAGGGTCAAGGGGTGGGGCCAGGTGCAGAGAGGGGGAGTTGCCTGGTGAGGGGGAGGGGCCAGATAAGGAAAGGGGGAGGGGCCAGGTGAAAACAGGTTCCACACCTGTCGTCTCCAGGTGAGAATAAACGTAATAAACTTATGGACCAACCACAGCAAAGATTTAGAAGTAAAATAAAGACACGACACGGTCGAGTCTCGGCTGGACTCAAATATTTGTTGTTTGTTTTAAGTTTTCAGGGCTCATCATCTCATCACTTCATCACTTCATCATCTCATCACTTCATCATCTCATCACTTCATCATCTCATCATTTCATCATTTCATCATCTCATCATCTCATCATCTCATCATCTCATCACCTCATCACTTCATCACTTCATCATTTCCTCACATCTGTTTCACTGTTTGGCTCTTTTTTTGTTTACTGCCTGAATCTGAACAAAGTGAAAACCACGACACGTCTCCATCTGCCACAGGTTAAAAACATCTGTGCCTCAAATAATCCAACAGGAGCAGAAGGAAAGAACAGAACCACAGACCTGCCCAAGAGGAGGTGAAATAAAACAACCACAGACCTGCCCAGAAGGAGGTGAAATAAAACAACCACAGACCTGCCCAGGAGGAGGTGAAATAAAACAACCACAGACCTGCCCAGGAGGAGGTGAAATCAGGCTGAAGATGCTCCTCAGGAGACACTCTGAACATGTTCTGGTATAAACAGAACCGTAATGATACAAAAAGGACGTGTCATAACGAGAGATGGACCATATTCAAATTAGACTCACGATTAACAATTTAGGTTTTTAAAAGTCACTAGAACATCAGGTACCAGGAAATGTGCTGGTGTCTGAGTGATCACCGAGTTTATTTATACAGCACAGTTCAAGTAATTCAAAGTGTTTTACAGAATAAGAATAAAATCACACAAATCAAACAGGTGAAATGAACAAGGAATAAATAATAAATGTGTCAATTATGAGACTCTTGACTATAAAAAAACACATGAACCAACCTGAAAAAAACCCAGAAAAAAGATGATAAAGGATGAGATAAAAGACATGATAAAGGACATGATGGACATGATGGACATGATGAAGGACATGATGAAGGACATGATGAAGGACATGATGAAGGACATGATGAAGGACATGATGAAGGACATGATGAAGGACATGATGAAGGACATGATGAAGGACATGATGAAGGACATGATGAAGGACATTCATCGCAGCCATCAGCTGTAAAATGCTATTCAGTTAGTGCTAACCAGCAACAGCAAAGTGGACACAAACATGCACCATTATTCAAACACAGATGGAAACGAGCATTTTGTTAAATCATTGTTTTAATGTATCTGCACATTGTCCTTCAAATAAATAAATAAATAAATGCAAATCCAAACTAACACAAACTACATTCAGTAGTTTATTTCTCACGGTGTGTTACTTATGAATATTTTCGGCTCAAGTTTGTCAAACGGTGGATGGTCGTCTCGTACATGTCTGTGGAAGTTTCTTGTTTTTGCTCTGAGCTCAGAGTCTCGTGTTTCAAATCCATAATAACTCCACACATCAGATTCATCTTGTTGAGTAAAGGAAATAAATGTGTAAATCATCAGGATCCAGATCCACTGCAGAAGTAAAAACTGTCACCGGTTCAGACACTGTCCTTTTACAACCGACCACAGCTTTATGTCATGTTTTATTATATTTATATGTCATTTTATCCTGTTCTGTGTCCTGGGTGTTTAGGCGCTTATAAATAAAATGCATTATTATTATTAAGTTTCACTGCTATGATAGAGCGCCCCCTTGTGGGCAAACAGCATAAAAAACATCTAAACACTGTATTGAAACTGAAACCTGAGGTAGTCTGGTGTAAATGTGATTAAAATCATGTGCAATGATCACGATTATTCAAAAAATGCCACAAATGATAAATTTTAAACCTTTTCTGATCGTGATTAGTGACGTTACCGTAAGTCGTCCCATTTTTAATCATAACCAGTATCATAGCAACCAAAAAGCCAACTCCTGCTCCTGCTAAACCGAAGGTGAGTTTGCTTCGACACACCATCCAAAATTTAAATCAAACTGTTTTCCTCACGCCGTCCTCCATCTGCCACAGGTTTAAACACATCTGTGCTTCAAATAAATCCAACAGGAGCAGAAGAAGAAGTGGAACAGACAGAACTGTCCAGACGGAGGTGAAATCAGGCTGAAGATGCTCCTCAGGAGACACTTTGAACATGTTCTGGTATAAATAGAACCGTAACAATACGAAAAGCTGGATGTATTTTAGTTTTTGTTGAAATCTGTGGGTTTTATGCAGTTTGCAACAGCTGTTCAGCTTCTGAAACAAAAATAAATGCTTCACTGTTTTTCCCTCATCAAATGCATCATTTTCATGTTTCAGTTTCAGTGTTTTCTTCATAAAATCCTCGTTCCACAGATCACTGACCAACCACAACGTTTTACATCCAGCCTCAGCGTTTTTTTACATAAGTTCTTCCATGTACAACTTTCTTTCTCACAACTGCTTTTAATTTTAGAGTGAACTGATTAAAGACGTTATCCAGATTTTACAGGCTTAAAAATTGAAAAACAAAGATCATTTGAACAGTAGCAGACAAACATATTCACCACTGACGACTCACCACACGAGTTTATAAGAACCTTTCACAACGTTCAGGCGGGTGACGGCTTTTCAATAGAAACTGAACTGGAGCCAGAGTGGATGGAAGCAGAAGTGCTTTTATATAAACCGTCTATAGTATCAGTGAGAACAACTGTCCAATGAAAACCCTCAACTATTCGATGGAAACGTAGCGTCTTATTTTCACTTATTATTTTGATTTATTTTTGCGTTTTCATGATGTTCTGGGGAAAACCAAATTCCACTGAAGAACATGAACAAAACTGCAGCTGGTTTCATTGTAAAACACAGTGACCTTTTATTGTTGGGAAAAGGATTTAAAATAGACCTAAAATAGCCTCTTTGGAGAAACGCTGACGACTCAAATGAGACGAGGGAACAAACTAAAGCCTCTGTTACGGCGCAAGTCTGAGCCCAGCAGAAAACCTCACGAACATGAAGCGGAGAGAGGCCTTCACCACAAACATCGTGGAGACGCAGGACGATGGTCAGCAGTGGAACGGAGCCGACGGGAGATGACGGGAAGTGGATCAGAACAATGTCGTTTCCTCCAGACGCTCGGGTCAGTGAAGCACGAAAACATCTGTGCAACTGAATCTGAAAAACTCAACGACGGGTTTGGATGATCCCGGAGAATCACGGATAATGACAGAAACTTTTGAGCATCGTGTTATGAAATCTGGATAAATAAAGTGATTTTTTTTGCATTTCCTTGGAGTTAATGCAAAATGAGAGAAGCATCGATACAAAAACATGTTCACATGTCCAGGGACAACAGAAGGAAATATTTTTTTAAAAACATTGTATTTTTTAGTTTTGTCATAAAGTTAATGTGTCTGATCAAATACAAACATAATCATTTAAGTCAGAGTCAGTAACGCCTCGTTTGTTTTGTGGTGCATGAGCAGAACACGAGACACATGGAAAAACCGCACGATTTACACGGAGTCACAGAAAACAACAAACGTCTGATACATGAGCAAATGTGAAGAACAGACTTTAAAGCAGCTCAAGTCTCTTAAAGAACATCTCCCACAGCCTCATGGACCATCTCACTCTCCTGTATTTACTTCAGCGATATGTCCAACATCAGACTGTGTCCTACAGACGGTGAGCGAGAACGTCTGTCCAGACTTTTATTACAGCACAGCTGGTCCACAAAGTCATTCAGAATGTTTTACAGAATAAGAAAGACCATAAAATCACAAAACAACAAATCAAAACTTAAATAATCATCATAAAAGTGACATTAAAACAGAAGAGACAGAATAAAAGTGTTTAAGTCACAAAGAAACAGAACAGAGCCTGAATTTAAACAAGAGTCAAGACTGTGACACATCTACAGGAAGAAAGAGACAAAACTCAAACACCTGAGTCTGGATCAGACCAGGACTGAACCAGTACTAAACCAGGACTAAACCAGGACTAAACCAGGACTAAACCAGGTCTAAACCAGGACTGAACCAGGTCTAAACCGGGACTAAACCAGGTCTACATCAGGACTCAGTCCCTGAAGTCCTCAGAGTGTGAGATGTTCTTGTGACTCTCACATGTGGGAGATGTTCTTTGGTTCATGGAGAGACTTGTTCACACAGAGACACAGACACATGTGTGAAGTACTTCACCTGACACAGACACATGTGTGAAGTACTTCACCTGACACAGACACATGTGTGAAGTACTTCACCTGACACAGGACACATGTGTGAAGTACTTCCTGGTTCTAGTCAGACTCTCGCAGCAGTGTTCTGGATGTTCTGTTCTGTCTCGTTTGCAGAGGCCAGTGAGACGTTACAGTCGTCTAACCTCCTGGAGACAGATGCAGGATCAGTCTCTCTGAGTCTGGGTTTTTACATGTTTTTTAGATGTAAAAAGCTGCAGATGTCACTGATGTGAGGAGGTTGTTAAAGTTCAAGTCTGGGTCCTTCTCGATGTGATGGACATAATAATTTATTGCTGTTGTTTTGTAATGTCACACTCTGCAGGTTTGAGCATCGTTCCAATATCACTGGAGAAAATGAGAGTCGTTTGAACAGTTTCCAATGATGATTCTCCTCCCGCTCCACGACACAGAGACGCTCCGTCTGAACGTCCTCCTCCGACTGTGGCGACACGCTCGGCTGAGACTCACTTTGTAACACGGAGATGGAACCATTAAAACAACACTGTCACAGCAGCACTTCTCAAAAACACCATTTATACTTGTTTCCTGACAGTAAAATAATCCAGAGTTCAGTGACGTCGGACAGACACAGATAAAAACAGAAAAGAAACCGAAGCTCAGGCTCATACTCTGATGATGATGATGAAGAAACATCGACTGAAAGAGTCACCGCCACCACAGACCAAAGACGAGGACGAGTCACTCACTGCCTCAGCTCCAAATGAAGCATCACTGTCAATCAAACCTGTTGCTAACGCTAACAGGAGCGACGTCGGGGACAGAAGGACCTGATGTGTCTGTTAAATGTTCATATGTTGATTTACAGACACAGACGTGAAATAAAAACCCCAGGATCATGTAGAGGGTTAATACGAACATTTAAGACCAACATGAGTCTGACATCCTGAAAAGTATTTATAAAAGTATTTATACATGTATTTATAAATGTATTTATAGAAGTATTTATAGTTGTATTTATGGGACGATGTGACTCAGAATCTCTCTGTTTGTTGAAAATGTTTAATAATCGTCACAGTTTAAGTCTCAGGACCAGAGACGTGTTTTACTTCACACAAATGTGACATATTTGAAGGACAAACTGAGACTTTAGTGCCACAGATTCACTTGAATCATGTGGAGACGGTTTATTCTCAGACCTGCTCCTGTTTTATGTTTTAAACTGACTTTTTGTGTCTGTATTTTGCTCCTGATAAAGTCTGTGTGGACAAAGAGCCTGATGTTCTGTGATGTTTTGCCTCAGACGAGTCTCGGCCTGTTTACACTGTGGCTCATTTTCACCATTACTTATCTCAAAACCTAATGAAGCGCCGACAGATTTTCTGTGGAAAATTGCTGCTCGTGTGATTTAATAAATGGGAAAAGATGGATGACTTTATAAAGAGTTATATAATTCCCACAGCCCAGTGAGCCGAGTGTAAACTGACGTAA
Organism: Periophthalmus modestus; assembly: GCA_019594935.1. Classification (NCBI taxonomy): domain Eukaryota; kingdom Metazoa; phylum Chordata; class Actinopteri; order Gobiiformes; family Gobiidae; genus Periophthalmus; species Periophthalmus modestus. Next base: position 35,546,646 of record JAIEZT010001390.1, read on the forward strand.
AACACAAGTATATTTCCAGACTTGGCGGAAAACCAGATTTAGAACAAGACTATTTATGTTTTTGTGCCCAAATGTCAAAAATGTTTACTCCAAAAAGGCCCGAAAAATAAGGCAACAGGAAACGATCCGCCATCGCAGCCGAGAACATAAAGAAACGACAAAACAAACCACAACCCAGTCTGAGTAAAACTAAAACCTCCTGCAGCAAGAATAAAGAAACATAATCACAATAAACCGTTTTTTAAAGAGACGTCTCATTAAAAGTCCTGAGCTGCAACAGTAAAGTACAATTATTATCAAACATAGAAGTAAACCCGTCACAGAATCACTATATCGACCTGAAATGGAACAAAAGTGGGAGATTTTTGTTGTAATATGATAAAACTGAGCTGCAGACTTCAGAATGACTCACTTCTGTGGCTCTTTCTTGCTTCATTCTGTCTTTTATTTGTTACGACTGAAGCGTTTTATGAGACTGACCAAAGTTTTCACTGGGATCATCCTGCATCACTGTCAAAGTATCAGGACAAAAAGTACTTTCCATAGTATCATTTATCTCAGTATTTTTCTGTAGCGACATATCGATCTTCTAAATGTTCTGGTGACTGGTTTACACAGTGTTTCAACCTTTTACGGCTCAAATCGTATCATACTGCAACAAAAATACTCCAGATCTCACCACGTTTCACAGAGAAACTCTTCACACGATAAACTCTGAGTAACTGCGGCTCATCCTCTGAACTTTTACCCCAAACATCCCCGAAAACACGACAAACTGGAGAAAATGTGATGGAGCGGAGCAGTTAAAGCGTCGTTAGCAGAGCACATCTCTCCCAGATGGAGCTGAAAAAGAAAACGGCAACAGTTCTGAGATAAAAAATAATCAACTTTGAGCAAACGGGATTTTAGATTTGTCCAAACGGCTTCAGCGTGAGATCGAGGAGGAGGCCACACGAGGACGACTCTGAAGGAAACACAGAGAACGATTCTACGAAGTGTGACGACGACTAAAGCCACGGGGAGAATCCACATCGGCCGAGATGTTTGGGTTTGGTTTGTTTTCGTGGCCGATGCAGATTGTTAAATGTATAATCCAAAAAAACAGATGGACGATAAGATCTGAAGATATTTTTGCAACGATATATTGGACCAATTTTGATTATTTTCTCCAAATTCTGTAACTTAAAATAAAAAAAAAGAACTATCCCACAGCAGAGCAGAGTGGACATCTCTGCACTAAATGATGCTCATTTTTATACAGCTCTTTTCCACCTTTACGGCTCAAGACTTTACTCACACATTCACACACAGACGCTGGGCCGAGGGGCTTAAGTGTCTTGCCCAAGGACACAACAGTCTTCATCTGTGGGAGCTGGAATCGCACTTCACAAAACGATTTGACCAAGACCTCGACATTTTAACAAACCAGGACATTTATCAAATGTATGAAGAACGAGCAGATGGAAGAGTTTTACGACCCTCGTGTCTCGTTCTCTCCAGTGTTAAACGGTTTGTGATAAAACTCATAAAAGTGTTTGAAAGTCATTAAACTTCCAGTAAAACAGTCGGGGACTGTTGTGTCCATCAGAACCGCTCCAAGTCCTGGTTCAGTCTTTCAGTAAAACTAATCAGAAGCAGCTTGATCGAAGAGAAAGAGCCGGATCACTCAGAGCAAACGTCTTCTTCTCATTTAGATTTGAGAGCGATGAAAGACACAAAGATTCCCCCAAACGCAAAGGAATAATCAGTAATAAATAACGACTAATGAAAAAAATGAGCTGGAGTTTTACTGCCTCAGCGATCCACAAGAACCAGAGGATACGTGGTTCTGATCCAAACACAGAACAACGACGCTGTGAATGTAACGAACGAAACGAAGATCACAGAGCAGAGCCGAGTCTGACATGGAACCAAAACACATCTCACCGTCTGATTTATCGCTCGAGTAAATACACACGAGAAACGATAATCCTGAAACTCATTTACGCCACAGACACAAAACCAAGAGCAGATTTAAACCGTAAAACTATTATAAATCTACTGTTCAACATGACGAGCTGCAAGAAACAAACCTCAGAATGAAACAGTTCAGTAACGAGTCAAACGAGGGATTTATTCAAACTTTGACGACTTAAATCTGACACTTTCTCACACCGCTCACCTGAAGGAGCCGTGTTTGGACTGTTGTTCTGATGTTGTTGTTGTACATATCGACCTCTAAGTATTTTATTTTATTTTTAAGCATATCTTTATTAACTTTATTCAGTGTTTTTATGTTGCACTTTGTCACTGCAGAAGGTTTGTGAGCCGTGTTCACTGACAATGGCAATAAAAGTCTCTGAAAACATCACAAAAAATAAAGCTCTGGAGAGGATCATGACCCGAGTCTTAATTCGAGTTAATTACCTGAATAATTACAGCCTCGTTTTCAGTTTCACTTTGGAGCCGATCGTCACGAGCCCCGAGCGTCTCCACGAGTCTAAAGTGAACCGTCCCGTCTGAGGAGGAGGAGTCTGCGGCGGGACAGAGGAACAACCAAACGACACGATTGGACGAGAGAAAACGCAGAGTCAGGAAGAAACAACGTGCAAAACAAAACAGGAATGTGACAGCTGCTTCCTGTTTGTGGAGAAACGATTATATTTACAGGTCATGATGCATCGAGATCTAAAGAGAAACTTAAAACGTGGAGCAGAGAAGTGCAGAAAAAACTGATGATGAACCGGAAAAGAGTTTGTGTTTATGTTTTAGCTTCAGCTGGAGCTTTAGCTGTAGCTTTAAATGGTAAATGGTAAATGTTTTTATAGCACTTTTCTACCTTTCAAGGCACTCAAAGCGCTTTTACAACAAGGAACCAGTCACCCATCCACACACACATCCACACACCAGTGCACACAGACACTGGGGGCGAGGTGGGTTAAGTGTCTTGCGCAAGGACACAACGACAGCATTCATCTGTGAGGGCTGGAATTGCACCGCCAACCTTCAAGTCAGTGGATCTAACCACTCAACCAATGATGTTTATGTAGAGAGCAGGATTTGAACCACCAACCTTCAGATCAGTGACAAACACCCGACCAACTGAGCCACTGTCGCCCTTTAGATTTAGCTGTAGCTTTAGCTGTAGCTTTAGCTGTAGCTGTAGCTTTAGCTTTAGCTGTAGCTTTAGCTTTAGCTGTAGCTTTAGCTTTAGCTGTAGCTTTAGCTGTAGCTGTAGCTTTAGCTGTAGCAGCGTCGTGAACTTGTCTGTCCGATCTCAGTCACCAAAAGATGTTCAGTGACTCTTGAGATTCAGTTTGGGTTTGTGGTTGATGTTTGGATGACGTCAGTGTCTCACAGAGATCTGCCCCTGGACCTCGAGCCTGGAAACACAACGGAGCTGGAGGACGCCACTCCACAGACCTGCTCCACAGACCACAGACCCACAGACCCACAGACCCACAGACCCACAGTCCCACAGACCTGCTCCACAGACTCACAGACACAGACCCACAGACCCACAGACCCACAGACTCACAGACTCACAGATCCACAGACTCACAGACTCACAGACCTGCTCCACAGATTTTATTTTATTTATCTCATTCTACATATTCTCAGTCGTAGCCGCTCGTAACATGTGAATGAGACAAACACAGCTCCAGGTCTGAGTTTGAGGAGGAAACGGTGAGAGAACAGGATTAAATCTACAAGAGTCAGTTTTGTGAGATATTGGACTTTTAAAAGGACAAAACACAAAGTTCATACAGAATCTTTACACTCAGAGCAGTGTCTCTATAAAAGCAGCAGTAAACTCGAGTCCTCAGACCCGTCGAAGTTTAAGTCTCGTCACAGAACAAATGTCAGAGTTTTGAACTAAAACTCCCAGTGCGACAGCTTCTAAAAACAGCATTTTTCAAACAAACTGCTGCTGCTTTGTGAGTCACGGTGAATCTGCCTGTGCTTCAGCCAGAGACAAAAGAAGTGTTTGTGATTTAGTCCAAAAGAAAGATAACAGCTCAGGTACAGCTCCAAACCGGCACTTCTGGAGCGTCCGGGTTAAATCACACGTTTAAGTCGTTCAGGAGCTTCACTGTTTTGTCTTTTTTTAGGCAAGTTTTAAGAAAGTTTTATCAGACGTGGAGGTGAACTTCCACGTTGTGATTATTTACTGGGTGATTGTCTGTTTATATAAATGGACAGAGCTGAACCTGTTAGCCGCCGCCGCCATGCTCCAAACAGGAAGTGATCATGGTGCACTTCCTGCTCCATTGACTCCTCCTATTAACCCTCTACATGATCCTGATTCAGCTGCTCCAGAAACTTTAGAAGAAAGACACGGAGAAAAATCTAAAGACATGATCGTAAACGAGCAGGTCTGCTCCATGAAGAACCACCTCACTGAAATAAACAGGACCAGGGGACAGAGGCTCTACCGACTGAGCCGCCGTCGCCTCGTGTCACATTCACTCGTCTCAAACTCAAACAGCTCCAACGTCAAACTTTTATCCAGCTCCATTTAGTCCAGACCTGAGCAGATGGTCTCATTCTGTTCTCTGCAGAGGGCTTGTAGGATTCATCCTCTTTCTCCTCCTGAGCCTCCCTCCCTCGTCTCTCTTTCCCTCTCTCCTCTCTCCAACTCAAACCTCCCCAGCTCCTCTAGTCCAGACCTGAGCTGGTCTCATTCTGTTCTCTCTCTCTTCTCTCTCCTCTCTCCTCCCTCTCCTCCCTCTCTCCTCTTTCCCTCTCCTCCTCTCCTCCTCCTCTCCTCCTCCTCTCTCCTCTCTCCTCCTCTCTCCTCCTCTCCTCCTCCTCTCTCTCCTCCTTCCTTCAGTCGTGTTGTGTTAAAGACGTGTCTCTGTCTCTGTGGTTCTTACCTCTCTCCTGGTGCATTGTGGGATATACTGACCGCTCGAGTGACCACTGAGGACCACAGGTGCACATTGTGGGAGAGTTTCACTGCACAGTTTTTCACCATCTGGACGTTTGGACACAGCTTAAAGTGGAGTGGCCCCTGAACAGCGCCCCCTGTGGGGACAGTGTGACTGTGTTTTACTGTGTTTTATATTTAACTGTCGGGTTGAATCTGTTATAATTTAAACTCTTAATGATCCGAGGTCGTTTGTCCTTTTTTTCCTCCAAAGTCTGAGCTCGGCTCCACGTCTCTGTCACTCACAGAAAGTTTGTTAAATGGAACTGATAAAAAAAGAAAAGATTAAAGCCCATCTCGTTTATAGAGAAAGACAAACAAATGTTGAAAGTCATTTTGATGACTTTTAATAAGCAAAAATAAACTCTCCTTTTGCTCGTCTGTGTCTTTGGTGGTTTAGATTCTCCTGAGGCCAATAAACTCGACCCACCGACTCATCTCAAGTAACTCTGTGTTTCCTCTGATCTCAGAAGCTCACAGAAACTCTAAAATAAAACCCTCACAGAAACTCTCAAAAACTCACAGAAACTCACAGAAACTCTAAAATAAAACCCTCACAGAAACTCTAAAAAACTCACAGAAACTCACAGAAACTCTAAAAAAAACCCTCACAGAAAAAAACTCTTAAAAACTCTCAGAAACTCTAAAAAACTGTGTTTGATTTGGACAAACATTTATTGACCAGTATTTTCAAAGCATCAACAGCAGAAACACTTTTAAATCTGATATTGTCACTTTTTTATTTCCGCACATTTCTGTCTTAAGTCGAAGAAGCAAAAGTTTGTGATTTGATTTGTGACGTCGTGTGATATAAAACAAAATCCCTCTGAGTTTGTCTCGATTCTGCTCTTTAATCCCAAACGGCGACTGTCACGATGATCCGGACTCGGGAATCGGAGCCTGACGCTGCAGCTTGAGTTTTGAGTTAAAATTCCAGCCTGAGCGACGTTCAGTCTCATTTTTCAGTCGTAGTTTGGATCTCCCGAGTTTCCGAGATCCTGTGAACGCAGCAGAGCCCCGTCTCCGTCAGATCCAGCGGGAAAGACAATACGAGGAAGCAACCGGAGTAAAAGTCAACAAGAGAAAGAGCTTCATAAAACCGACGTGTGAGGAGCAGCACTCGGCCTTTTATGTCCCGCTCCAAAACTCTCCTAATATGTTTATTTTGAAACTGATAAAACCGAGATACTGAATCAAACCAGGAGCCGGTCTGAGCTCAGACGTCCCTGTTATCGTCCTCGTGTGGAAAGTTCTGGATTAACCAAACATCTAATGAGTCTGTGTAAACAACAGTGGGAAGAAAGACGACGCTCCAGAGTCGTTTGAAATGGATCATGGGAAAAGCCCGAAGCCCACACAGTTTGTCCAGACTCTGAAACTCTCAGGAGCCTGTCACGACGTTTTATCAGAACGCCACGTTTAAGGCCTCGGTGTTTATCACGACGACTTTTTCTTTGCAAAAATGGAGGGATCTGAGATATTTTGTTATAAGATTTGTTATATATTATATTATAAACACTGTTGACACTTTATTCTTATTGCACGAAATTTTATTCTTATTTAAATGACATTTTATTCTTATTCTTAAAATTCTATCCTGTGGTCGTGGCATCTGATAACTAAGAGAATTCCCCCTCGGAGATCAATAAAAGTGATTCTGATTCGAGCTGTGGACGGGTGAATACGTCCGATTTCTGGCTAATTCTCGGTACAGTCTGGTTAAATTTTGTGCATTTTTAAGTCTGAATTAGTAGTTTCAATATTATCGTTTATTCCGACGTATCGAGCTTCAGAAAGTGTCACAGGTCTGTGCGTCTTCGAAAAGCGTCTATGTAGAATCCAAAGTTTTTGTAAATCTGTAACTGGACAAAAAGTTGTAGGAGTGAAGAGGTTTGTCTGCTCGTCCAGGCCGCAGCCTGGACGAGCAGACAAACCTCTTCACTCCTACAAGCCTCGTCTTCAGTTTTGGTCAGATTCCTGCACTAAACGAGCTCTTTTCTTTTCTTTGTTTTCTTTGTTTGCTTTGGGTCTGAGGATCGAGTCATAAATCAGACATAAATTATGTCTCTGATCCTGTTCAAGGAAGGATTGTCTTTCCTAAAAAACGCTTCTTTAATTGAGAAAAGAAATGGTTTGGAGCCGAGTTCCATATTTGGAATTACGACCGTGAGTATCATAGCAACTAAAGAGCCAATCAGGAGCGAGGATGTTGAAGGTAACGCCCCTTCCTGCACCTCTGGTTTAGCAGGGACGCTGAGCAACACTGGATCATGTAGAGCAGGTTAATACGAATGTTTTAAAGCGGCGGAGATGATTTTTTAACCTCTTCTCGTGAGGAGTTTGAAAATGCAAACGCACAAATATGTAGTTTATTCTTTATTTGTCAGAGACGGTGAAACAAATACATTAAACTCACTAAAGAAAAGATGATTTGCAGCAGATTTATCTCCAGCTGCGTCGTCCCGGGGCAGCTCAGCACATTAAAAACACAAGAATAACTCATCATCATTAACTTCAGCAGGAAAAATGTCATTTAGCAAAAGCAATTCACAGTTTAAAGCGACAGACTGTGTATTTTGAGTGGAGAAAAGTCCTCAAAATGTCGCCCGTGAGTAGAGGACACTGTGGCTGACATAGAACTGAAATCACAGAATCACTCTCACGTCACGATTCTTTCCTCAGGACCAACAAAAAATAAATGTTCATCGATCCTGAGCTGCAAAAATCTACAAAATATGATAAAATAATGATTATAGTCGCTCAAACTACAACTAATCTGCACAAAAATATAAATATAACAATTACACACTGACTTATAACGAAAACAGTGAAACTATTATATGACTTAAGTTAAAAATATTGTGGGTGATGCATGACGTCCACTTCACCGGAAACATCCTTAACCGTCATTTTTGGACCTAAAAAAGTTTTATTCCAAACAGATAAAATCCTCCCCGTTACTGTGCATCATCTTTTTTTTTGGAGGATTGACAGGATGTACCAGCCGTGGTCAGCAGGGGTCGCTGTTTGTCGGCCATGTTGGATTCAGAGAAATGTACTTGCAGTTACACCGACTGACCACTGAATTGACCTGAATGGATTATGGCAGCAGAGAGCGTATCATAACGATCATTTTTGGGGGTCGGTATTTGTAAAATGGCAAAAATCAAGTGGTTAACACGCCCCGACATGCCAGTGAGTGGTGTCAAAAATTAGAACTCGCCAAGCTCTAATTGTCACCGAAGACCCCGAAAAAAAAAAAACGAAAGACGACTCGGTAGCGCCACCTCAAACTTTGATTTTCATGGGGCCAATGGGAGCCCGACTCGGAAAAAAGTCGACGTAAAAATCTGAAACTCACATCATAAAATAGAACATGTCGGGACATGACAAAAATGATATTATGGCCCCTCCCTAAAATGTACAGGAAGTCGGCCATATTGGATCAAACCCGGTGATGACAAAAGCGCACACCCTCACATTCAGGACATCTCCTCGCACAGTTTTCATCACAAACACTTCAAATTTGGCCAAAACCCACTAAACCCATGTGAGATTAAAGATCATCAATTATGTTTGAATATGACTTTGGGTGTGGTCATGGTGAATTTTAAATCTCATTTTTCTTTTTAATGTTTGACAGTATCTGGACTTAGTTTCCTCTTTGTGACTTTAATGCTTCTTGTTGGTGTAAATGCTCCTGACGTTAAGTGTTTCTTGAGGTGATGGGCGTCACTGAAGGTCAAGGGTCAAATACATTTTTTTTCTTCATATTTAAAGGTTTATTTAGTCTGTGGATGTGCAGTATTAAAACAGTTAAACACCTAAAGGAGTAAAACACCTCGTCTTTAAATGTCGGAATTTAAATGTACTTGTGATTTTTTTTGCCTCGTCTTGATGTTTGAAATAAATTTAACCAAACCAACATGATTCTGTAAAATTAAACCCACAGGGGACTTTACGAAGTATAAAAAAAACACATAAAACATCATTTATTTTTTAATGTTTATTTTTTCAATGCCGTTAAACCCGACTCTCCCAGAGCAGCTCAGACTGATCTTATGTGTGGAGGACGATCCTGGTGTAGATCTGTCTCCTCAGTCTGGACATTCGAGATGTTCTCCTCCAGGTTTCTCGTCCCGTCTCGGTTCTGTCTGAGCTCATTTTGAAGAGCGATGATCTCCGTTCTCAGCTCCTCCATCGTGTTTTGAGACAGAACCTTTGCCTCCTCTGCAGACGTCTCACACTGGACCTTCAGAGCTTCTTTTTCCTGCTCGAGGGTTTTGATTTTCGCCTCCAGTGTTTTCACAGTTTGCTTGTTCCTCTCTTGCTCTTCTCTCGTTTGATTTTGAAGAGCGGAGATCTCCTTTCTCATCTCCTCCACGTCCGTTTCAGACAGAACCACAGTCTTCAGCTCCATAAGGACATCTTCTTCCAGTTTGTCGCTCATCTCTTGCTCTTGTTGTAGAGCATTTTGAAGAATTTGGACCTTTCTTCTCAGCTCCTTCGTTTCACTCTGAGCCAGAACTTTAGCCTCCTTGATTTTCATCTCCAGTGTTGCTAAAGTTTGCTTAAACTCCTCGATCATGATGATGCTGTTTTCACGATGAAGCCTTTGTTCTTCTTCTAGGGCCTGGTTGCTCCTCTGGTTCTCCTCTCTGAGCTCATTTTGAAGAACTTGATTGTCTTTTGTAAGTTCCTCCACGTTCTTCTCAGTGGTCACTCTTGCCTCCTCTGACCTTGCATAGTTGGTCTGCAGTTGACCAACTTCTGTCTGCAGCTCCTGGTTTATCTCTCTCTCGTGGTTTAGCTCATTTTGAAGAGCGATGATCTTTTTTCTCAGCTCCTTCTTTTCGCTCAGAGCCAGAACTTTAGCCTCCTTGATTTTCATCTCCAATGTTGCTAAAGTTTGCTTAAACTCCTCGATCATGATTATCCTGTTTTCATGATGAAGCGTCACTTCTTCTTGCAGGGCCTGGTTCCTGCATTGCTCCACTCTCGTTTGATTTTGAAGAGCAGAGATCTGCTTTTTCATCTCCTCCAGGTCCATTTCAGACTGACCCACCTTCTCCAGAGCCATAAGGACATCTTCTTCCAGTTTGTCGCTCATCTCTTGCTCTTTTTGTAGGGCATTTTGAAGAATTTGGACCTTTCTTCTCAGCTCCTCCATTTCCTTCTGAACTTTAACTCTTTCCTCCTCTGACAGTCTCTCATACTTGTTCATCAGAGCTTGCTTCTCCTCCTGAACTTTTGAGACGGCATTCTCCAGGTCTTTGCTCCTCTGGTTCTCCTCTCTGAGCTCATTTTGAAGAGCGATGATCTTTTTTCTCAGCTCCTTCTTTTCGCTCAGAGCCAGAACTTTAGCCTCTTTGATTTTCATCTCCAGTGTTGCTAAAGTTTGCTTAAACTCCTCGATCATGATGATGCTGTTTTCACGATGAAGCGTTACTTCTTCTTGCAGGGCCTGGTTCCTGCATTGCTCTTCTCTCATTTGATTTTGAAGAGCGGAGATCTGCTTTCTCATCTCCTCCATGTTCAGTTCAGAGTGAACCTTCTTCTCCTCTGCAGACCTCCTCAGAAGATGCATCTCCTTTTGAAGCTGGTCCACCTCGTCTTGCAGACTCTGGCTTCTCTCTCTCTCGTCTTTTAGCTCAAATTTTAGAGCCGACATCTTCTGCTCCTTCTCGACTAAAGCCTTCTGAGCAGTGGCGACTTTGTCTTCCAGCCTGGCAGTGGTCACTTTCAGCTGTCCATAGCTGATCTTCAGAGCGTCCTTCACCATTGTGAACTGCTCCCTCTCTCTCTCCATCTGATCCTGGAGGTTGTGGATCTTTGTGTCTTGGAGAGTGATGAGGGCGTTCATCTGAGTCCTCTCCTGCTCTAGACTCTGGTTCTGGAGTTTTGTCGTCTCCAGTTTCTCCCTCAAAGCTTCAGTGAGAAGTTTGGAGTGGTGCGTTTTGACGTCCATCTCTTTGTGGATGTCTCTGGAGGCGTCTAGCACCTCCTGGAGAGCGGCTCTGTGCTCGCTCTCCTTCTGCACCTCCTCCTGCAGACTCCTGTTCTTCTCCTCTGAAAGTCTCAGCTGTTGCATTAACTGCTGGACCAGGGCGTCCTGTGGCGCTGGATTTCTCTTGAAGAGTTTCATCTTTGGAGCTTTGCTAAACACGTCCTCTCGTCAGTCGTTCAGGTGAGTTATGAGCTGACACTGGACAGGTATCAGTAACCTTACTTTTTGAGGAGTGATGTCACAAAGTGATGTCAGTGATGTCACTCATCACCACGGAGACGATGACATCATGGTGACATCACTCCAGTTCAGTGGAATTCCAAGACTGTGTGAAAAAGAGTTTATAATAAATTAAATGTAAACAAAATACGTTTTGGGATTTTAGAAAAAAAGTTTTGAATTTTTTACTCTGTGGATTTTCATTTTAGAAACGTGTAAACTGGTCAAAATGATCTAGACTCATGTGGGATCAGAGTCGACTCTGCTGAGTTTTTCTGAGTCATAAAATGTGGGCGTGGCCTGCACAGAAGAAAGACATTTACTGAAGTATTAAATCTGGCATAACTCTGACATGCAGGGTCCCATTTCCCGACATTAATATACGTTTAGTTAGTTTAGTTTAGTTCTGAACACAGTGATCTACAGTTTACAGGTCAAACATCACACTGCTCCACAGCGCCCCCTTCACCTTTGGAATAGGATCAAAACAATGACTTTGTCGCAAACATTTGACATTCAGCAAATACAATTTGGTACAGACTTTATATTATTCTGAACAAACCTGCCGTTAAAGACCACGCCCCGTCCTAATCCTCATTTACATGGCCACGCCTCCAAAAACTCAAAAACAAAAGTTTGTCAAAATCCAGTGAAATTTGTTCCTTTCATTCCTTATTTGACCCTGACTAAAAAAGTCAGTGGGGACCAGGCCCTGTCTCCGACGTGAAGGCGGCCATTTTGAATGAAAACATGCAGATGGACTAAATCTAGACCTTGAACTTTCATGACGTCAGACATTTTTCATCACAGACAAATGAAATGTGGTCCACATACTGCACACATCACACTGAACAAAAAAGTCAATGAAGACAAGCCTCTTCCAGCCCTGAGGTGTGAAAATGACACGGTCTCATTGATTTAATGGAGTAATATTAGATAAAGGCTGATTTTAGGGGGAGGGGCGACGTACGTGGGAACGAAAGGCAGGATCTTTGTGGAGACGTGAACACCGCGAAGGGCGGCGAGGGCCTTTATCACTGCTTGCAGTTTTAATTTAAAATGATTATTACATGTCTGTTGTCTTATTTATGTAATTTCTTTGTATATTGATTTCATCATTATTATTATCATCATCATCAATTTATTTATTTCTGTTTTTTATTTATTTATTTATTTACTTTACCTATTAAAAACTTTAATAAAAAGATCATAAAAAAGTAAAATCAGACCTGGAGCTGTGTTTTGTTTCATTCACATGTTTGAGTCACACTTTATCATTAGTCAGTAACATCTACAAAGCTCAAAATGCTCTGTTCCACCTTGTGATGTCATCAAGTGGTAGTTTTAACATCTCCTTTTACCTTTAGTTCAGTCGAGATAAGTGACTCCAGGACTGAAATGATCCAGATGATTCTAGTGGAGTTTAAAAACACAGTGGAGCACTTGGCAAAGGCATAAATTAGTTTGAATATTATGATTTAATGGTTTGTATTTTCTTCCGTGACGTCGTACTTCAGGATATGTTCAGGGCGTTTTACCGGAGCAGATCCTGGACACGTCGGAGTGAATCACGTCTGTGACTCGTCTGGACTCTGGTCAGAGAAAAGCTCTGGACTCGTGTAAACGGCGAGTCGCACAGATCCACGACGCTCCCAGAGACACGAGCGTTTAAAGGAGCAGAGGCGGCGAGCGCAGAGGACGAGGAAGTCCGCAGACATGTTTGTTTACAGAATCAGACAAAAGCCCCTGATTGTTCGGAGCTGAACAGTTGGAGGAGGTCGGGCTGTGTGACGACAGAGTGTGTGCGGTTTGTGTTATGTAAAAGTGAAAATAAAACAGGCAGCGTCTCTTCTGCGTCGTGGTTCCAGGAGGTTTGGTTCTTTCTTGTGTTTTATTTTACTGCGTCAGTGGATCTGCTCCTGGTCTCACAGAGTCATTACAAACTTTATGTTTATGTGGTTTTAACACAACAGAAATGACATTTAAAGCCCCAGTTTGTCTTTTTATTTTGGATGTGTTTAAAACACTCGTCCTTATTCTGACAGTGCTCGCATCTCCACAAACCCGACTCATATTTGACCTGGACGAGGCTCTGCTTTTTCACTGCTGATGTTGTTTTTTAAACTGAGAATATTCCACAGTGTGACATAACCCACTACGGCCCGGGGGCCAAATGTGGCCCTCAGGCTCCTGCTGAACCAAAGATCAGAATCAGAACTTTTAGAGACAAATGAAACTATTATAACATCACAGTGTGACACAGACATAAAACATGTTTCAGTTTTATTACCACAGTGTCGCTGTCAGAGCCGAGTTTAAAGCAGCAAACTGCAGCGTCTGTGGCCCTCGAGAAAAAACTCTGGGCACCTCGGCCATAGAAGTGCAGCTGACTCCAGGTCACTTTCTGTGTAACAAACATCTCTCCTCTCTCTGTCTCTGCTGCTTCAGACTCATGTCGCTCTTAAATGTTCGTATTAACCCTCTACATGATCCTGGGGTTTTTATTTCACGTCTGTGTCTGTAAATCAACATATGAACATTAATAACAGACACATCAGGTCCTTCTGTCCCCGACGTCGCTCCTGTTAGCGTTAGCAACAGGTTTGATTGATTCGTTGCGCCCGCTCCCTTCAACATTCTCGCTCCTGATTGGTTTTTAGTTGCTGTGATACTCGAGGTTTCTGCTTTAACCTCGACGAGCTTCATTTGGAGCTGAAGCTGTGGTGACGTCAGACTCTCAGTCACTTCTTCCATAGTTTTAACTCTTTTTCTATGGCATCATGCTGTTGACTGTCCATCCCAGAAAGTTACGCACTATTACTTTAAAACAAAGTCATGATCACTGAGAAACGTGTTGAGTTTTAGCCGTCGTCTTGTGAAGTTTTGCTTTCGGAGTCGGACTCGTGGCTCAGGGACAAAGTAAAGCAACGAGATAAAACCACATTCAGGGAAAAGTCGTCACATTCAACAAAATGACTCAAAGTAAATCCATGTTAGCTTTTATGGACCATGCACAAGACAAATACATGTGTTCAACCCGACTTACAAGAGCCTTTTCTCTAAAACCTCAGACAATCCTGCGTCTTAAAGGTGTCGGGTCGTCGGGGGAGTGACCTGACGCCCAGAGACGAGCTGGAATGTGGCTTATGTTTTGCAGAGCTCCCTCAGGCACCAGAATAGACGCCGTCGTGGAGCAGGAGGTGACACCGAGCGGCTGTGACCACGAGCCTGGACGAGGGTTAATTTGGTAACGCTTCTTCTGAGAACATACGCCAACGGAAGGAGAGGAGCCTCTACAAAAACACGCAGTAAATTAAAAACACTTTCTCACTTATGACGATGAATCAACTGGAGATGCTCTGCCAAAAAGCACCAGCGTTTTTCCCCGGCTCTTTACACATCGTTACGAAGCTCTGCAGAAGAATCCCACATGGACCCGGCCCACACATGTTCTGCAAACATCTGGCACATTCATTACTCTGGACGAACCACAGAAAGTCACCGCTCCGCACTTTCAACGGGAGCTTTTAAAACACAGAGATCGAGAGTCCGAGTTTGGTCTTTGGCAGAGTAAAGACACGAATCAAAACTGAAACGACAGGACAAAACGAGACCACAGTTTGAGCAGAAGAGGGCGCTGGAAAACACCTGAAGTCCACGATCACTTCCTGTTAGAACGCGGCGGCAGCAGGTTAACTACGTCCATTTATAAAAACAGTCTGAGGTTCAGACTCTGACCTGGACTTGGACGAGCAGAAGAAGATTGACGGTCAAATTACATAATAGTGGTTTCAAAAGAGATACTGAGACGTTTCCTTCGTGTCAGATGTTTGAAATCGGGCTGATGCTGGAGGCGTGGAGAGAGTTAGCTTGAAGTTTGGAAGAAATTCTGAATTAAAGTGAGTTATAATGGGTCTATAATGTGCTCAGTCCTTAAAGGGTTAGACTTTTATTCTTCTTTTAAGGTATAAAAATCATGTTAAATGAAGTATCAGTCTGTACTTTTGTCTTTTTTCACACGACTTCCTCTATTTTACACCTTTATCATCCGTATTTTTCCTTTGATGCTCTGACTCCGCTCTGTTTGTCTTCGAGGACGACAGTCACATATTTAAAGATCCTCGTGTCTCCGCTTTGAGACGTTTGAGTTTACATGAAGCACGATGTGGAGTCACGATGATGGAAAGTTCACAACCGCGAGTCTGTCCATCCGACGCTACAGCGGAGAATCGGCCTTTGCACAGATACAGACGCTGTGGAAATATTTAGAGATGCAACAAACAAACTTTTTAGTTTGATTATGTTACTGATACTTTGACTTTAAATACCCGCCGATACCTGACATGAACCGATACCAGTGTAGAGACAGAAAACGGTTCTTATTCTTATCATTAAATTATGACACGAGGTGCGACTGTTCTGTAACTGTCCCGTCACATCACACTGAGCACATTTGTATGAAGAAAACTTTAAATATTACCAGAATTTTTGTAAATAGTGTCGTCACAAACACTTCAGACTCGACCGGGACATCGGCTGGATCGATATCATCGTAGATCGACAGTATCGTATCGGTTTATCTCTGTAAACATTTAGAATTCTGTGATGTTTTCCTGTAGTTTGTTCTGATCATAGAAACTTCACTTAAATGTTTTTGTCAGCGCCCCCTTTTGGTCAAAAGATCGATGCACAGAGCACGTCTTTAATCAAACATTTTTTATTGAAATATTTATAAGATGCAGAGACTTTTTAAGTGTCATTAAGTGGATCTACAAAAGTGAGGGATTTATGGATCCAAGACGCAGAACTTCTTCAGTCTGAAATGCTCCTGACGTCCCACGTTCTCTGGCACCGAACAAGTTTTAATCATAATTTCCTTCTGTTTTCACTTTGGAGATGAAAACAGGAGTGATCGGAGTCATCAGGGCGTCTGTCGCTGATGAGGCCATTGTTCTCGGACGAGGATGAAGTGAGCCGGTCAGAAGGATGAACCGATACGAGTCTTTTCACGGCCGACGCTGATACTGAGAGTTTAGGATCCAGACCAACGACGGCTGATGAGATCGGACAATATTCTGTGGCCGATTTACAGCTGGTTTGGATTATTTTCCCACAATTATGTCGTTTAAATTTACTACAAACTCAGCCACAGCCGTATGACCTTATCCGGGTCACTTCTGAGGATTTGGGAAAAGTTTTGCCTCAAACATACGATATAAAGTAGGTTCTTTTGTGTGAAATATTTAATGTTCATGTCCAGCAACCAGCCAACACTGCCCCCTGTCTGTGGGAGGCTTTAAAACAGTGTCTTTAGAACTGATTTACTGAGAAGATCTGCAGCTCCATTAGAGCAAATAAAACAACCCAACACCCACTGAAACAGCCACAAGAGAGCGGGGAACTCGTGTTTTGTGTTAAAATAAAGTTTGTGTGGAGCTTTTTTAAGGTTCAAGCTCCGAGGTTCCTGTGAACTGTGACCCACCAGGAAACTTCAGTCACAACTTCAACAAAACGTGGACCTGAGCCGGAGATTTAAGGCCGAGAGTAAAAAGTACAAATGTCTGTAACGATCACACGTCTGAATCTGACATTCCTCCAGAGTTATGTAATCGATTCATAATCTAAGCCAAACATGTCCTTGGTTTAACAGATTCTTTGCAGAAATTCAAACCAGACAGAAAAATGTAAAGAGTGGATCATATTTATGAACAATAACAGACACGAACCGAGTGTGAAACTGTGAACAGCGTCGGAGCGAAGTGGAACTGAGAGGACGTCAGGACGAGGAGTGAGTCTCACCTCAAAAGTGAGTCTCACTTTATGACATCACCAGGTGTAAGTCTGAAACACAGTGAGACCCGGAGCATTGTCCAAAGAAAAGACTGAAGACGTGATATAAAAGTGAGAAACAGAACCACAAACGAGGAGACGATGGACAATGACGTTTATCATGATAAAAAGGGTCGACAATAATCGTTTGTGGGACATTTTATATAATCCTGAAAATCGCCAACAAAGATCATCTCCGTTATATCACCTGAATGTGCAGAAAAAAACACGTCAACGGGGCGACAAAAGGGGCTGTTTTCCCGAGTTTAGGGGCCCAGAACTGGACTCTCTTCCCATTAATTTAAATTAGCGGGGGCCTGTGTAACTTCTTGCCCTGGGCCCCCAAATTTCTGGTGACGGCCCTGCTCATCCAGAAATAAACATGGAACTTATTCATAAGATTAAAATTATAATTATTCACATCCAGAACATCTTAAACTGTCAGAAACTTTAATAATTATCCTGATAAAATCAATAATCACAATTATTTTAACCCTGATAATCGTGACACTAAATCCCAGGTCGACTCAAAAACACAGATTTTCATAGATTTAACGTGATTTTAAAGTTCTCAAAGACACAGAGCAGCAGGGACCAGCGCCTCACGATCAGGTTTATTGCTTCAGTGAAAAAACATGAGCAGCGTCAAAATAAGGAGAGAAAAAGACTTAAATAAACAGAATAAACAGCAGAGCATCACAGACGTGGGTCACTCCAGTTTAGAGGAGGAGCAACAGTAAAGTCTCACTTTACAGATGCACTTCTTCAGAAATCGTGTTGATGCACAAAATCAAACCCGACAGCCTCGTTTCAACTGAACCGTGAGAGAACGTCACGTTAAAACAGCTCCAGACGTCCACGAGGACAAACTGGACAAGATACTTCAGCATGATTACACTTCACCTGGACCTTCACCTGCTGTGACCTTCAGTTTATGCAAGAAAAATGTGTGAACTCCTGTTTTTGTTTTAGTTTTGTGAAACAGACTGACCACGGTCTGAACGTCCAGGCTCTGGTCAGTGTAACAGGTGTCCACAAGTGTCCACAAGTGTCCACAAGTGTCCACATGTGTCCACAGGTGTCCAAATGTGTCCAAATGTGTCCAAATGTGTCCAAAGGTGTCCACAAGTGTCCACAAGTGTCCACAAGTGTCCACAAGTGTCTAAATGTGTCCAAATCTGTCCAAATGTGTCTAAATGTGTCCACAAGTGTCCACAAGTGTCCACAAGTGTCCACAAGTGTCCACAAGTGTCCAAATGTGTCCAAATCTGTCCAAATGTGTCAAAATCTGTCTAAATGTGTCCAAATCTGTCCAAATGTGTCCAAATGTGTCCATAAACTTCACCTTAACTTGTTTCCTTCCTCATTTTAAGTAAGAACTGTGGTTTTGGGAGAACTATTTTGGAGCTTGGCATGTGACCCATGAGTCCCCTCCCAAAAATAAGTGTTCTTAAAATAATACCAGGAAAAAGAAGTATGTGTGTGAGCCCATCATGAAACCACATCCACAGAAAATATCAAGAAGATTCAGTCACAACCTGGAAACAAGTTTAAAACACGAGTCTTTACGCACGAGTCTTTACGCGAGTTCAGACGCGGTTTTTACAGGAAACACAAATAAAGTCCCCCAGCACAAACACACGTGCACCAAACAGAAGGAAACAAAGT
Organism: Periophthalmus modestus; assembly: GCA_019594935.1. NCBI lineage: Eukaryota > Metazoa > Chordata > Actinopteri > Gobiiformes > Gobiidae > Periophthalmus > Periophthalmus modestus. Next base: position 35,565,278 of record JAIEZT010001390.1, read on the forward strand.
GCTGCAGACTGTACCTGCGCGCTCCTCTGCGGCTCCTCTGCGGCTCCTCTGCGGCTCCTCTGCGGCTCTTTCCCGTGTGTCTGTGAAGTAGAGTCTGGAAAAACGACTCAGACTTTAGTCACTTCGGCTCAAAGTTTCCACCCGGACGCGTCAGTTCAGTTTGATTCTGTCCAAACGCTCCGTCCTCACGTCTCCTCCTCGCGCTACAGTCCCACAGGCTGCACTTAGTCCCGGGTCCGTCTGAGGTTTGGATGAACTGGGACCGGACTTGTCCCGTTGGTCCAGAAGAAAAAGAGAAGTTAGAGTAAAGAGTAAAGAGCGCGACCTCTGCAGGCGCGTCTCTGACAGGAGGGTTCACGGCTCCTGAAGGCTGGGGGAGAATGTGGAGAATGAGGGTAAAATAAAATAAATACAACAAAATAAAATACAAAAATAAATACAAAAAATTAAAATACAAAAAATGAATAAATAAAAAATAAATAAATACATAAAATAATATACAAACATAAAATAAATAAATAAAGTTAAAGTCAGTTACCTGTTTAAACGCTGGTTAAAGGTCCAATGTTACACAAATCTGCCTCTTGTAGCTTTAAACCATCTTCCCTCCTCAAAAACACACTGGAGCTGTGTTTGTTTCATTCACATGTTTGAGTCACACTTTATTATTAGTCTGTCACATCTACAAAGCTCCAAACGCTCTGTTCCACCTTGTGATGTCATCAAGTGGTAGTTTTCAAGTGAACAGCTCCTTTTACCTTTAGTTCAGTAGAAGATTGACACCTCCAGGTCTGAAATGATCCAATGACATGATGATGAGCACTTTCTGTTTTACCACATGATGACATCACAAGGTGGAACAGTGTTTTTTGTTTGATAGAAAAAACTCTTGTGTGAGTTAAGTTCACTATTTCATTAGAATCTTCAGCAGGTCCTGAGTGTCTGCATCACTGTATTTGCAGTAGAATGTTCTGTTGTTAGCATCGTTAGCTCATTGTGCTAGTCCTATAGTAGCATCGTTAGCTCATTGTGCTAGTCCTATAGTAGCATCGTTAGCTCATTGTGCTAGTCCTATAGTAGCATCATTAGCTCATTGTGCTAGTAGTCCTATAGTAGCATTGTTAGCTCATTGTGCTAGTCCTATAGTAGCATCATTAGCTCATTGTGCTAGTCCTATAGTAGCATCATTAGCTCATTGTGCTAGTCCTATAGTAGCATCGTTAGCTCATTGTGCTAGTCCTATAGTAGCATCGTTAGCTCATTGTGCTAGTCCTATAGTAGCATCATTAGCTCATTGTGCTAGTCCTATAGTAGCATCATTAGCTCATTGTGCTAGTCCTATAGTAGCATCATTAGCTCATTGTGCTAGTCCTATAGTAGCATCATTAGCTCATTGTGCTAGTCCTATAGTAGCATCGTTAGCTCATTGTGCTAGTCCTAGTAGCATCGTTAGCTCATTGTGCTAGTCAGTAGCATCGTTAGCTCATTGTGCTAGTCCTAGTAGCATCGTTAGCTCATTGTGCTAGTCCTATAGTAGCATCGTTAGCTCATTGTGCTAGTCCTATAGTAGCATCGTTAGCTCATAGTCCTATAGTAGCATTGTTAGCTCATTGTGCTAGTCCTATAGTAGCATCGTTAGCTCATTGTGCTAGTCCTATAGTAGCATCGTTAGCTCATTGTGCTAGTCCTATAGTAGCATTGTTAGCTCATTGTGCTAGTCCTATAGTAGCATCGTTAGCTCATTGTGCTAGTCCTATAGTAGCATTGTTAGCTCATTGTGCTAGTCCTATAGTAGCATTGTTAGCTCATTGTGCTAGTCCTATAGTAGCATCGTTAGCTCATTGTGCTAGTCCTATAGTAGCATTGTTAGCTCATTGTGCTAGTCCTATAGTAGCATCATTAGCTCATTGTGCTAGTCCTATATAGTAGCATTGTTAGCTCATTGTGCTAGTCTATAGTAGCATTGTTAGCTCATTGTGCTAGTCCTATAGTAGCATCGTTTAGCTCATTGTGCTAGTCTTTTAGTAGCATCATTAGCTCATTGTGCTAGTCCTGTAGTTTAGTGTCTCTGTGTCTCACACTGGCACCCTCTCGATCGTCGCTGTGGGACTCGGTTGGAGTTGTGTGTGTGGTTAATGACTCCACCTGTGCGTTGAGTTCAGAAACAGTGATGAAGAGGCAGATGAGCTCGGTGGAGGAGGGTGGAGGGGGTGGAGGAGGAGGGTGGAGGGGGTGGAGGAGGGGGGGGGGGGGGAGGAGGGCGGAGGAGGGCGGAGGGGGGGGCGGAGGAGGGCGGAGGAGGGCGGAGGAGGGGATGGAGGGGGGCGGAGGAGGGTGGTGGGGGGGGGCGGAGAGGGCGGGGGGAGGGGGAGGGGGGGGGAGGGGGGGGGCGGGAGGGGGGCGAGGAGGGGGGATACAAGGGGGCGGAGGAGGGCGGAGGAGGGTGGAGGGGGTGGGGGGGGGCACCTGGGAGGAGGAGGAGGGTGGAGGGGCCGTGTGTTCACTTCTCGAGTCGTTAACGTCGTCCTGCAGCATAAATCACTCATCACGGCTGTTTCATGATCATTTACGACGCCGTGGTGAAAAACGTGCGTCGGTCGTGGGGAGAACGGCTCCGGTGACGAGGCCCTGAGCCGCGGTGCAGATGTGATTATGAGACGTATCTCCACGAATCTCCACGACGTGATGGACGACGCGGCTCAGCGGACGCCACAGATTCTCCTGAAGTGATTCTGTTTCTTTTGTGACGATCAGAGTTTAGCTCAGACGCTCGACTCAGCGAGACGAGGACACACAGAATCTAAAAAACACATTATACTTTATATTTTACACCATTTATACAAGTTCATTAGAAAAATATCAGGTACACGGAGTCATGTGACCTTCACCTGGTACTAACGACCTGTCAATCATCGACATTTAAAATAATTAAAGTTTTAATTAAACGTTCAATATTCAACAAAATGGAGTCTGTGAGGTGTAAATCATCTTCTAATGTTTCCTCCTCAAAAACAGACCTGAGTCGTGTTTGTTTCATTCACATGTTTGAGTCTCACTTTATTATTAGTCTGTCACATCTACAAAGCTCAAAACGCTCTGTTCCACCTTGTGATGTCATCAAGTGGTAGTTTTTAAGTGAACAGCTCCTTTTACCTTTAGTTCAGTGGAGATAAGTGGCAACTCCAGAAATGAAATGATCCAGATGATTCTAGTGAAGGTGGAGTTTAAAAACACAGTGGAGCACTTCCTGTTTTACCACATGATGACATCACAAGGTGGAACAGAGTGTTCCAAAATAAAATCAAATCTGGAGCTGGGTGTGGAGCTGGTCTGGAGCTGGGTCTGGGTCTGGAGACTCGGGTGGAGGAGCTGCAGGTGGAGAAGAGGCTTTATCTTCTGTCCAGTGTCACAGCTTCTATAAGTCTGAACTTTTTCGTCCTGGGTCAGAGTTTTTATTTTAAAGCGTTTGATCCGATCTCCTCCAGGTCGGGACGTCGTCCTGGTTGAATCTTCTCAGACTTTAAAAGTCCTGACGTGGCTGTGGACACCTGCAGCTCCACAATGACACGGCCCATTGACTAAAGTGAAACCGTCTGCGGTGGGACGGGGTGTGATCCATTTCTCTGTCAGACGGAGCGGCCCCCGGGGCAGCTGTGCTCACCACTTAAACCTTCACACTCGCTGCTGCCTGTGGTGGAAACGGGCCACGGTTTTATGGGCCGGACCTCAGCGGGGACCTCGCCGTGGCGGCTCGTATAATATCCTTAAACGGGTTAGCTCATATTAGCTCCAAACGTCCAACCGCCTGTGAACAAGGAGCCTTTATGTGGAATGTCATCGTCAAGTCTCTCACTGCGAAAAGCCATGACACAAACACGTCTCTCAAAGCCACAAACTCTGACGTAAGTGAAAATTGTTGCTTTAACTGAATTTGCCCCGAGTCTTTTCAAACTCTCACATTTTGGGTTTTAATCAAATAAATAAACTGAACTTTTCTCTCTAAACTTTTACTGATTCTCACAGTCAGAGCCGGAGGTGAAGCTGTTTGAACGGAGCTAACCCGCCAGCGCCGCGATCCAAACAGGAAGTGATCATGAGCGCACTTCCTGCTCCATCGACTCTGGCCCCAATTCACTTTCTATTGAAAAACCGTCTGTCTCTGTCCCTGCTGCTGTCAGACTCATGTTGGTCTTAAATGTTCGTTTAAGCCTCGACTTGATCCTGGGGTTTTATTTTGTTCTGACACAAACCTGGACGACTGAAGGTTTTTTACAGCTGTAGATTTTCTAATGATGTGATGTTTTGTGTTTCGTGCGGAGCCGACGCCTTTTGTTTCTCGTGCTCGTTTGTGTTTTTTATGTATTACTTTAGTTTGACACGTGGCTGCTCTGCCGACAGGTTGATGGAGGTTCTGTTTCTCGGTCTCGTCTGTTTTGGAGGATCTAACGAGTTGAGACGCTGTTGTTTTGCTCTTGTTTTGTAAAGAAACGAGGCGACATGAGCCGGAGTCGTGTGGAGTCTCCTGAAGCGACGGAGGCAGAGCAGGTGATGAATCCATCACCTGGGCCTCGTGTTTCTGTTCGGGGCAGTGATTTTCTCGCCGCTCGTCCTGTCGCTGGTACAGATTGTGTCTGGGCGTCTCTCTTCCGGCTTCTTTAACATTGGAGATGGGAGCTGTCATAACAAACCCATGAGCTGGTCCCTTATCTTCAAAAATGAACATTACAGCTGTGATAAAGACAAATATCTGTGTTAAGACTCTGCTGTTTCCAAATGAAGCAGAGATAAAGTGAAAATAAATGACTCTGTGCCTTTATTACTGTGTTTTTGTATTAGAAGAACAAAAAGACATTTAATCAGACCGACTGTGGGTCATTCTGTTATAATTTACACATTTAAAATCACAATATTCATCTAAAACCACTTCAGAAAAGAAACAAGAAACCCACAGTGTCCAATAGAGCAGCGCCCCCTATGGACAGCGACATAGTGGATTAAAGATTAAACTCAAACATGAATCACTCCAGATACAACTTCAGAGGCTCAGAGACTCATGTTGGTCTTAAATGTTCGTATTAACCCTCGACATGATCCTGGGGTTTTTATTTCACGTCTGTGTCTGTAAATCAACATATGAACATTAATAACAGACACATCAGGTCCTTCTTTCCCCGACGTCGCTCCTGTTAGCGTTAGCAACAGGTTTGATTGACAGCGTTGCTAAGCGTTACCTTCAACATCCTGGCTCCTGATTGGCTCTTTTGTTGCTGTGATACTCGTGTCCTTGTACCCTCTGTAGCGTCGATGATCTTCGTTTGGAGCTGAACCTGTGGTGACGTCTCAGACACATTAAATATTCAGAATTTAAAAACCTTCAAAATGAAAAAGTGGCTGATCCTGGTTTATGTTTTTTCGCTCTGGAGCAGACTCATCACTTCTGCTTTAAAAGTACTTTTCTTAAATCCACTCGACCTGCTTCAGTCGGAGTTAAACCCGACCTCTGTGGACGTGCTCTCCATAAACGAGGCGGCGGCGACGAGGCGGCGACGAGCCGCAGAGCGAGCGCCGCACGTTATTGTTACTATGGGAACCGGGCGTGTGAGTAAAACGAGCAGAACTAATCAGTTTGTAAAAGAAAGAAAAAGGAACAGAACAAGTGTAAGAGTCACATGTGACACCAGCAAGAAGCTGAACAGAGAGTAACACACCTGCAAACGAGAGACTGTTACAGCGAGAAAACGAGATCAACACAGAGTGAGAGCGCCCGGAGCGCCCGGAGGGAGAGCCCGGAGTGAGAGCCCGGAGTGAGAGCCCGGAGTGAGAGCCCGGAGTGAGAGCGCCCGGAGTGAGAGCCCGGAGTGAGAGCGCCCGGAGTGAGAGCGTCCGGAGTGAGAGCCCGGAGTGAGAGCCTGGAGTGAGAGCGCCCGGAGTGAGAACGCCCGGTGGGAGTGAGAGCGCCCAGAGTGAGCAGAGGTGTGGTGGGGGGTCCTCGGAGCGGGGTGGTGGTGTGCAGAGGTATGTGGGGGTCCTCGGAGGCGTGTGGGGGGTCTCGGAGGTGTGTGGGGGGTTCTTGGAGGTGTGGGGGTCCTCGTGGGGGTCCTCGGAGCGGGGTGGTGTGCAGAGGTGTGTGGGGGTCCTCGGAGGCGTGTGGGGGTCCTCGGAGGGCGTGTGGGGGTCCTCGGAGGCGTGTGGGGGTCCTTGGAGGCGTGTGGGGGTCCTCGGAGGCGTGTGGGGGTCCTCGGAGGCGTGTGGGGGTCCTCGGAGGCGTGTGGGGGTCCTCAGAGGCGTGTGGGGGTTCTCGGAGGTGTGTGGGGGGTCCTCAGAGGCGTGTGGGGGTCCTCAGAGGCGTGTGGGGGTCCTCGGAGGCGTGTGGGGGTCTCACAGATCTGAGGCGTGTAGGAGCGTGACATCTGCTCTAATCGTCCTGTAAATGTCTCATCTCTTTTCCATCAGCGGCGTCGGCTCCTGTGATTCACATTTACACAGAATTAGCCGCGAGCTTCATTAGCAAAAAGATCAGGTGAGACGCTCAGGCGCCGACGGGGTTTGTTCTTTATTCTTATTTAAAACAAATTTAAAAACTTTCCCACAATGCACCGTGAAAAGTGGTGGTCCTCAGTGGTCACTCGAGCGGTCAGTATATCCCACAATGCACCAGGAGAGAGGTAAGAACCACAGAGACAGAGACACGTCTTTAACACAACACGACTGAAGGAGAGAGGAGAAGGAGGAGACTGAGAGAGAGAGGAGGAGAGAGGGGAGGAGAGAGGAGGAGAGAGGAGAGAGGAGAGAGAGGAGAGAGGAGAGGAGGAGGAGGAGAGAGGAGAGAGAGGGAGGAGGAGGAGAGAGGAGAGAGAGGAGGAGAGAGGAGAGAGGAGGAGGAGAGAGGAGAGAGGAGGAGAGAGGAGGAGAGAGGAGAGAGGAGGAGAGAGGGAGGAGAGAGGAGGAGAGAGGAGGAGAGGAGGAGGAGAGAGGAGGAGGACAGAGGAGAGAGGAGAGGAGAGAGAGAGGAGAGAGGAGAGGAGGAGAGGAGGAGAGGCGGAGAGAGAGAGAGGCGGAGGAGGAGAGGAGGAGGACAGAGGAGAGAGGAGAGGGAGAGGAGAGAGGGAGGGGAGAGGATGAGAGGAGAGGAGGAGAGGAGGAGAGGAGGAGAGGGCGGAGGAGAGAGGAGGAGGACTGAGGAGAGAGGAGAGAGGGAGGAGAGAGGAGAAGGAGAGGAGGAGGAGAGGCGGAGGAGAGAAGGAGGAGGAGGAGAGAGGAGAGAGAGGAGAGAGGGAGGGTGAGAGTGAGAGGAGAGGAGGAGGAGTTAGCAGAGCGAGAGAGAGGAGAGTAAAAACAGCAGAGACAGAGACACGCCTTTAACACAACACGACTGAATGAATCAGATGAAGCTCTGGTTTGTGTCTCTGTGAATCTGATTCTGAATCAAACTCTCTGAAGCGTCGCTGTGTAAAGGTGCTAGTGTTAGCAGTGTTAGCAGCGTTAGCAGCGTTAGCAGCGTTAGCAGCGTTAGCCGCTTTAGCTCGAGCTGAATTTGTAAAGGTTCTAGCGTTAGCAGAGGTTTGATTTCACTGGACAATCTGACTCATTTTTCCTCTTTCCTCGTGCGAGAGGCTGTTTCACTGTGGGTTGGTGTAACTCCAGTGTCGTTTATTTAGAAAAACACCTTAAATATGAACCTCTTCATGTGTCTTTGCTCCTGCTGCTCAGGACTGACTTTAGCGCCGCTCTGGTGGTGACCTGAGGACACAGCAGCTGCTCACTGAACCAAAACAGAGAATGTGACTCAGAAAGAGACTCAGACCTCCTGACTGACCCTAACCCCAACTCAGAGGAGCGCCTCTGACGAGCGCCTCTGAGGAGCGCCTCTGACGAGCGCCTCAGAGGAGCGCCTCAGACCAGCGCCTCAGAGGAGCGCCTCAGAGGAGCGCCTCAGAGGAGCGCCTCAGAGGAGCGCCTCAGAGGAGCGCCTCAGAGGAGCAGCTCAGAGGAGCGCCTCAGAGGAGCGCCTCAGAGGAGCGCCTCAGAGGAGCGCCTCAGAGGAGCACCTCAGACGAGCGCCTCAGACTCACGCTGACTCTGACAAGGTTTTGTTATAATTAAAGGAGCGTTTTCATCTTCATCTTGATTTAGCCTCGGTCCCTCGTGTCACTTCAGGTTTTTGTCCCTCAGGTTTGATCCAGAGGAAAAGACAAAAGTTAAATGTGTCTCTGGACAAAAGGTTTAAGACTGAAGTGTCGCTGTTTATCCAAGACGCTTCTTATTCAGGGGAACTCAGCCTTTTTCATGAGCGCCTCGTTTAAAATAGAAAAACAAACCAGTCCATATAAACTTTTAAACAGCAGGTCTGTGTGAAAGTCTAAGATCATTAAACTGTGATGGGCTCAGTTTAGTTTGGAGTTTGTTGTTTTTTGTGAATCGGAGCAGCTCAAAGTCTCTTTCTCGTCTCAGTCTCGTCTTTCGCCTGATGCATCATGTGATCTGCTCTTAAATGTCCTGTGATTAACACTGAGGCATTCTGGGAGTTTTGAAGTCGTCTCTTATAGACACACGTGTCACACATTCAGCTCCTTTCACACATATCAGCTTCCAGCTCTACTGTTCTCTTTGTTTCCTGTGTTTGCTTTGGGTCTGAGAGGAGATGAAGTGTGTGAACTTTTTGTCGACAGGTTTTACATTTGTCTTTTATCTCGTTTATATTCATCCAAAAGAGAGATGAGTGTTTGTCTGGAGCAGTGCATGATGGGTAAAGGACACAAGAGTCAGTGATTCAGATGATTCCTCAGAGTCTGAGTCGCTGCGGCTTTTCTTTCATCTTCAGTGACACGAGCATCAGTCACCGCCACCGGCAAATGTGCTTCATCCATCAAACCGGTGAAGTCATGAAAATGTGACGCCCGGAGTGAATGACGGCGATGAAAATGAACGATGGCGAGCGAACGATGGCGATTGGCGAGCGCGAACGATGGCGATGCCGAGCGAACGAAGGCGAGCGAACGATGGCGACGAACGAACGATGGCGAGCGAACGACGGTGAGCAAACGGCGGTGAGCGAACGGCGGCGAGCGAACGGCGACGAGCGAACGGCGACGAGCGAACGGCGACGAAGTTTTTTGAGCGAACGGCGACGAGCGAAACGGCGACGAGCGAACGATGACGAGAGAACGGCGACGACGAGCGAACGATGACGAGAGAACGACGGCGAGCGAACGGCGTGTGTGAACGGTGACGACGAACGGCGACGAGCGAACGGCGACGATGCGATTGCGAACGATGACGAGAGAACGACGGCAAGCGAACGGCAAGCAAGCGGCGACGACGACGAACGCCGTGTGAACGGTGACGAGCGAGCGCCGACGAGTAAACGCCAAACCTGTTTGTTCACAGTTTGCTTGTGGTTCGCCCTGTGCCTGAGTCATATTTAGTTTAATCGTTCAGGCCCAGAACGAACCAGACCTGAGGAAGTGGCGTCGATGAGCCAAACGTCTGAAAACTCAAACTCTTTTCCGCCCAGGTGAAAACATTGTTAAACATTGTTAGATCTTAGAAAAAAAAAGTGTTGTTCTGAGGTGTTTTTTTCTGTGTTTGGTTCTGTGATGATGGAACAAAGTACGACCCATTTCTATTTATTCATTTATCTTTTTTCTCCTTAAAAAGCAATTTTTAAAAAACAACAAAACACGACACATTTGACCATTTTAAAGTCAGTCTGGTCACATTAATCACAGGTTTTCCTCGTGTTTCACAAAAGGCCAGTCTCAAAACAAAGAGACGCTGGAGTTTAAAAAGTTCTCACGGAAATATTATCTTGAGGCAAACAACAAAACAATGGAGCAAAATTATTTTCTTAATTTATTAAAGTGTCGCACAAACACAGACTGAAAGAAGTGACTAAGAGTGAGACGTCACCTCAGCGTCAGCTCCAAACGAAGATCATCCAGGCTCCAGCAGAGTTTAGAGACGATCTGGAGTATCATAGCAACCAAAGAGCCAATCAGGAGCAGACGCTTAGCAACGCTGTCAATCAAACCTGTTGCTAACGCTAACAGGAGCGACGTCGGGGACAGAAGGACCTGATGTGTCTGTTATTAATGTTCATATGTTGATTTACAGACACAGACGTGAAATAAAAACCCCAGGATCATGTAGAGGGTTAATACGAACATTTAAGACCAAAGTGAGTCTGACAGCAGCAGAGACAGAGAGAACAAAATGTAAACTGAAAATAAAAGGGAAAAAAAATAATCAAAATCAAAATAACAAAAAAATAATACATAAATAAAAAATAATCTCAAAATAAATAAACCAAAACAAACCAAAACAACAAAAAAAATCCTCACAAAAAACAAAAAAAACAAAACAAAACTCAAAATAAAAGAAATAAATAAATCAACTCAAAATACCAATAAATAAATGAATAAATAAATAAATAAAATAATAAACTCAAAATAACAAAAACACAAAAAAAAGCTTTAAAAAATGTTTTAAATGAGAGTCGATGGAGCAGGAAGTGCACCATGATCACTTCCTGTTTGGAACGTAGCGGCTAACATGTTAGCTCTGTACATTTATACAAACAGTCTGTGGACAAGTACCACAAACTTAAACTTGATAGAACAAAAACCTTTGACTTTGTGTTTTAGCTCTAAAAACACATTTCTGTGGAACAGTTGGACCATGATTTTATTTATTGGGTAAAGACACATTTCCCTCGGTTTAGGCTCCTCCCTCCGCCTCAGTGTGGAGTAAATCCTGATGGAGCGGAGAGTTTAACCCGAGCGTCACACACAGAGGAGTGTGGGGCATGAAGTGAAACATGTGGGAGTCATTCTGAAAACCTGCCTCCTGCTCGTCCTGGAGGAAACAGGCTCAACGTCTCAAACTGAACCAGACTCGACCTGCAAACACAGAGTTTACAGCACGATTCAGATACTTCTGCTGTTTGTTTATTGATTCTGGGTCAGTTTACTTTTATTTACCATTTATTCCACTTTAAAAAATCACACAAAAACTCTCTTGTAGCTTTAATGTTCTAATGTTCCCTCCTCAAAAACAGACCTGAGTCGTGTTTGTTTCATTCACATGTTTGAGTCACTTTATTATGAGTCTGTAACATCTACAAAGATCAAAATGCTCTGTTCCACCTTGTGATGTCATCAAGTGGTAGTTTTCAAGTGAACATCTCCTTTTACCTTTAGTTCAGTCGAGATTGAAATGATCCAGATGATTCTAGTGAAGGTGGAGTTTAAAAACACAGTGGAGCACTTCCACATGATGACATCACAAGGTGGAACAGAGTGTTTTTTGAGGGTTTGTGTGTTAAACATGTGAGAATGAAACAAAACACAGCTCCAGTGTTACATGCCTCTTTAAAGACGGACGGTGTAACATTTGTGATGGACGGCTCCACCTGCTCGTCTCCATGGTGACTGAACACGCCCGGAGTGTTTCGGTGGAGAGATGTTTAAAGTCCTACAGTGGGACATTCCACAGTGACGTCGTCTCCATGGAGACAGAGGAGAGTTTTTATGAGCCGTGTGTTTGTGTCGTGACTGATGAGACTCTGCACTCGGGGAAACTGCTCCATCCGTCTTAAAGAGGAGCTCCAGATATCGAGACAGAAACACCACCCAATTTTATTTTATTTATTTTATTTAACCTTTATTTAACCAGGAAAAAGTCCCATTGAGATTAAAAACCTCTTTTTCAAGGGAGTCCTGGCCAAGCGGCAGCAGCAAATAAAACATACAGTTACATAATACAAAAGGACAAGATAACAATAAAAAACAAATAGATTATAATATATACATATATACACACATACATATACATACATACACATACACACGTAAAAGTATATGTATATATATACATATATACACATATACACACACATATACACATACACACATACATATATATACATACACACACACACACACACACATACATACATATATATATATATATATATATATATATATATATATATATATATATATATATATATATATATATATATATATATATATATATATATATATATATATATATATACACATACATATACATACATATATACATACATACACACATATATACACATACATACATATATTTAAAAATGTATAAAAAAACAAGTGCATGTTGTGGAGTCAGCCTCAAGACCTCTCAGTTTAGATTTAAAAGCGTTCAAAGAAATCATCTCTGTCAAATTCCAGTCTTTCTGCAACATGTTCCATGTATAAGGTGCAGAGTTGGACAAAAGCCTTTTTGCCCAGTTCAGTTCGAGCAAATGGAACAGAGAGCAACACACGATCTTGCGAACGAAGAGAACAATAATCAGCCCTTCCCCAATCATGTCCTCCATCAGAGTCTGAGAGGACAGAGGAGGAGACGGAGGAGAGGACGGAGCAGGAGACGGAGGAGAGGACGGAGGAGGAGACGGAGGAGAGGACGGAGCAGAGGACGGAGGAGAGGACGGAGGAGAGGACGGAGCAGAGGACGGAGGAGAGGACGGAGGAGGAGAGGACGGAGCAGAGGACGGAGGAGAGGACGGAGGAGACGGAGGAGAGGACGGAGGAGGAGACGGAGGAGAGGACGGAGCAGGAGACGGAGGAGAGGACGGAGCAGAGGAGGAGAGGACGGAGCAGGAGACGGAGGAGCAGAAGAAGACGGAGGAGCAGAAGAAGACGGAGGAGTAGAAGGAGGAGCAGGAGAAAGAGGAGCAGAAGGAGGAGCAGAAGCCTGAGGAGCAGGAGAAGACGGAGGAGCAGAAGTAGACGGAGGAGCAGAAGCCTGAGGAGCAGAAGGAGGAGCAGAAGAAGACTGAGGAGCAGCAGACGGAGCAGAGCTGTGTGTAGTTCAGATGGAGGAATTTGACCCAGTGAAACCTCGTGTGGGTCACTCCGCCCACGGAGCCTCTGACTCTGGACGTTTGTTCAGCTCGAGGCTCCGCGGCTGCACAAAACACAAGTGTTATGTAAATTTAGAGTTTTATGAGTTTGATGGAGCTGAAAAGACGTGGGAGGCCAAAACTTTTTTCTCAAGAGAATTTTTACTTCCACAGTTTACACAAGTTGAAGTAAAGTAGAACTGTCCACTCCAGTAAAAGTACTTCTGAGATGTACAGGGTGGTTTCACTCTGATCTGAAGGTCGGTGGTTTGAAGATGAACATCAGGCTCTTTATTAAACCAAAGACTTTGTGTCAGTTCTTTAGTGAAATGTGTTGTGTTTTTTAGGAGTAAAAATCAGAACTTTATTAAAGACCAGACGGTAAAAAAGTGACAGACTGAGACGTCTCCACAGCTTCAGCTCCAGATGAAGCTCACGAGGCTCGAGCAGAGACCACGAGTATCACAGCAACCACAGAGCCAATCAGGAGCCAGGATATTGAAGCGAGCGGGCGCTTAGCAACACATGAGCGAACATCATCTGTCAGATCACAGTCTGTGAAGAAATGACGGAGCGAGTGTCACAGCGTTGGCTCCAAATGAAGATCATCCAGGGACACATCAGGTCCTTCTGTCCCCGAGGTCGCTCCTGTTAGCGTTAGCAACAGGTTTGATTGACAGAGTTGCTAAACCAGTGTTGTGGGCAGGAAGGGGCGTTACCTTCAACAGCCTCGCTCCTGATTGGCTCTTTGGTTGCTATGATACTCCAAATGATGCTCCAAATTAGCCGTTATAACTGCGAGCAATAAATGACGTCTCACTCTCAGTCACTTCTTCACTCTCTGGTCTTAAAAAAGGTCTGATTTTTACTCCTAAAACCATCTTGTCATTTCACAGAAGAAGTGACCGACACAAACTGTTTGGTCTCGGTCCAATAAAGATCCTGCTGTTGGTCTTCAGTGGCTCGGTGATGGATCGCCGTGTCAGCTCTGCGACGCCGGCGGCACAAGTCCAGATGTCCAAAAAACACAAACACAGAGCCCAGAGGGAGACAGAAGTACCTCCTCGTACCTCCTCGTACCTCCTCGTACCTCCTCGTGCCTCCTCGTACCTCCTCGTACCTCCTCGTACCTCCTCGTACCTCCTCGTACCTCCTCCACTCGCTCACACACATCGCTCCGGGACAGAGGGAAGAAAAGCCCTGACGTCGATTGGAAGTGATTTGTCGAAATGTTTTCAGCTGAAAATCTAAATTTGGTTTATTTTGTGCAGACGCAGCCAAACATCTGTTGTATCACAAGAATTCAGTACGATCTGGATCTGTCACTGCTGAGAGCAAATCGAACACAGCCGGCATAAAAATATTTGTTTTACAGATTCTGAAGATTAAACCTGACGTGTGAGACCGAGCGGCTCAGCTGGTCGAGCGTTTGCCCACTGAGCCGAAGGTCAGAGGTTTGAATCCCGCGCTCAACAGAAATAATACAACACAATAATACATAAACATCACTGATAAAACTGTCAGATCCACAGGTTGACGGTGCAAATCCAGAGAAGAACCAAAGCGTCTGTTTGTGCTTCACATTTGTGCAGAAGAATCAGGCTCAAATTAAAATCTGATAGACACAAAAATATTTGTTTATTATTTTACACAATTCTCTCTGTAAACAGCTGAATGTTCTGTAGAAAACCTGCTGACCTCTGACCTCTGACCTCAGACCTCTGACTTCAGACCTCTGACCTCAGACCTCTGACTTCAGACCTCTGACCTCTGACCTCTGACCTCAGACCTCTGACCTCAGACCTCTGACTTCAGACCTCTGACTTCAGACCTCAGACCTTGACCTCTCTGACCTCTGACTGACCTCAGACCTCAGACCTCAGACCTCAGACCTCTGACTTCAGACCTTTGACCTCTGATCTCTGACCTCTGACCTCACTCTGGATCAGTGAGATGATGTCACTCTTCGGTCCTTTAATGAACACTTTATTTGATTTATTTATGTAGATTTTTGTACATTTTCTCTGGACTTTGTGGGTTTATCGTCTGGAGATGTTCACGTGGTCCATGTGGTTCTGCTGTTCATATTTCAGTTTAAATCCCCCTGGACATGATTTTGTTTTTATTTATTCTTTGATACGCTGCAAATCAAAAAGAAAATTACACTCGGATGTTTTATCAAAATCCTAAAAAGTCTAACTTTTGTAATAAATGTTTAAAACTGTACTCTGGCTGAGTCCCCTGTGATCGCCCGTGGAGCCCTAGACTCCTCACACCTAGGTGGCGCTGCTGGGATAAAACTGGGGAGCATTGTGGGAGGTCCATGTCAGAAGGGGGGTCTGCTCTCCGGTGCCACAAGAGTAAAGATCAAATGTTCAGGAGCCTGTGTCTGAGCTCATGGTCCTCAGGGTGAATTTACACAAAAAGGTGAAACTGTTGGCTAATGCTAATGCTAATGCTAGCTCGTGACTGTAATGTTATCTGAGAGTGACATGTTTCACAGCACAAATCAGCTGTTGCAGTTCAGGTCAGTTGTTTAATCTGAGCTTGTTTTCAAACGAAGCTGATGATAAAGTCTAACAGAGCTTCAGACAGAGCAGTGCCTCTGGTTAGCGTCACACCCCCAGGGAATGTTGATGACCTCGTCTGTATCAGTTGTAGTTCTCAGATTTTTAGTTTTTAGAGCCTGTATTTGGTTTGTTTTACGTTCTCTTCTGTCAGTTTGTTTATCTGCACAGATCCATCGTTTGGATTCAAATATCCACGATCAAAGTGAAAGACAAAGACAAAACCTGAGCAGTGAGACGTCGTCACTCAAACCACTTTTCCTCCAGTCGACGGAATAGATTTTTGATATAAAAACAGGAGATACGGTGAGTGATTTCCTCGTGGCTCTGGTGAGTCAGACAGAAGGATGTGCAGCACTCGACTGTTTGAGGAGAAGGACACTGATCACGAAGGAGCCGAGGTTTAGTTTAGACCGACATGAAGATCTGACAAAAGAAGAATGACCAGCCAAGGCGTTTCCACACCTGAGTCTTCATCAGGACGTCGGCTTCATCAGGACGTCACCTTCATCAGGACGTCGGCTTCATCAGGACGTCGGCTTCATCAGGACGTCAGCTTCATCAGGGACGTCACCTTTCATCAGGACGTCGGCTTCATCAGGACGTCACCAGCTTCATCAGGACGTCGGGACTCATCATCAGGACGTCGGCTTCATCAGGACGTCAGCTTCATCAGGACGTCACCTTCATCAGGACGTCGGCTTCATCAGGACGTCGGCTTCATCAGGACGTCGGCTTCATCAGGACGTCAGTTTCATCAGGACGTCGGCTTCATCAGGACGTCGGCTTCATCAGGACGTCGGCTTCATCAGGACGTCGCCTTCATCAGGACGTCGGCTTCATCAGGACGTCGGCTTCACCAGGACGTCGGCTTCATCAGGACGTCGGCTTCATCAGGACGTCACCTTCATCAGGACGTCGGCTTCACCAGGACGTCGGCTTCACCAGGACGTCGTGTTCACCAGGACGTCGGCTTCACCAGGACGTCGGCTTCACCAGGGCGTCGGCTTCACCAGGACGTCGGCTTCATCAGGACGTCGGCTTCATCAGGACGTCGGCTTCATCAGGACGTCGGCTTCACACAGGGACGTCGGCTTCATCCAGGACGTCGGCTTCATCAGGACGTCGGCTTCATCAGGACGTCGGCTTCATCAGGACGTCGGCTTCACCAGGGCGTCGGCTTCATCCAGGACGTCACCTTCATCAGGACGTCACCTTCATCAGGACGTCGGCTTCACCAGGACGTCGGCTTCACCAGGACGTCGTCGTTTCACCAGGACGTCGGCTTCACCAGGACGTCGGCTTCACCGGA
This sequence comes from Periophthalmus modestus, assembly GCA_019594935.1. Taxonomy (NCBI): domain Eukaryota; kingdom Metazoa; phylum Chordata; class Actinopteri; order Gobiiformes; family Gobiidae; genus Periophthalmus; species Periophthalmus modestus. The sequence goes on from JAIEZT010001390.1 coordinate 35,582,052, forward strand.
CGTCGGCTTCACCGGGACGTCGGCTTCACCGGGACGTCGGCTTCATCGGGACGTCGGCTTCATCAGGACGTCGGCTTCATCGGGACGTCGGCTTCATCAGGGACGTCGGCTTCATCAGGACCGCCTTCATCAGGACGTCGGCTTCACCAGGACGTCGGCTTCATCAGGACGTCGGCTTCATCAAGACGTCGGCTGTGGAGACATGTCGGCTGCTCCGGGTCAAAGGACTTGTGCCTCAGATTTGTTCTGCTCTGCCGTTCCCCCACACACCAACACGATCTCTGCTGCTCTGTGAGTTTTTACTGTGGACCACACCTGGACCACACTGTGGACCAGGAGGACGCGCTGGACCACACCTGGACCAGCGCCTGCTTCACCACACTGTGGACCACACCTGGACCACACTGTGGACCACACAGGACCACACTGGGACCACACCTGGACCGCACCTGGACCACACTGTTCTGACCGCGCCTGGACCACACTGTGGACCTGCGCCTGGACCACACTGTGGACCGCGCCTGGACCACACTGTGGACCGCGCCTGGACCACACCTGGACCACGCTCTGGACCGCGCCTGGACCGGGGATCACACAGAAAACCGTTTTGAACTTCTAACAGTCAGAACTCCTCCACATTTGTCAAACCCGACACAGATTCAAGTTTTATATTTGACATTTTTGAGAGGAGCCAAAAACATGATGAGGTCCAGCGTCAAAGTTCTGATGAAGCCTGGATCTGCAGCGTCGTTTTACTCAGAGTGAAGTGTTTTTTTCAGAGCTGTGGCGACTTTGGCAGAAATAAATATCTCAGTTTTGTGATACACGATAAACAATCCGTCAGAAATGTGCTGAAGCGTGAGAGCCTCTGAGTGGAGCAGGTATAGATCCATCCTCCTGCTTGTCCCGGGGCTCTGGGGACAGCACCGACTCCCAGACTTCCCTCACCCAAGACACTTCCTCCACACAGTTTTTCAATGTAAAGTGAATTGGAGCCAGAGTGGATGGAGCTGTTTGGAGGTTTTATATAAAGAGTCTGAGGAGAATTATGGAGGACGGTGAGATTAACAACAAAAGTGCAGCGATATTACTTTTTTATCACATTTTTACAGAGGTCACTTTAACAATAAACAGCATTTTGATATATTGCCAAAGCCACCTCTGTGTTTCATTTTTATTTTCAGATGCCAAGGTTATTCTCTCTTTTAAATTTCTGTGCCGTTTTAACTGTTCTCCAGCTCCAGTGCCGTCCGTCCTGTTCAGGAAACTATAATGAGGAGAGAAGTTTTATTTTCTCTGGTTTAAAGAATTATCTCACAGTAGATTTATGAAAATAACCAGCGCCGTGGATTTAAAAGTCCCTTATCTCAGAAGATGGAGCTTTAAACTGTTCTAATGTCGTCACCTCCTCAAACACAGACCTGGACTTGTGCTTTTGTTTCATTTACACAAACCGCACTAACCACACGGGGGCGCTGTTGAACCAAGTGCAGAGTTTTGTCCAAAAAACTTTAAAGAAGCGTCCAGCTCCAGTCCACGAGTCCTCACGGAGTTAACCGGAGGGTCCTGCTGTCGGACTAGTGGTCACTCAATGGTACTACAACCAAAAAATCCCTCCTGCCCAGAAAGGATTTTTCTCATACAGCGAAATGTGATCACAAACAAAAAAAAAAAACACAAAACTGCTCATGTTCGGCCGACGGGGACAGGGACAGGGACTTTCACAAAGGTCCAGTTTTGTGTCGGTTTTGACATATTTTCAGATCACAAACTTTTTCTCAACTTAAAATCCGTCTGTTGTGTTAAACTCTTTTTAATCGTTAGCTTCAGCTGCACTTTCTGTTCGCTCTGGCTAAGCTCCAGCTCTGATTGGTCAGAGAGGTCACATGGTACGACATGAACGAGCCGCAGGTTTAGAACATGGATCAGAAGCTCCTGAAGCACAAACATGAGCATTTATCATTTATCATGTGTTTATTATCCTCTTACCTCCTTCGTGGCCGCTCCACTCGCCTTTGTCGCCTTCTTCGCCATCGTCGCCATCGTCGCCATCGTCGCCATCGTCGCCATCGTCGCCATCGTCGCCATCGTCGCCATAAAAAATTCGAATAAAACAGTTGCTTAGCGACGGCTCCAAACGCCGCGGCGCTCCTCAAACTCGCTCCTGTAAATCACCAAAGGACCAATAAATGGACAGACTCAAGAAACATGAGTGAAACATAAAACACAGATTATGTTTCTGCTCAACATCACGTTAATCTGACTCTACAGCTGCAGGGAGGAAACGATCTCCAGACTCAGAGCTCAGGTCATGTTCCTCTGACGTGAGGCCTGGGTTTTTTAATGATTATTATTTTACTCTTAGACAAATAAAGAACTATTTTAATTTATCGTTATGAGGGATGTTTTCTTCACTGATCACATTCACAGGACAGAAAGTTTCAAACACAGAACAACACAAACTAAAACTGACAAAATAACCACAGAAGTCCATGTAAAACATAAAAACAGGAGCAGTGTGAGAATAAATGTTTATCTCACATTATTAAAGCTGCAGTGGCTCCAGTTTCAGCCTCTTCAACCTTTAATGGTCCTCCTATTGTTCTCTTTGTTCCTGTTTGTTCTGGGTCTGAGGGTGGAGTTGTAGATGGAGGATAGATGATGTCTGAGGCCCCTATTTCTGGAGGATTCTCTTTTCTAAAAAAAATATCTCCTTTAACTCTCGAGATGGAGATGAACAGCAGACTGTGGTCCTGAGCTGTCCTGGTTTAGATCAGGTTTAGTCCTGGTTTAGTCCTGGTTTAGTCCTGGTTTAGATCAGGTTTAGTCCTGGTTTAGATCAGGTTTAGTCCTGGTTTAGATCAGGTTTAGTCCTGGTTTAGTCCTGGTTTAGATCAGGTTTAGTCCTGGTTTAGTCCTGGTTTAGATCAGGTTTAGTCCTGGTTTAGTCCTGGTTTAGTCCTGGTTTAGATCAGGTTTAGTCCTGGTTTAGATCAGGTTTAGTCCTGGTTTAGTCCTGGTTTAGATCAGGTTTAGTCCTGGTTTAGTCCTGGTTTAGATCAGGTTTAGTCCTGGTTTAGTCCTGGTTTAGTCCTGGTTTAGTCCCGGTTTAGACCCGGTTTAGTCCTGGTTTTAGATCAGGTTTAGTCCTGGTTAGATCAGGTTTAGTCCTGGTTTAGATCAGGTTTAGTCCTGGTTTAGTCCTGGTTTAGATCAGGTTTAGTCCTTTAGTCCTGGTTTAGTCCCTGGTTAGTCAGGTTTAGTCCTGGTTTAGTCCTGGTTTAGTCCTGGTTTAGTCCTGGTTTAGTCCTGGTTTAGATCAGGGAGAGTTAATAAAAACCCGGTTTAGTCCTGCATTTATCACGAGGGAGAGTTAATAAACCCTGTAAACATGTAAATGTAGAGCTATAAAAACAGATACAACAAGAAGAGGAGGAGGGAGGAGGAGGGAGGAGGAGAGAGAAGGAGGGAGGAGGAGGAGGAGAGAGAAGGAGAGAGAAGGAGGGAGGAGGGAGGAGGAGGAGAGAGAAGGAGAGAGAAGGAGGGAGGAGGAGGAGGGAGAGTCTCTGAAGCAAATGAAATGATGGGTGTGGAGGAATGCAGAGGGGGCGTGGCCAGAGACTCCAGCTGATGCAGACGAGAATAGAACAGAGAGAATGATGAACGGATAGAGAGAGAAGAGGAGGGAGAGAAGAGGAGAGAGGGAAGAGGAGAGAGGGAAGAGGAGAGAGGGAAGAGGAGAGAGGGAAGAGGAGGGAGAGAGGGAAGAGGAGAGAGGGAAGAGGAGAGAGAGAAAGAGGAGAGAGGGAAGAGGAGAGAGGGAAGAGGAGAGAGGGAAGAGGAGAGAGGGAAGAGGAGGGAGGGCGTGAGGTGGAGCTGCTGGACGACTTGGCCTCGCTCTGACCCTGAGGACAGCCCAGTTCTATATTTATGGAGCGACTCAGATTCACAGGGACGTGACGTGATCCTGACAGAAAAACAGACACAGTTTGGTCGAACAGTTTGAAGATACAACGATGTTCAGAACTAAAAGAGACGATCACAGACAGACACGTTTAACACAAACCTGCAGAGTTCTTCTCTCAGACTGAAAACACTCTGCTCCACCTTGTGATGTCATCATGTGGCGATACAGGAAGTGCTCCACTGTGTTTTTAAACTCCACACACCTTCATTTCTAGAATCATCTGGATCATTTCAGTCCTGGAGGTTTCACTTATCTCGACTGAACTAAAGGTAAAACAGAAACTCTACCACTTGATGACATCACAAGGTGGAACAGAGTGTTTTGATCTTTGGAGATGTTACAAAAAAAAGCCTGTGGTCTGTTTTTTTTTCTGTTCTTTTCTTCACATGGTTCATAAAACACTGCTGATGTTGTGTTTTTCCTCACAGCTGGGGGTGTTGTACATGCATCTCTATGGTGGAATGTTCAGCTGTTGCCATGGAGACAAAATGCACAAATTAGTAACATTAGCCAAAAAAGTCTTAAGATCATCTGAAAACTGAAGAAAAAACACAAAAGTGATTCAAAGAGACATGTTCAGGAGCCTGTGGTGGTTCTGTTTAAGACTCTGATTTTACACAAAAAGGTGAAAGAGACTCACTGAGAAACTGTGGGCTAATGCTAATGCTAATGCTAATGCTAATGCTAATGCTAATGCTAATGCTAGCTTGTGACTACTGTTCTTTGAGAGGGACGTGTTTAACGGCACAAATCACTCACCTGATGTAGTTCCAGCTCTTTCTGGTCAGATTGTGTTAAAATAAAACTAAAGTCTAACGTGAGTCATTGCAGACAGAGCAGTGCCCACAGTTAGCATCACACTCCAGAGGAATGTTGCTGATCAGCTGCACAGTATCAGACTCGAGATCAGACCACAGTGAGACACAGGCCTGAGGAAACGTCGCTGTGATAAAACCTGATCAAAGTTTAATTTCAAATGTGAAACTAAATAATCAAAAATCTAAACTGATCGATTTTCACATTTTCATTAAAATACTTCATAAAATGGACCAGCTGGTTTATTTTTAGCACCACAAAACCCCGACTGACAGAAAAGACTCAACAATCAAAAGAATCAATGACAGAAATAAAAGAGAGCCACAGCGCCCCCTATGAGCCATTTTATGTCCAGACTCAGATAAACCAACAGAAGAGCCACATGTGACACGAGCAGAAGGTTCTAGCTGAGTCCAAAAACTGAGAGTCCACAGCGCCCCCTAGAGAGCCACTGAGAGCCACAGCGCCCCCTAAGAGCCACTGAGAGCCACAGCGCCCCCCTATGAGCCACCGAGAGCCACAGCGCCCCCTATGAGCCACTGAGAGCCACAGCGCCCCCTATGAGCCACTGAGAGCCACAGCGCCCCCTATGAGAGCCACAGCGCCCCCTAAGAGCCACTGAGAGCCACAGCGCCCCCTATGAGCCACCGAGAGCCACAGCGCCCCCTATGAGCCACTGAGAGCCACAGCGCCCCCTATGAGCCACTGAGAGCCACAGCGCCCCCTAAGAGCCACTGAGAGCCACAGCGCCCCCTATGAGCCACCGAGAGCCACAGCGCCCCCTAAGAGCCACTGTGCTCTTGGCTCTTGGCTCTTCGTTCTTCAGCCTCTCGTCTCCCACAAAAATCTCGTCTTTCTCTGTAAAATCTGTTGTAAAAATCGTTGGACGGTTGTGGAAGTAAAACGTTCACCTGATCCTCAGTGAAAAGCCCCGAGCTCCTCGTTTAAACTCTTAAACTTCTGGATCATTTACCTTTAAGTAGATGAGTCTGAGTCTGACTGGACCGGGACCAGGACTAGGACCAGGACCAGGACCAGGACCAGGACCAAGACCAGGACCAAGACCAGGACCAGGACCAGGACCTGGACCTGAGGGTCTCCTCTGAGGGACTCTGGACGTTTATCGAGACTCTGCTCAAATGAGAAGCTCAGTATTTCTATAATAAAGGTTTGATGCTCATAATGTTCTTGTGATGATGAGACTCATCTGTCATTAAACTTTTAGAACAAGCACTAAAATAAAACTAAACTGTGGGCACATGTTCGAAAAAGTTGCATTAGCGCCCCCAACTGGGTAAAAGATGAAACACATAAAAATGAAGTGGACATGATGGAGCCACAGAGAAACGAGGCTCAGGCTGAGGCTCCACTGCAGCGTTTTCCCCGAGGAAACAGATGAAACGAGGCGCGTTAGCGCCACCTGCCAGAGCGAGGACAGGGTTTATGTTCTTCTCGATGGATCTTCATCATCGAGTCGAATCAAAGAAAGTGAAAGTCAGTGTCTGAAAAGGTGAATCCACAGCAGAACATTTAAACATCCAGAATCTCCAGGTCGTGAGTTTGCCTCAGAGGCTCAGACTCCACAGACTCTGATCGTCGTTTTAAAGATGAGGCTCGTTGTTCTCGATGGATCTTCATCATCGAGTCGACTCACAGAAAATGAAAGTCTCTGAAGAGAAACATCTTTTTAATCAAAGTGAGATATGTTCATCCACTGAGATCTTTTAAAAATCATGTCAACGTTTTTTACATGTGAGTCGTTATTTTTTGGTCGTTATTTTGTGACTTGTGTTTGAAGAAGCTGCAGTTTCTGCTCCTGCTTCAGGACGAGTCAAACACAGAAAACAAACGTGAGCCGTGACATTTACCTGTTTTACATTTTTATCGACTGTTGGTCCTAAACATCGTCTTAAAGCTCCTGTCGTCACAGACTCGACTCTTCTGAGGTTTGAGTCGTGTCACATCAGACTTTGTGTCAAATGGGACTTTTACATTTTACATTTGAAATAACATGATTCTGTTCCCCTCTATCGCCCCCTGCAGGATCTTCTTTATTATCTTCCATCTGCCTCTCGGTCATGTCTGCTCCTCCACCTCCCTCTGCTCCTCCACCTCCTCTGCTCCTCCACCTCCCTCTGCTCCTCCACCTCCCTCTGCTCCTCCACCTCCCTCTGCTCCTCCACCTCCCTCTGCTCCTCCACCTCCCTCTGCTCCTCCACCTCCCTCTGCTCCCTCCTCCTCCCTCTGCTCCTCCACCTCCCTCTGCTCTCCACCTCCCTCTGCTCCTCCACCTCTCTGCTCCTCCACCTCCCTCTGCTCCTCCACCTCCTCTGCTCCTCCACCTCCTCTGCTCCTCACCTCCCTCTGCTCCTCCACCTCCCTCTGCTCCTCCACCTCCCTCTGCTCCTCCACCTCCCTCTGCTCCTCCACCTCCTCTCTGCTCCTCCACCTCCTCTGCTCCTCCACCTCCCTCTGCTCCTCCACCTCCCTCTGCTTCTCCACCTCCCTCTGCTCCTCCACCTCCCTCTGCTCCTCCACCTCCCTCTGCTCCTCCACCTCCTCTGCTCCTCCACCTCCCTCTGCTCCTCCACCTCCTCAGACTAATGAACATTTCAGACTAAAAATATCTCCGGACACAAAGTCGATTCCTTTTTCCCTCGTCGTTCTTTCGTTCTTTCTTCCTCTGCTTCTTTTTCCTTCCCTCAGGAGGGAGGTGAGAGCTCGTCAGATCATTTATCAGGTGGAGGATTTGGACGGATGGCGCTGGGCCGTGGCTCCGCCCCCTGGCCGCAGAGGTGAGGGGGCGGAGTCACGATGGAGCTGTGGACTGGAGTTTTACTGTGTTTGATCAGCTCAGTGCTCAGCCTCTGATGAAGAGAAGTGGACGAAATAAAAACACAGTGGAGCACTTCCTGTATCACCACACGATGACATCACAAGGTGGAACAGAGTGTTTTTAGTCTGAGAGAAGAACTCCAGGTCTGTTTGTGACGAGGAAACAGATCAGAACATAACGTTTTATCCTCAGCTGCTCCTGTTTTTAACGTTTTAAACTTATATTTGTGTTTTGTTTGTATTTTGTTCATAAAAGTCTCGGCACAAATAAAGAGAAAACATAAAGAAGTTTTACACTGAGGCTGATTAAACCCTGCGGCTGATTTATAAAACAATCTGAACAAAAGATGGTCTCTGCACCAAACAGAAAAGTCAAGGTCCAAACTTTTTACTGATCCTTTTTTCATTTTTCAAGATTTATTTCAAGAAACTTCGTCCAAATTTTCCCCCATCACAAACGAAGAGACGATCAATTCAGTCAGAGCGAAGTTCAACACAAACCTGCCCCAGACGCACAAACCTGCCCCAGACGCACAAACCTGCCCCAGACGCACAAACACAAACCTGCCCCAGACGCACAAACCTGCCCCAGACGCACAAACCTGCCCCAGACGCACAAACACAAACCTGCCCCAGACACACACACAGCAGGAGGTTAATGAGGTTAATGACACATCGGTGGTGGAGTCATTACCTCCGTCTTCTGTGTGTAATGAAGCTGTAAGTGCGGCCGATTCCCCAGACGCGGCTCGTAAACGGAGTGACTGCACACACGACACACAATGACACACAATGACACAATGACACAACGACACACAACGACGCACAAACTGAGACTGAGATGCACACAACGACACACAACGACACACAACGACACACAACGACACACAACGACACACACAAACTGAGATCAGTGACCGACACACAGTGGCACAACGACACGACACACACAATGACACAATGACACAACGACACACACGACACACAACGACGCACAAACTGAGACTGAGATGCACACAACAACACGCAACGACACACAATGACACAATGACACACAACGACACAGTGACACACAGTGACACACAGTGACACAGACCAGGACGTGTCCTGGGAGATGAACATGTTTAATATAAAAAGTATCTCTATCTGCCTCATAAATCTGGGACAGGGGCATAGGGGGCGCTGTTGTTCCTCGCTACAGCTGCTACTAACTCTGCTCTTTAACTGAGGGCGACAGCGGCTCAGTTGGTAGAGCGTTTGTCCACTGATCTGCAGGTTGGCAGTGTGTGTGCAGGGACACGCCTCGAGAAACTGCTGCGAGAGAGAACAGCTCAGGACCACAGTCTGATGTTCATCTACACAAGAGAATGAACCAACACAAATTTAAATCTGTCACTGGACAAATCGTTGTAGGAGTGACGACGTTTGTCTGCGAGTCCGAGCCGTGGCTCGGACTCGCAGACAACGTCTTCGCTTCGTTTTAAGTGAAGCTACATCCCTCCAGCATCTTCAGAGCAGCTGCTGTTCCTCACCGAACCTCCTCGACTGAACTAAAGGTAAAAGGAGCTGTTAAACTACCACTTCATGACATCACAAGGTGGAACGGAGCATTCTGAGCGATAACTGCCACTGTGCAGATGAACAGTTGGTTTTGTTAGATTTTGTCTGATGAATCAGCGCAACGAGAAAAAGGGAAACTCACCAAACGGGCGAACATACGGCGGAGCGTTTGGTTTGGCAGATCCAAGCAGCAGGTCTATTTATTACTTCAGTTTTTTCACAACAGGGACCGATTTTACTGCACGAAGAACGAGACGCAGACGAACGAGACACGAAATAATGCCTCCGCTCAATGTACAGACAACGTTCTAAAAATATCCCACAATACGCAAAATCCATGAAGTATCTGTCGTAATGTGGGGTGTGAGGCGGACCAAAGACGCGGTGACTCGGGGCAAGTTTAAGAGTATTTATTAACAGAACAAGACACAAACAGGTGACGGGACACATACGAGGAGCTGGGTGCTGGTCAGGGTCCAGAGGTGCAGGGAACGCGAGAGACGGGTAAACACAGGGTCGGAGAACACAGGCAGGACACGGGCAGGACACGGTCAGGAGAACAGAGGGCAGGACACGGGCAGGAAGAAGCACAGCAGAGACACGAGGACAAACAGAGATGTGAACAGCAGCACGCAGACACATGGTGAAGATCAGCAGACGACCTGGCCCAGGAGAGCTGGGTCCTGGCTCCCTTTATCCTCCTGCAGGTGTGTTGATTGCGCTGATTGGCTGCAGGTGTGTGTGGGAGGAGCCAGGGCTCCGCCCAGCTCTGGAGTCAGGCAGGTGAGGGAGGGGGAGGAGACACAGGAGGAAAAACAGGAGCAGGGAAGCGTGGATCATGACAGTATCAGCTTTAGTTTTTACATTATTCTCTCTGTTTCTTGTCTTTAAAACCCCTCACCACACACTTTATACACTTTTCTCACACAGACATTAACATTTTCTCACATATCTCTCTTTTTTAAACACTCAGTTCAAACCTTTGTAGGTGCCTTTTTTTTTCTTTTTTTTTTTTTATTATTTTGAGGGTTTGTTTTTTTTTTTTTTTGTTGGGGTTTTTTAGTTATTTTTAGGGATTTTTTGGTTATTTTTAGTTTATTTTGAGGTGTTGTTTTTTTTTTTTTTTTTTTTTTTTTTGAGTTATTTTGAGTTTGTTTTTTAATATTTTAAGTACATTAAAAAAATATTATTTTGAGTTTTTGATTTTTTTTTTGTTTATTTTGAGTCACGGAGACACGGAGGAGACTGATGGACAATGGTCTACAGTCCCTCAGCCAATCAGGACGCAGAACACAATGGTCTACAGTCCCTCAGCCAATCAGGACGCAGAACACAATGGTCTACAGTCCCTTAATTCTCCTCGTACAGACAAAAGTGCAGTTTTACACACAGCACTTTCCACCTTCAAGTCTCTCAAAGCACTTTACATCAAGAAAACACCACTTGATGACATCACAAGGGGAACGGAGCATTTTGAACCTTGGAGATGTTACAGACTCATAATAAAGTGTGACTCAAACGTGTGTTGAGTGAGTCTGTGTGTGTTTCTGAGGAGGAAACTGTCGTTATAACCTGCTTTAAACCCCTAACTTAGCAGGTCGTGTGTTTGTCGACGTGATTGAGCCGTTTCCGTCTGACTCTCTGCTGCTAAACCTGCTCCACATTACTCCACGTTTCCTCTTTCCATTATAAAGATGTGGCTTCAAAGCTTTTCCAGACCTAATCAAGTTACAAACAGAGTGCTGTATCCTCCAGGTGAAAGGGAAGTACGACCACTCAGCTCGAGCACTTTGGAGAATCATGAGCCTCACAGACAAACACAATTAGGGAAGATTGGAACGGTCAGGATCCAGTGATGGAGAAAGTTCTTCTTCTGGCTCTTTTCTAACGAGCAGGAAGCCGGGAGGGCCCTGATTTGAGCCTGATTATTCTGAGACGCAGTAAAAAGGATGTGAAAGAGACGAGTCTGTGTTTGTTCGTTTTGTAGATTTTGGACATTTTTCTGTTCCACTTTTTTCTGTCTGTGTCCCTCAGTCGTTCGGCTAAAGAAAAACACTTCTCTGCTCAGCTCTGCTCAGATTCCTGCTGGACACTGACTTATATCCGTCTGAAGGAGGCGCTAACGACACTGAAGCTGACTCACCTGATGTTTTTAGTTTCTGTTTGTTCGTGGATGTCACTTTTCTGTCTGTTTTCACATTTATCCTCAGTCCAGCTCCGTCTCTCAGCCCGTCCTCCTCCTTCTTTTGCTCGTCGCTGTTTTCTCTGTCGTTCATTTCCCGATCAGCCCGGGTTTGTCTGTATTTACTCCTCTGTGAGTTCAGTCTTTTACTCGATTGTCGATCAGTCAAGAGAGACACTCAGACTCAGACGGTTCTACCTCCTGAACCTGGATGAATCTCTGTTCCTCAGTTTATTTTCCGGCCTGTTTCCCACATCGAATCCTCAAAATGAAAGAGATTTTCATTGATATTAAATAAAACATTCATTCCAAGACGTTTGACTCTAGACTTTGTGCTGCATTTGAGACCAGGCGAAGTGTTTAATCCCTCAGTCTGATCCACGGCAAAAGGAAAATCAAATCTGTCAAGTGGACAAAAAGTTGTAGGAGTGAAGATGTTCTGCTGCTCGTTCAAGCCTCTTCTTCAGTTCGGCTCAGATTACAGCTGGACACTGACTTATATCTGTCTGAAGGAGGCGCTAACGACACTGAAGCTAAAAAAAAACCTAAGAGAATGAACCGACGCCGTCACAAGAGCAGCTCAGGACCACAGTCTGATGTTCATCTCCGTCTCACAGACACTGACCTCCTCTGAAGAGAGTGAAGTTCAGGTCTGAGCCAGAGAAAAGAAAAGGTTTGAGTTGTAGGAGTGACGACGTTTGTCTGCTCGTCCAAGCCGCGGCTTGGACGAGCAGACAAACGTCGTCGCTCCTACAACGATTTGCGTCACATCCTGCTCCGTCCGAACCTGAGACGCTCCAACCACAGTCGCTCATTTCTTAAAAAATCCCACGACATTTAGAACAAACGATAAAACTTATTTTCCTGTGATAAATACGTTTGGTGCTTCCGTTGTTGCCGCCGCAGCAGCCTCTCTCTGATTGGTCAATCCGCCTGTCAATCACATGGGCGCCGGATCCGCTCGTCTTTGTAAAGTTTTGTCGGCGCGTGTGGTTCTGGACGGGAGCTCAAACGGGCGATGTCACCTGTTCGCACAATCGCTCGCAACACGTCTTCACTCTCAAACTTCTGTCCAGCCTCCAGACACTGAACGTGAGCGTGATCGTCAGAGCGGCGGCGGGCGCAGGTCGGTCGCCATGGCAACAGCACGACGACGACCTAGAACCATGTGACCCGCAGAGGCATGAAACTGTAATGTGACTTTGAGTATTTATGAGCGCGAGATACGCCACATTATTTTTGGGGCGTGTGCTCGGGGTAGAACAGTTAGACTCTGCTCTCCTCGTTCCACAGATCTGATCCGGCCGGTTTTAAGACACATTCTTCACGTTTAAGGGACGTTCTGAAGCTCGTCGCATGTGGCAGATTTAGAATATTTTTACTTTTCTGGTGGAAAGGTCTAAATAAACGTCTTTACCAGGCAAACAGACGAGTCAGAGCCGTGGAGAGGCGAGCCTGCGCACAGTAAACACACAGACGTTCAAAACTGAAAACACAGTCTCTATGGATACAAGCAGCAGATGGCTCAGGAATGTTACATAATGCAGCTTTAACCAAACTGAAGCTGTGGCGGATGTGAAATATGAAATATGAGTGACATAAAACACTCTGAGCTCGAGCCGCGACGAGACCGAGAGCTTTACGTAAAAATAAGAAAATAAAACGTCCACAGTGCAGAGACAGAACCGGGGACGTCCTCGTGTGAGGGCGCTCCTCGTTTAGCTGAAACATGCTCCATTCTCTCTGTGACTGAATCATAAATGTGCAGATTTATGTGGCAGAATCATGAACATTCACCTGTTTATCGTGTTTTTTAAAACTCCTGGTGTTTGTGTTTCTCTGGTTCGGTGGGAGGGCATCTGGCACAAACTGTAAACACAGAGACACTTTCACAAAGAGAAAATCAGATGTTAAAGTCGTCGTCTCACTTTGTTGCCGTGTTTTGTGCTTCAGTGATACAAAGATTTTATTGTCTCACATTTTATTTGAACTGATGCTTTTTGCAGAATGATGCTGCACAAACGGCTCCGATTTCACGTTTGTTCAGGGAGAAACTCGTTTAAATCGACAGTCACACGTGGAAATGTCGTCATGGAAACAGCCTTTACATTAACATTTAAACTAAAGCGTCACATGTTCAGTGACACGTCTGAATCTCCCACAATCCCCCAGGAGCCTCGGAGCCTCGGAGCCACTGAGCCACGGAGCCACTGAGCCACCATCACCGTCCCGTTTGGGGGACGAGCGTCAACATGTTTTAAACTGTTTTATATTATTTTATATTATTGATTATGTCATTTCCACTGTGTCATTTTGATTGTTTGTCAGAGACGTCAGATTTAAACGAGATGTTGAGCAATAATCTGGAGGTGGAGGATGGAGGTGGAGGATTTTGGTGGAGGTGGAGGTGGAGGATGGAGGTGGAGGATGGAGGTGGAGGTGGAGGATGGAGGTGGAGGTGGAGGTGGAGGATGGAGGTGGAGCTGGAGGTGGAGCTGGAGGATGGAGGTGGAGGATGGAGGTGGAGGACGCAGGTGGAGGTGGAGCTGTGGCAAAGCTGAATGGTTTTTACAGTAGATCAGGTAAAAAAGTGGAGAGATTTTTGCAGCTCCGAGAAAAAGAGTCAGAACAAAGTGAAACGTGGGTTTGGTGCAGAATCGATTCTGTCGAATTTCAGCTGCACAAGAAAAATATTCAAACAAATATTTTACTGCAAAAATCCTCACGACACAAAGTGAAACATGTTTAATAAACGTGTGGAGTCTCAGTGATTCTGTGAAGACTCGGCTCATCTTTACTTTTCTCAGAGAAGTTTTCCAGCAGCTTCAGCTTCAGCTTCAGCTTCAGCTTCAGCTTCAGCTTCAGCTTCAGCTTCAGCTTCAGCTTCAGCTGTTTCATAAATGACTCTGAGTTTTTACCTTATGGCGTGTTTCCCCACACGCACACGTGTGTCCGGTCCTGGCTGATGGTCCAGGTCTCGAGTCTGGTCCTGGCTGATGGTCCAGGTCTCGAGTCTGGTCCTGGCTGATGGTCCAGGTCTCGAGTCTGGTCCTGGCTGATGGTCCAGGTCTCGAGTCTGGTCCTGGCTGATGGTCCAGGTCGGGTCAGTTCAGGTCCAGAGGTCCAGAGGTTTTCTCAGAGTCAGGTCGCTGCAGAGAGTCGGTGCCGCAGTGAAAACAGACGTTATATTTAAACATCAGTGCAGTGTCCTCGAGTGACCTGCTCCGAACCACAGACGTGTTACCCTCAGACTGTGTCAGAAACACGACTGTGTCAGAAACACGACTGTGTCAGAAACACGGCGTCACTTCAGTCTCTCACTCTTCATCGACTTTGTAAAACGTCTGACTCCAGCAGAACACGAGAGAACCACAGACCTGAGGCACAGACCTGAGGTACAGACCTGAGTCACAGACCTGAGACACAGACCTGAGACACAGACCTGAGACACAGACCTGAGGCACAGACCTGAGACACAGACCTGAGGCACAGACCTGAGACACAGACCGGCACAGACCTGAGACACAGACCTGAGACACAGACCTGAGACACAGACCTGAGGCACAGACCTGAGACACAGACCTGAGGCACAGACCTGAGGCACAGACCTGAGACACAGACCTGAGGCACAGACCTGAGGCACAGACCTGAGGCACAGACCTGAGACACAGACCTGAGGCACAGACCTGAGTCACAGACCTGAGACACAGACCTGAGACACAGACCTGAGGCACAGACCTGAGACACAGACCTGAGTCACAGACCTGAGTCACAGACCTGAGACCAGACCTGAGGCACAGACCTGAGTCACAGACCTGAGGTACAGACCTGAGACACAGACCTGAGCACAGACCTGAGTCACAGACCTGAGTCACAGACCTGAGACACAGACCTGAGGCACAGACCTGAGACACAGACCTGAGTCACAGACCTGAGTCACAGACCTGAGACACAGACCTGACAGACCTGAGGCACAGACCTGAGTCACAGACCTGAGGTACAGACCTGAGACACAGACCTGAGGCACAGACCTGAGTCACAGACCTGAGTCACAGACCTGAGGCACAGACCTGAGGCACAGACCTGAGTCACAGACCTGAGGTACAGACCTGAGACACAGACCTGAGGCAAAGACCTGAGTCACAGACCTGAGGCACAGACCTGAGTCACAGACCTGAGTCACAGACCTGAGGCACAGACCTGAGGCACAGACCTGAGTCACAGACCTGAGTCACAGACCTGAGGCACAGACCTGAGTCACAGACCTGAGTCACAGACCTGAGGCACAGACCTGAGGCACAGACCTGAGTCACAGACCTGAGGCACAGACCTGAGACACAGACCTGAGACACAGACCTGAGACACAGACCTGAGGCACAGACCTGAGTCACAGACCTGAGACACAGACCTGAGACACAGACCTGAGTCACAGACCTGAGTCACAGACCTGAGTCACAGACCTGAGGCACAGACCTGAGGCACAGACCTGAGTCACGTGCTCTCGTGGCTGGAGGCGCGTGCGCGCCGCGTCACTGTTTCTATTTTTAGAAACAATGTTGCAGCGAAGAATCAAACACCGAGACTCAGACTCGGTGTTTGTGAAGAGCCGCGGCTCTTCAGGCTCCGGCTCTTCGGGCTCCGGCTCTTCGGGCTCCGGCTCATCGGGCACCGGCTCTTCAGGCTTCGGCTCTTCAGGCACCGGCTCTTCAGGCTCCGGCTCTTCAGGCACCGGCTCTTCTGCTGCAGGTGCCTCTCGGCGCACGGACGCACTACACGCACGCGCAGTGTTGTATCTGACACGGGATGTGTGCGTGTGCCCGTGCACGTGCGTGTGCGCTCGCGGGGGTCGCGCGCCGCTGGACGGTAAAGTTTTCCCCGGTGGAGTCAGTCCGCGGCTTCACCGTGAGAACCGGCTCTTTCCTCTGACGCTGCGGTGATGCTGCGGCTCCGCGGGACTCGCGCGCTGCGGGATTCTCTCCTCTGAACTTTTAGCACATTTTGGGCACGTTTTTGCACATTCTGCACATTCTGCACGTTCTGCACGTTCTGCTCTTATGGGCATTAAACACTCGTCCCGCTGCGCGCTCCTCAGGAGGAAAATGGCGGAGTCCGAGAGCAGCGAGGTAAGTCACACCGCGGGGACATAAAGGTGCTCCGGGACTGATGCAGCAAAGTCCACAGAGACAAGACAGAGAGACAAAGAGACAGAGAGACGGAGACAGAGATAGAGACAAGACACAGAGAGACAGAGACAGAGACACAGAGACAGAGACAGAGACACAGAGACAGAGACACAAAGACAGAGACACAGAGACAGAGAGACGGAGACAGAGAGACAGGGACAAGACAGAGACAGAGACGGAGACAGAGACAGAGAGACAGAGACAGAGACAGAGAGACAGGGACAAGACAGGGACAAGACAGAGACAGAGACACAGAGACAGAGAGATAGGGACAAGACAGGGACAAGACAGAGACAGAGACGGAGACAGAGACACAGAGACAGAGACAGAGACAAGACAGAGACAGAGACAAGACAGAGACAGGGACAAGACAGAGACAGAGAGACAGAGACAAGACCGAGAGAGAAAGAGACAGAGACACAGAGACAGGACAGACACAGAGAGGACACAGAGACAGAGAGGACACAGACACAGAGAGGACACAGAGACAGAGAGACACAGAGAGGACACAGAGACAGAGAGGACACAGACACAGAGAGGACACAGACACAGAGAGGACACAGAGACAGAGAGACACAGAGACAGAGAGACACAGAGAGGACACAGAGACAGAGAGGACACAGACACAGAGAGGACACAGACACAGAGAGGACACAGACACAGAGAGACACAGAGAGGACACAGAGACAGAGAGACACAGACACAGGAGGACACAGACACAGAGAGGACACAGACACAGAGAGACACAGAGACACAGAGACACAGAGACAGGACACAGACTGGTGCAGGTCACAGTGACACTGGTCTGAGTCTTTCAGGAGTGAAAGTGTCAGTTTCTCAGAGTCTGACCGAGAGAAACGAGGTTTTTATTCGATATTTAAAACACGACACGTTTAAAACCGAGTCTCAGAGTCACGTGACTCTAGAGACAAAGTGGAACAACTTCTGTCCACATGTGGTTTTAGGCGTGAGTCCAGTTTCCATGACATCACCTTCTCTCCAGAGACCAGCTCTGTGGAGCGGCGCTGTCCGAGGTGCTGCAGCCTCTTCTCCTCCTGGGACCAACTGTAACAGGATTATTCTGACTCTGTTCCCACTCGCTCACAGAGACTGTTTGTCTCTGTGACGTTAAAGATCCTCTGGACTGAGGTGAAAGTTTTACATAAAAGACTCAGAGATTTTAGAGTCGAGCAGCTTAAATTATTCATCCTGAAAAGTTCCCTGGAAAAGACGAGGCTGCAGCATCAGCATCAGCCGAGGCATGCAGCACATTATAATGAGAGACACTCCTCCTCCTGCTCCTCCTCCTGCTCCTCCTCCTGCTCCTCCTCCTCTTCCTCCTCCTGCTCCTCCTCCTGCTCCTCCTCCTGCTCCTCCTCCTCCTGCTCCTCCTCCTGCTCCTCCTCCTCTTCCTCCTCCTCCTCCTCTTTCTGCTGTGCTTATCAAAGCTCTCACTGCAGTGATGGCACCAAAGTGGTTCTTCTTCACTTCCTCATAAAATATCGTGAAATGATGTTGTTCCTTTGACCTTGCGTCGCATGGCACTGATGTGATGTGGATGTGGCGTTTATGTGACACAGTGGTCTACAGACCCACTGATGTGTGGCTCTGAGTACGCTCCTAAAAGGACACGTCCTACGGAGACGCCTCCTACAGAGACGCCTCCTACAGAGACGCCTCCTACAGAGACGCCTCCTACAGAGACGTGTCCTACAAAGAAGCCTCCTACAGAGACATCTACGGAGACTCCTCCTACGGAGGTGCCTCCTAAAGAGACGTGTCCTACAGAGACTCCTCCTACAGAGACGTGTCCTACAAAGACGCCTCCTACAGAGACGTGTCCTACAAAGACGCCTCCTACAGAGACACCTACCGAGACGCCTCCTACGGAGACGTGTCCTACAGAGACGCCTCCTACAGAGACGTGTCCTACAGAGAAACCTCCTACAGAGACACCTCCTACAGAGAAGCCTCCTACGGGGACACCTCCTACAGAGACGCCTCTTGTAGAGACACTTCCTACAGAGACGTGTCCTACAGAGAAGTCTCCTACAGAGACGTGTCCTACAGAGAAACCTCTTACAGAGACACCTCCTACAGAGATGCCTACTACAGAGACGCCTCCTACAGAGAAGCCTCCTACAGAGACACCTCCTACAGAGACGTGTCCTACAGAGACGCCTCCTACAGAGAACCCTCCTACAGAGACGTGTCCTACAGAGACATGTCCTACAGAGACGCCTCCTACAGAGACGCCTCCTACAGAGACACCTCTTACAGAGACGCCCCCTAAAGAGACGCCTCCTAAAAAGATACCGCCTACAGAGACACCTCCTAAAGAGACGACTCCTACAGAGATGTGTCCTAAAGAAATGCCCCCTAAAGAGACGCCTCCTAAAAAGATACCTCCTACAGAGATGCATCCTACAGAGATGCTTCCTACAGAGACGCCTCCTACAGAGACGCCTCCTACACAGTTGCCTCCTACCGAGATGTCTCCTACAGGGATGCCTTCTACAGAGATACCTCCTACAAGGATGCCTCCTACAGAAACGCCTCCTACAGAGATGCTTCCTACTGAGACGCCTCCTACAGGGATGCCTCCTACAGAGACGCTTCTAACAAGACGCGTCCTAAAGAGACGCCTCCTACAGAGAAGCTCCTAAAGCATAGACTGTTTATATAAATGGATGTAGCTAACCTGCTAGCCGCTGCATCCCAAACAGGAAGTGATCATGTTGCACTTCCTGCTCCATCGACTCTGGCTCCAATTCACTTTCTGTGTAAAACTGTCCCCTGTCTCTGTCCCTGCTGCTTCAGACTCATGTTGGTCTTAAATGTTCGTATTAACCCTCTACATGATCCTGGGGTTTTTATTTCACGTCTGTGTCTGTAAATCAACATATGAACATTAATAACAGACACATCAGGTCCTTCTTTCCCCGACGTCGCTCCTGTTAGCGTTAGCAACAGGTTTGATTGACAGCGTTGCTAAGCGCCCGCTCCCTGTTAAACCCGCGGTGTGGGGGAAGCCCTTGCTCCTGATTGGCTCTTTGTTGCTGTGATACTCTGCACCTGCTCGAGCCTCGATGAGCTTCATTGTTGCTGAAGTTGTGGTGGCGTCAGTCACTTCTTCTCAGTCTGTGTCCTAAAGCGGCTCCTAAACAGATGCTCCTCTGCAGGGCGGCGGTGCTTCTTAATCCTGCTGTCGCCTGCAGTGATTTACGCTCAGCTCAGCTCCTTTTACACAGACCTCATTGGATTTTGTGTTAAACTTGTGGCTCTTAATCACATCTGCCCTGATCTCGTGTCATTATTGACTTGAGCTTGGACTGGATCCAGATGTTTATTCGACGCCTCTGTTCTGCCCCTCGTCTCATTCTTTTAATCAGGAGAGATTGAAAATAAACTTTAATTGTTTTTTCACTTTAGTTTATTATACAACACAAGGCTGACGTATCTTTTGATAAGAAACGACAAAGACAAAGTCTGTTCTGCAAAATCTGAGAGATTCATGTTTGAGTCAATCTTTAATGCACCATTTTACTGATCTGCCTCGTTTAACCTGCACTGAGACACGCCCCCTGTGACACGCCCCCTGAGACACGCCCACTGAGACACGCCCCCTGTGACACACCCACTGAGACACGCCCCCTGTGACACGCCCACTGTGACACGTCCACTGAGACACGCCCCCTGTGACACGCCCCCTGGGACACGCCCCCTGGGACACGCCCAATGGGACACGCCCCCTGTGACACGCCCACTGAGACACGCCCCCTGTGACACGCCCCCTGTGACACGCCCACTGTGACATGTCCACTGAGACACGGCCCGTGACACGTCCACTGAGACACGCCCCCTGTGACACGCCCCCTGAGACACGCCCCCTGTGACACGCCCCCTGTGACACACCCACTGAGACACGCCCCCTGTGACACGCCCACTGTGACACGTCCACTGAGACACGCCCCCTGTGACACGTCCACTGAGACACGCCCCCTGTGACACACCCCCTGGGACACGCCCCCTGGGACACGCCCAATGGGACACGCCCCTGTGACACACCCACTGAGACACGCCCCCTGTGACACGCCCACTGTGACACGCCCACTGTGACACGCCCACTGCGACACGCCCCCTGAGACACGCCCCCTGAGACACGCCCACTGTGACACGCCCACTGCGACACGCCCACTGTGACACGCCCACTGCGACACGCCCACTGTGACATGCCCCCTGTGACACGCCCACTGTGACACCCCCACTGTGACACGCCCAGTTAAAAACAGAAAAACAAAAATCATTGCTAACCACTCTGCCAGTATGTTCACTATTGAGGCAGCAGCCTCAGGGACTCTCAGACCTCCCTCACCCCAGACGCTTCCTCCAGTCTAAAACTTCACACTTCATTGTGACACAAAGAGCCGATCGAGTCTGACGCCAATTTCAAAAGCACAAAAACAATAAACTTCAATTTTCAACACAACAAGTAAAACTTTTTCCGTTTCCTCTCGACTCTGACACTGAGTCAGAAAAGTTTGGGGCGACAGTGGCTCAGTCGGTAGAGCGTTTGTACCGTTTGTCTGAAGGTTGATGGTACGAATCCTGCTCTCAACATTAACATCTTTGGTTGAGCGTCAGATCCACTGGCACAAAAGTTGTTGGTGTGATTCCAGCTCCCACTCATGAATCCTGCTGCTGCTGTTGTGTCCTTGGGCAAGGCACTTAGAGTCTGTGAGTGAGTGTGAGAGGTTCCTTGATGTAAAAAGCTTTAAGTTGGAAAATTGCTGTATAAAAGTGTGACCATTTACCGTCCAAATGAGTCTGTAGCTTTGACACAAATTTAAACATAATTTAGCGTCTTGGAAAATATTTTTCCTCAAGGAAAATGTTGTTTGTTTGTCTTTAGATGAAAAGTGCAGGTCCAACATCCCACAAAACTGACTCTTGTAGATTTAATCCATGTTAGACGGTGTCAGCGCATCAAAAACAGACCTGAGATGTGTTTGTTTCATTCACGTTTGAGTAACACTTTAAAATGAGTCTGTAACATCTTCAAAGCTCAAAATGCTCTGTTCCACCTTGTGATGTCATCAAGTGGTAGTTTTCAGATTAACAGCTACTTTTTTTTTCTTTTTTTACCTTTAGTTCAGTGATAAGTGACACCTCCAGGAGCTGAAATGATCCGGATGATTCTAGTGAAGGTGGAGTTTAAAAACACAGTGGAGCACTTCCTGTATCACCACATGATGACATCACAAGGTGGAACAGAGTGTTTTCAGTTTGACAGAAGAACTTTTAATATCTGCTTATTCTCATCTAAAAAAACATTGGCAGCTGGTGCAGCAGAGATATGACTCCAATAAAAAGGTTGGGTTAGCCGATGGAGTTAGCCGATGGAGCTAGCTGATGGAGCTAGCCGATGGAGTTAGCTGATGGGGTTAGCCGATGGAGTTAGCCGATGGGGTTAGCCGATGGAGTTAGCTGATGGAGTTAGCTGATGGGGTTAGCCGATGGGGTTAGCCGATGGAGTTAGCCGATGGGGTTAGCCGATGGAGTTAGCTGATGGAGTTAGCTGATGGAGCTAGCTGATGGAGTTAGCTGATGGAGTTAGCTGATGGAGTTAGCCGATGGAGTTAGCTGATGGGGTTAGCCGATGGAGTTAGCTGATGGGGTTAGCCGATGGGGTTAGCCGATGGGGTTAGCCGATGGAGTTAGCTGATGGAGTTAGCTGATGGAGCTAGCTGATGGAGTTAGCTGAATGGGTTAGCTGATGGAGTTAGCTGATGGAGCTAGCCGATGGGGTTAGCTGATGGAGTTAGCCGATGGGGTTAGCCGATGGAGTTAGCCGATGGAGTTAGCTGATGGAGCTAGCTGATGGAGTTAGCTGAATGGGTTAGCTGATGGAGTTAGCTGATGGAGTTAGCTGATGGAGCTAGCTGATGGAGTTAGCCGATGGGGTTAGCCGATGGAGTTAGCTGATGGAGTTAGCTGATGGAGCTAGCTGATGGAGTTAGCTGAATGGGTTAGCTGATGGAGTTAGCCGATGGGGTTAGCCGATGGAGTTAGCTGATGGAGTTAGCCGATGGGGTTAGCTGATGGGGTTAGCCGATGGAGTTAGCCGATGGGGTTAGCCGATGGAGTTAGCCGATGGGGTTAGCCGATGGAGTTAGCCGATGGGGTTAGCCGATGGAGTTAGCCGATGGAGTTAGCTGATGGAGCTAGCTGATGGAGTTAGCTGATGGAGTTAGCTGATGGAGTTAGCCGATGGAGTTAGCTGATGGGGTTAGCCGATGGAGTTAGCTGATGGGGTTAGCCGATGGGGTTAGCCGATGGGGTTAGCCGATGGAGTTAGCTGATGGAGTTAGCTGATGGAGTTAGCTGAATGGGTTAGCTGATGGGGTTAGCCGATGGGGTTAGCCGATGGAGTTAGCCGATGGAGTTAGCTGATGGAGCTAGCTGATGGAGTTAGCTGAATGGGTTAGCTGATGGGGTTAGCCGATGGAGTTAGCTGATGGGGTTAGCCGATGGAGTTAGCCGATGGGGTTAGCCGATGGAATTAGCCGATGGAGTTAGCTGATGGAGTTAGCTGATGGAGCTAGCTGATGGAGTTAGCTGAATGGGTTAGCTGATGGAGTTAGCTGATGGAGTTAGCTGATGGAGCTAGCTGATGGAGTTAGCCGATGGGGTTAGCCGATGGGGTTAGCTGATGGAGTTAGCTGATGGAGCTAGCTGATGGAGTTAGCTGAATGGGTTAGCTGATGGGGTTAGCCGATGGAGTTAGCTGATGGGGTTAGCTGATGGAGTTAGCTGATGGGGTTAGCCGATGGGGTTAGCCGATGGAGTTAGCTGATGGAGTTAGCTGATGGGGTTAGCTGATGGAGTTAGCTGATGGAGCTAGCTGATGGAGTTAGCTGATGGAGCTAGCTGATGGAGTTAGCTGAATGGCTGTGTTCACCTCCATCGCTGCTGTTGTGTTTTATGTTCTTCTGTTCGGTGAATAATCAGGTGGATTACGTCTGATCTGGTTCCAAACACTGAGGCTTTAAAATCTGGTCTCGTCTTTCGCCCAAAATGGTTTGTTGAGTTTAATATAGAGACAGATGAAATCGAAAGAGGAGTTCTCTGATGGAGCTGGGGGAGTTTGTGAGTTTTATTTTTAGAAGCTTAAAGGCCCAAATCACTCTGTTTCCTGATCGTTCTAATGTTGAAAGCGTGATGTTTGTATGACTTTACTCTTAAACCTTGTGTTTGTTAAACCTGGAGGTGAACTTGTCTCTGTTAGAATAAGAAACATGATAATTTTAAGACGTCACAAACCTGCTGCTTCGTGACATGATACGAGTTTTCATCTTCAGGTTGAACCGAGGTGTTGTAACATCTTTTTAGTGACGTGTCCGACTTCTCTGTGAACAGTTAAGGGTTTATCTCTTTACGACTTTGTACAAACACTATGTACATTTAGTTTAAGTCCTTAAAGGATGTGCTGCTGCTGAAACTTCTTTCATCTGATCAGATAAACGTCGGTTTGGACTCTACCTGGTCTAGATTCTCTTCCTTCACATTTACAGATGTCGTCACAATCAGACCTGGAGCTGTGTTTTTTTGTTTCATTCACATGTTTAACACAAACCTGCAGATTTAGGCTGAGTTCTTCTCTCAAACTGAAAACACTCGATGACATCACAAGGTGGAACGTCGCATTTCGAGCTTTGTAGATGTTACAGACTCATAATAAAGTGTGACTCAAACACGTGACACAGCTCCAGGTCTGATCTTGAGGAGGAAACATTAGAACATTGATGTTTGGGACATAAATCTGTTTAAATCTGAGGTGAAAGTCGCAGCTCCACAGGACGGAGCCGCTGGGAGGTTTGGTGCTGAAGCTGCTGCTCATGTGAAAAACAGGTTTGTGTGTTTGTGAAGCGGCTTCAGTCATGAATCTGAAGGTTGAGGTTCAAATCCTCTGACCACAGGTTAGATGAATCCTTGTGTCGTTGGGCAGGACACTTGGAGACTCTGTGTGACTGGTGTGATGTGCAGGTGCCCTCGAAGCTGGTTTAGTGTTTTATAAAAATATCTCCGTTTACCAAAGAACAGTTTTAAAATCTAAATCTGATCAAACGCAGGAGGAGGTGGGACTTTTTATTCTAGATATTGATCCTTTGCAGCTGATGATCAACATTCTCTGGGGGTGTGACGCTGACGGCAGGATCTGCTCTGAAGCTGAACTGCTCAAGTTAAACTTTAATTTGAGCTTTTGAAGAGGCAGCTTAAGTTGAAAGTTACCACTTCATGACATCACAAGGTGGAACAGAGCATTTTGAGCTTTGGAAACAGGTATAAATGAAACAAAACACAACTCCAGTTTATTTTAGAGGAGGGTTAGAACATGAAGCTCACATGAGTCCAGTTTGTGTAACACAGGACCTTAATAATTCATTTGAAGCTCACAGTCTTTATCTTGTGTTTGCAGCCGACACAGCCTCAGCCAATCCGCATCATCCCGTCTCAGCCCCTGTCGCTGCCTAAGCCTGTGCCTTCGGTCCAGCCCGTCCCTCGCCCCGCTCTGCCCCCCCGCACGCCGCACGCCTCCAGCCTGCCCACCTGCCCCGGCCGAGGAAAGATGGCCAAGTTCCTCAACCCGGAGGAGATGACGTCGCGGGACTATTACTTTGACTCCTACGCTCACTTTGGTATCCACGAGGTACGAGCAGCTGCCAAACACAACGCCGTGCTACAGGTTTTTTTTACTACCGAGGTTTAGTTTTCAGCCCTGACACTTTTGGTGCTGTCTTCCTGGAGGCTGGAGGACAGCGCCATCTGCAGTTCTTCATGACAGAATCACAGGTGTGTGAGAGTGAAAAGGCCCCTCGTCCCGGTTTAAAGTCCCGTGGACATGTTTCTGGTGAATGTGGGTTTTACGATGCTCAGAAGTGACTGGTTTGAGTTGCACCTGTTCTGTCGAAACTGTCAGAAAACAAACTAAACTCTGATTCAGATCTGTGTGATCCTCAGGTCTGATCCACAGTAAAAGAAAAATATAAAATCTGTCACTGGACAAATCGTTGTAGGAGACGTTTCTCTGCTCGTCCAAGTCTCTTCTTCAGCTCTGGTCAGATTCCTGCTGGACACTGCCTGAAGTCTGTCTGAAGGAGGCGCTAACGCTCCAGTTTAACGCTCACTCTTATCTGAATGGAGTAGGCACATTACTTTGTTTATGTCTCGGGGTTTGGTCCTTTGGCTGAACCAGTTTTTGTCTTAAAGTGTTTGTAGGTTTGAAATAGACCAGAATCTCAAACTGTCTGAAAATCCTCTTTCTCTTTAAGTTTTTGAGACACACTCACTGTGTAAAGTTACACTTTTCCTTCTGGGTTCAGATTCCCTGTTGTTCTGTTTTTTATCTTTCTTAGATCTATTCACCAGGGATGAGGGCCTCAGACATCAGTGATCCATCACCCCATCTTCTGAATAAAAACAAAGAGAACAATAGTGCTAGCCAGGATGCTAACAGGTGTGAAATCCCTCATTAGGGGCTTGAATGACTATGCTGTGTGTCTCAGGCACAGTGCTCACTTAGTGTAGCTCAATAAACCGAGTCTATAAACAGAAGCTGTAAACAGGGTTTGTTTCAGTGTCGTTAGCGCCTCCTTCAGACAGATATGAGGCAGTGTCCAGCAGGAATCTGAAGAAGAGACTTGGACGAGCAGAGAAACGTCTTCACTCCTACAACGATTTGTCCAGTGACAGATTTTATATGTTGCTTTTACTATAAACCCTGGTTTGAGAAAATAATCTATTAAAATAAATGATCCGAAACCAGATGAACCTCGTTGGACTGAAACACAAAATCACGATGAGTTTTCACAACTGAAGTGAGAAAAGAACAATAATAAAATAATGAAACTCATTTTGAATGCAGCTTCTACATTTATTTATTTAAAAAAGGGAACAGTGCATATTACTGAACATTTAGACAAGTATAAATATGACAGACGATAGTCGTAGCTCATGTCCTCCTGAGCGCCCCCTGCAGGTCGGGCTGAAGCAGAACGTGAAGTTTAAAAAGCTCCATGTTCTGTCTGTGTCTGAAACGACTTAAAACTGAAGCAAACACCACTTCATCCGACTGCTCTTTAGAAAGTGGCTCAAATATGAAAACTTTTAATGTAAAACGTTTATATAATAAAATGACACATCTCCAGGATTCGTGAGTCCACATGAAACATTCAGAAGTGTGGTTTTCTCTGTGAGTGACGGCGGCGAGCGTCCTGACAGGTGAGTCTCGGCTCTCGTGGTCGACCTCGTTCGACTCGATTGTTACGACAGAAACGGGCCAGTGTTTATTTAAAGGTCAGAATCAGACGGCGCCATTAAAAAACCATCATCTCCAGAGAAGATCCAGAAGAGCCTGAACCTGGAGGAGCGTGAGGAGGAGCATGAGGAGGAGGAGAGTGAGGAGGAGCATGAGGAGAGGAGGAGGAGGAGCATGAGGAGGAGGAGAGTGAGGAGGAGGAGAGTGAGGAGGAGCATGAGGAGGAGAGTGAGGAGGAGCATGAGGAGGAGAGTGAGGAGGAGAGTGTGAGGAGGAGGAGAGTGAGGAGGAGCATGAGGAGGAGAGTGAGGAGGAGCGTGAGGAGGAGAGTGAGGAGGAGTGTGAGGAGGAGAGTGAGGAGGAGCGTGAGGAGGAGAGTGAGGAGGAGAGTGAGGAGGAGTAAAGAGACTAGTATCATAGCAACCAAACAGCCAATCAGGAGCGAGGCTGTTGAAGGTCACGCCCCCTCCTGGTTTATCAGGGAGCGACACTGTCAGTCAAACCTGGTGGAGGATGTTAAATGTTCTTCTGTAAAACCTGAGGATCCAGGTCTGTTTTAAACTCCAGGGACAGTTTGTTCTGACTCTAAACCCGTGTTTTCGTTGAATCTTCAGGAGATGCTGAAGGACGAGGTTCGGACTCTGACCTACAGAAACTCCATGTACCACAACAAGCACGTCTTCAAGGACAAAGTGGTGCTGGACGTCGGCAGCGGCACCGGGATCCTGGCCATGTTCGCCGCTCAAGCTGGAGCCAAGCAGGTGTTCGGGGTGAGTCTTTGAGCATTTTTGGGCCCCGGGGCCAGGCACTGTAGGGTTTTTTTGGTGATTTTTTTTGCTTTTCAGTTTAGAACAAACACGTCACAAATGAAACGTTTGGGCTGTAAAGGGTTTTTCTGTCCTGCGGCGTCGCTTTTTTAAAAAACAAATCAATTCTGCAACAACTGTGAGGAACATTTTCACAAACATCACACAAACATGGAACAGTTCGATTTTCTCAAAACTTTCAGCAGGAAAATAGTCTGTGCACAACAGCGCCCCCTACCTCTCTGTTAGTGCCACTACTGCCTGTCCAGTTTTATCTATGAGGTTTTTGACAAGTCACAATAAAAATATAATAAATAAAATGAATAAATATTTAAAGATCAGATAGTGGACAGAAGCAGGTCAGAGGTCAGAGGTCAGGGGGTCAGACAGTGGACAGGAGCAGGTCAGGGGTCAGAGGTCAGGGGGTCAGACAGTGGACAGGAGCAGGTCAGGGGTCAGAGGTCAGGGGGTCAGACAGTGGACAGGAGCTGGGGTAGGGGTCAGAGGTCAGGGGGTCACACAGTGGACAGGAGCTGGGGTTAGGGGTCAGAGGTCAGGGGGTCACACAGTGGACAGGAGCTGGGGTTAGGGGTCAGAGGTCAGGGGGTCACACAGTGGACAGGAGCTGGGGTTAGGGGTCAGAGGTCAGGGGGGTCACACACAGTGGACAGGAGCTGGGGTTAGGGGTCAGAGGTCAGGGGGTCAGACAGTGGACAGGAGCAGGTCAGAGGTCAGGGGGTCAGACAGTGGACAGGAGCTGGGGTCAGAGGTCAGGGGGTCACACAGTGGACAGGGAGCACGTTCAGGTGGTGGTTCAGGAGGGTGACTCAGTTCTATATAAATCCCGTTGTGGGTCGATTCACATTATTGGCCGTAACGTCCCATGTTCTACTTTTAGTCTCCGTTGTTCCGTCTGTGATTCGTCTAAACGGGTCAATAAGTATAAACCCGACTCGAGGACACATCTCTGACTCTGATCGTCTCCCTCAGAGATCTCATCATCCAGACTTTAATCCTACAGAACAGTCTGTTACGTGTCTTTTATTTGCAGATTGGACAGTGAAGTGTTTTCAGATTCACGTCGTTCCCTCCAGACAGACTAACAAACTTAAGACGGTTTTATTTTTTGATGAATCTTTAAACTTCTGTGTAGCTGCCGGCTCACCTCGAAGTTTGGGCCGTTTTCTGAAGTAATGTTGGTGATACTTAAAAACATCTGCGTGTTCACAAAGAAGTATGTAAACTTTATGACACGAGTGTCAGAGCTGAGTGTGCTCACGAGGCACGAGAGAAAGACTGAAGGAGTGAGACGTCACCACAGTCTTCAAACGAAGATCATCGAGGCTCGAGCAGAGACACAAGTATCACAGCAACCAAAGAGCCAATCAGGAGCGAGGCTGTTGAAGGTAACGCCCCTTCCCGCCGTTTAGCAGGGAGTGAGCGCTTAGCAACACAAAAAAAAAAACTAAAAATAACTTTAAAAAAAATAATTCTAAACCAGGACTAAACCAGGACTAAACCAGGACTAAACCAGGTCTAAACCAGGTCTAAACCAGGACTAAACCAGGTCTAAACCAGGACTAAGCCAGGTCTAAACCAGGTCTAAACCAGGACTAAACCAGGACTAAACCAGGTCTATACCAGGACTAAACCAGGTCTAAACCAGGTCTAAACCAGGTCTAAACCAGGTCTAAACCAGGTCTAAACCAGTCTAATGCAGGACTAAACCAGGACTAAACCAGAATAAATAATTGAAGCCTCATTTCCGGGTCTAAACGTTCTTTTGGGTTATAAAGAGTAGGTCAGACTTCTCGGTGAGCGCTGACATTTCATTGACCTTCACCTCGTGTTTGATACAGTGAGAGAGAGCGGGACCTGCTGGAGACTTACAGATTTATGTGGGGTTCTGTCTGGAGTTTTGTCTGGAGTTTGGTGGGGTTTTTTTTGGGGTTTTGTCTGGAGTTTGGTGGGCAGCATTCATCTGTGGGAGCTGGAATTGCACCACCAACCTTTCCTCTCTTTATTTACAGAGTGAGAACATGTGGGTCTGTTTTACATGGACGCCCTGGTCCAAATACAAACAGAAAGAAGTAAATAAGTCGATTTAAAACATTAAAAACAGCAGCAGGTGTGAGGTTTTTAAACTGTGAATGTGGCTCCAGCAGGTTCCATTTAGTTTGTCCTTGGAGTTTGTTCATTTTTGTGAATCAGAGCAGCTCAAAGCCTCTTTCTCGTCTTTAGCCTGATGCATCATGTGATCTGCTGTTAAATGTTCTGTATCAGTGATGAACAAACACTGAGGCATTCTGGGAGTTTTGAAGTCGTCTCTTATAGATTTGTTTGACACAGAGCTGCTCTCGTCTGACAGAGATGGACAAACCGCAGAGTGAAAGTGACGGGTTTAAATCCATCACCTGTTGGATCTGAGCTGCTTTAACATCTGTTTTTACATCGAAAAAACAGAATCTGCACCGACAACCTTCAGATCAGAGAACAAACCAACTGAGCCACAGTCGCCCTGTGTGTTTGTTCTCTACAGTCGCAAACAGCCAGACGTCGAGTTGGGAAATAAACTGGTGACAATAGATTTATAGATTTATAAAGGTCTTAATGGAGCCATGTTGGTTTCAGGTTGTATCATAAACACGACGGAGTTTAAGTGTCGTGTGGATCTGTCCACGCTCAGTGTCCAGACAGAGACCAGAGACCTCTGTGGAGTTTAGGACCAGCAGCTGGATCCAACATGTCCAAACACGTCTGAGGAGCCTCGTCCTCCTCACGACGAACAAACGACTCTTCAAACACGTCTGAGGAGCCTCGTCCTCCTCACGATGAACAAACGACTCCTCCAACGCGTCTGAGGAGCCTCGTCCTCCTCACGATGAGAAACGACTCCTCAAACGCGTCTGAGGAGCCTCGTCCTCCTCACGATGAACAAACGACTCCTCCAACGCGTCTGAGGAGCCTCGTCCTCCTCACGATGAAGAAACGACTCCTCAAACGCGTTTGAGGAGCCTCGTCCTCCACACGATGAACAAACGCTGCCTCCAACACGTGTGAGGAGCCTCGTCCTCCTCCTCGAATGAAACAAACGACTCCTCCTCCAACACGTCTGAGGAACCTCGTCCTCCTCACGATGAAGAAACGACTCCTCCAACACGTCTGAGGAGCCTCGTCCTCCTCACGATGAACAAACGACTCCTCCAACACGTCTGAGGAGCCTCGTCCTCCTCACGATGAACAAACGACTCCTCCAACACGTCTGAGGAGCCTCGTCCTCCTCACGATGAACAAACGACTCCTCCAACACGTCTGAGGAGCCTCGTCCTCCTCACGATGAACAAACGACTCCTCAACACGTCTGAGGAGCCTCGTCCTCCTCCTCACGATGAACAAAACGACTCCTCAAACGCGTCTGAGGAGCCTCGTCCTCCACACGATGAACAAACGACTCCTCCAACACGTGTGAGGAGCCTCGTCCTCCTCGCGATGAACAAACGACTCCTCCAACACGTGTGAGGAGCCTCGTCCTCCTCACGATGAAGAAACGACTCCTCCAACACGTCTGAGGAGCCTCGTCCTCCTCACGATGAAGAAACGACTCCTCCAACACGTCTGAGGAGCCTCGTCCTCCTCACGATGAAGAAACGACTCCTCCAACACGTCTGAGGAGCCTCGTCCTCCTCACGATGAACAAACGACTCCTCCAACACGTCTGAGGAGCCTCGTCCTCCTCACGATGAACAAACGACTCCTCCAACACGTCTGAGGAGCCTCGTCCTCCTCACGATGAACAAACGACTCCTCCAACGCGTCTGAGGAGCCTCGTCCTCCTCACGACGAACAAACGACACGTCTCTGTTTGGGCCAAAGATGGAACCAGGGTTTTTCTGTTGGCGCCAAAGAAATGATCAACCTCCAGGAGTGTGATCGTGGAGAAGGAGGAGGTGGAGAAGGAGGAGAAGGAGGAGGTGGAGAAGGAGGAGGTGGAGAAGGAGGAGGTGGAGAAGGAGGAGGTGGAGAAAAGGGAAAAGTCTGAAAAAGTGTCAAACGGAGAGACTCAGATTAAGATAAAACGATCGAATCAGAACGAAAACGAGACAGAGCAGCTCCACAACGAGACTGAAAGAAAAGAGGAAAGTCGTGGAAATTTACAGAGAAGAGAGAAAAGAAGAGGAGGAAGAGGAGGAAGAGAGGAAGAGGAGGAAGAGAGGAAGAGGAGGAAGAGAGGAAGAGAGGAAGAAGAGAGAGAAGAGGAGGAAGAGGAGGAGGAGAGAGAAGAGAGGAAGTGGGGGAAGAGGGGAAGAGGAGGAAGAGCGGGAAGAGAGGGAAGAGGGGGAAGAGGAGAGGGAAGAGGAGGAAGAGGAGAGGGAAGAGGAGGAAGAGAGAGAAGAGGAGGAAGAGGAGGAAGAGGGAAGAGGAGGAAGAGGGGAAGAGAGGAAGAGGAGGAAGAGAAGGGAGAGGAGGAGAGGAGGAAGAGGTGGAAGAGGAGGAGGAGGGGCATGGCGGTATCGTCCCGTTTACACCTGCAGAGAACAGTAGCTCACGCCGACAGTGAGCTGGTGTTTGCTGGTTGGGGGTTTGAATCTCGATCTCGACATAAACGTCATTTATGACCGACCCACCTGTGGCAGCAGCTCCCACAGATCAATGATGATGTTGTGTCCTTGAGCAAGACCCTCAACCCACCTCACCCCAGAGTCTGTGCTCAGGTCACAAGTTTTATTATAATGAGCGACTCTTTCCAACTCACAGACTGTTTATATAAAGGACAGAGCTAAACTGTTAGCCACCGTGTCCAAACAGGAAGTGATCATGTCGCACTTCCTGCTCCATCGACTCTGGCTCCAGTTCACTTTCTGTGTAAAAACTGTGTCTCTCTCTCTTTTTTTTGGTCTTAAATGTTCGTATTAACCCTCTACATGATCCTGGGGTTTTTATTTCACGTCTGTGTCTGTAAATCAACATATGAACATTAATAACAGACACATCAGGTCCTTCTGTCCCCGACGTCGCTCCTGTTAGCGTTAGCAACAGGTTTGATTGACAGCGTTGCTAAGCGTCCGCTCCCTGTTAAACCAGTGGTGTGGATGGGAAGGGGCGTTACCTTCAACATCCTCACTCCTGATTGGCTCTTCGGTTGCTATGACACTCTTAGTCAGAATTTGAAATATGAAACTCGACTCGAGATTAGCCACTATAACCGTCTACTATGACGTCACATTCTCCTCTTTATTCACTCCAGTTTCAATTCTGCCCTATGTGTTTGAATTTAAATAAAGTTTTCGATGTATCTTTGGGATTTTTGTTCTTATAACATCACTTTATCCTTTTCACTTCAGTGTGTTTCCATTTTAAGTTCCTCCAGAGAAAACCTGCCAAGCTCCTGATGTTCCTGCAAACTCAAACTCTCACGGTGCATTTTTCATTTCACTCTGTGCCCTCTTCATAACAGGTTCACACAAATGAAAAGTGATTCCGGGCAGCGCTGCCTCTGAGTCCAGAGAACAGCAGACTTCCCATCACGGATAATATTCCCGTGAGGATCCATTACCTCCGCTCAGCCCTTCTTCTTCTCTCTTTTGCCAGATTGAATGTTCCAGTATATCGGAATACTCGGAGAGGATCATCAAGTCCAACCACCTCGACAGCGGTGAGACGTCCAGTCATGAGTGTGCACTGAGGGGGTGAAAGATAACGAGGCTAACGACGCTAACGACGCTGACAACGCTGACAACGCTAACGACACTAACAAAGATAACAACACTAACAACAATAACAACGCTAACAATGCTAACGACGCTAACGACGCTAACGACGCCGACAACGCTAACGACACTAACAAAGATAACAACACTAACAACACTAACAACAATAACAACGCTAACAATGCTAACGACGCTAACGACGCTGACAACGCTGACAACGCTAACGACACTAACAAAGATAACAACACTAACAACAATAACAATGCTAACAATGCTAACGACGCTAACGCTGACAACGCTGACAACGCTAACGACACTAACAAAGATAACAACACTAACAACAATAACAACGCTAACAATGCTAACGACGCTAACGACGCTAACGACGCTAACGACGCTGACAACGCTAACGACACTAACAAAGATAACAACACTAACAACAATAACAACGCTAACAATGCTAACGACGCTAACGACGCTGACAACGCTGACAACGCTAACGACACTAACAAAGATAACAACACTAACAACAATAACAATGCTAACAATGCTAACGACGCTAACGACGCTGACAACGCTGACAACGCTAACGACACTAACAAAGATAACAACACTAACAACAATAACAACGCTAACAATGCTAACGACGCTAACGACGCTGACAACGCTAACGACACTAACAAAGATAACAACACTAACAACAATAACAACGCCATCAACGCTAACGACGCTAACAGCGCTAACAACGCTAATGACGCTGACAACGCTGACAACGCTAACAAAGCTAACGGCACTGACAACGCTAACGACACTAACAAAGATAACAAGACTAACAACAATAACAACGACAACAACGCTAACGGCACTGACAACGCTAACAGCGCTAACAATGCTAACGACGCTGACAACGCTAACAAAGCTAACAAACATAAAAACACTAACAAAGATGACAACACTAACAACGCTAACAAAGATAACAAAGATAATAACGCTAACAATGCTAACGACGCTAACAACGCTGACAACGCTAACAAAGATAACAACGCATGGTGGTCCTCAGTGGTCACTCGAGCGGTCAGTATATCCCACAATGCACCAGGAGAGAGGTAAGAACCACAGAGACAGACACGTCTTTAACACAACACGACTGAAGGAAGGAGGAGAGAGGAGAGGAGAGAGGGAGGAGAGGAAAGAGGGAGGAAAGAGGAGGAGAGAGGAGAGAGGGAGGAAAGGAGGAGGAAGAGAGAGGAAAGAGAGGAGGAGGAGAGAGGGAGACAAGAGAGGAAAGAGGGAGAGATGAGAGGAGGAGGAGAGAGGAGCAGATGAAGCTCTGGTTTGTGTCTCTGTGGATCTGATTCTGAATCAAACTCTCTGAAGCGTCGCTGTGTAAAGGTGCTAGCGTTAGCAGCGTTAGCAGCGTTAGCAGCGTTAGCAGCGTTAGCCGCTTTAGCAGCTTTAGCCGCTTTAGCAGCTTTAGCCACTTTAGCAGCGTTAGCAGCGTTAGCAGCGTTAGCAGCTTTAGCAGCGTTAGCAGCGTTAGGCGCGTTAGCAGCGTTAGGCGCGTTAGCAGCTTTAGCCACTTTAGCAGCGTTAGCAGTGTTAGCAGCGTTAGCAGCGTTAGCAGCTTTAGCAGCGTTAGCAGCGTTAGGCGCGTTAGCAGCGTTAGGCGCGTTAGCCGCTTTAGCAGCGTTAGCAGCGTTAGCAGCGTTAGCAGCGTTAGCAGTGTTAGCAGCGTTAGCAGTGTTAGCAGCTTTAGCAGCGTTAGCAGCATTAGCCGCTTTAGCTCGAGCTGAATTTCCTCCAATAAAAACCTGAATAATCCAGTGAGTTTATGTGAGATCAGCTCCACAGAAACTCGTCTGATTATTATTAGTCCATAAAGAGCCAGTCCAACCGGATCATTATTTATGACACAAATCAACTTTTATCACAGTTTAGACTTTTTCACCCAGAGTCACGTCACCTGAGAGTCTGTGTGTGTGAGGGGGCGCTATAGAGTCTGTGTGTGAGGGGGCGCTATAGAGTCTGTGTGTGAGGGGGCGCTGAGTCTGTGTGAGGGGGGCGCTATAGAGTCTGTGTGAGGGGGCGCTATAGAGTCTGTGTGTGAGGGGGCGCTATAGAGTCTGTGTGAGGGGAGAGTTCACTAAAGAGTGAGTGAGGGTCAGGAGCTGGGGGAGACATTCAGACACAGCCTGTGTTCTTTTTTATTTATCTTACAGTGTTTTTTTCTTCGTCGGTGGTGATCTTCTCATTTAAATTCAGGATTGAAATGTCACTGCTTCTGGGAGGAAACTTTCATTACTGCCCATTGCAACTTTATAAACAACCTGCTGCCAACCCACCAGCAGAGGGCGCACAAACACAACAGGCCCACAGACTGCAGTGTCAGTATATCCCACAATGCACCTGTGCATTTAGAGTCTGTGCATATAAAATCTATGCATATAAAATAAGCTCTTATAACTGCAGGTGGTGGTCACATTTCTCTAGCGTAGCTGCAGTGAGGGTCAGTCTCTCTGACACTCGGCGCTTTGGGAGACTTTGAAACTGCTTCACCAAACTCGATTGCGAGCAGCGTGATATGAAGCCAAGCGGCCGGGGTAAAGATCTGCTTCGTATTCGATGGAGCGATTTCCATAAGAAAGTGAGGGCTGCCATGGCAACGCACTGAACCAGATAAACTCTCAGTCCCCTCTGACAAATGACACTGCAGCCGGAGATAATGCGACGCCACGGAGACGAGAGAATTTTAAAGGGCCCACATTACACTCTCTTAAAGGGCCCATATTATCCATCCATCCATACATTTTCTTCCGCTTATCCGGGGCCGGGTCGCGGGGGCATCAGTCTAAACAGGGACTCCCAGACTTCCCTCACCCCAGACACGTCCTCCAGCTCCTCCGGTGGGACCCCAAGTCGTTCCCAGGCCAGAGACATAGTCCCTCCAGTGTGTCCTGGGTCTTCCCCGGGGCCTCCTCCCGGTGGGACATGCCCAGAACACCTCCCTAGGGAGGCGTCCAGGAGGCATCCTGAGCAGATGCCCGAGCCTCAGCTGGTTCCTCTCAACGTGAAGGAGCAGCGGCTCTACTCCGAGCTCCTCCCGAGTGACTGAGCTCCTCACCCTGTCTCTAAGGGAGCGCCCAGCCACTCTGTGGAGGAAACTCATTTCGTGCCGCTTGTATCTACGATCTCGTCCTTTTGGTCATGACCCAGAGTCATGACCACAGGTGAGGTGAACGTAGATTGAGGTAAATCCAGAGCTTTGCCTTTGGACTCAGCTCCTTCTTTACCCCAACGAGCCGATACAGCGACATCACTGCAGACGCTGTGAAATAGAACCTTTTAAAATATACAGATTTGGTATTAGACTCCTTCAGTGGTGTTATTATCAGATGGATGGAGGACATTACAAAAGCAGCACATTACTCTGCTCTGTGCCTCCTGCATCTAAAACATGTTCTGAATATCACAAACCCGGTAAAAAGAACATCGTAAGCAGCTCTGGGATGAGGCTCTCGTTTCTGGAAATCCAGGCACGTCGTGAACCTCTGATGTGCAAAGAGTTTGTGAAAGCGAGAAACTAAGAAATAGATTGAAATAAGAAATAGACTCTCCCAAAGTCAAAGTGCGATGTGACGCAGATGCCACCACAGCTTTTGGGACGTTTTTAGTGAGCGGGAACATTATCTAAGGAATGAGATTTAATTCTGTAAAAAAAACATTAAATCTAAAATGTGAAAGAGCTGCGACATTTAAAGTGTCCTCTTTATATAAATGCACAGAGCTAAACTGCTAGCGCCGCACCAAACAGGAAGTGATCATGTGGCACTTCCTGCTCCATCGACTCAGCAACTTTCTGTATAAAAGCCATGTCTGCTGTCAGACTCATGTTGCTGTAAATCATGTTGGTATTAACCCTGTTCATTAACCCTGGGGTGATTTTATTTCACGTCTGTGTCTGTAAATCAACATATGAACATTAATAACAGACACATCAGGTCCTTCTTTCCCCGACGTCGCTCCTGTTAGCGTTAGCAACAGGTTTGATGATCAGCCTCGCTCCTGATTGGCTCTTTGGTTGCTATGATACTCCACATTAGCCGCTACACCTGCTCCAGCCTCGAGGAGCTTCATCTGGAGCTGAAGCTGTGGTGACGTCTCACTCTCTTCTTTACACAGTCTGTTGTCTTTTATCTCCCCCGTCATGAGCTAACAAGCTAGCTACATTTCTGAGAAACAGAAAAAGTACTTTCACTTTGCGACATAAAGATCATGTGTCTGTCGTTTTGTTCATAGTTGTGCCATTTTTTCAAATAAAACTTTGTCAGTGCGTAACCTCTGTATAAATAAATACATTTTTATCAGGTGAGATGAGTAAAAATGTAACGTGTGATATTTTCTGTTTCAGTTATCACCATTTTCAGAGGAAAAGTGGAGGAGGTGGAGCTGCCTGTGGAGAACGTGGACATCATCATCTCCGAGTGGATGGGCTACTGCCTGTTCTACGAGTCGATGCTCAACACGGTCATCTTCGCCAGGGACAAGTGGCTGGTAGGAGCGAAATTCAGCAGATTTATCTGAGAGAAACAGATTTGTTTTATATTTGTATAAAGAAGTGACAGAGAGACGTCACCTCAGCTTCAGCTCCAAATGAAGCTCATCGAGGCTCGAGCAGAGACGATCTGGAGAGTTCTTATTTTGGAATTCAGACTCGTGACACTGGTTTAACAGAGAGCAGGCCCTTAGCAACGCTGTCAGTCAAACCTGTTGCTAACGCTAACAGGAGCGACGTCGGGGAAAGAAGGACCTGATGTGTCTGTTATTAATGTTCATATGTTGATTTACAGACACAGACGTGAAATAAAAACCCCAGGATCATGTAGAGGGTTAATACGAACATTTAAGACCAACATGAGTCTGACAGCAGCAGGGACAGACAGAGAGGAGATGGTTTTTCAATAGAAACTGAATTGGGGCCAGAGTCGATGGAGCAGGAAGTGCACCATGATCACTTCCTGTTTGCAGCGCAGTGACGGGTTTAGCTCTGTCTTATATAAACAGTCTGTTACAGACACAGATATCACAGCTCCACAGCGGCGGGGACATTGGTCAGTTTGAATTATCGTCCTGTTGTGTCGCCTCTGGGGTCAGAGGTCACAGGACGAGGCCTGTTCACCATCTGCTCCTGTTTCACCAGGAAGAGAAGAAGAAACTGAAAACATGGACCAGAGAATTGACTTTGAGTATTTCACTGGGTTAGAGTTAAGACCTCAAGGACCAGCCTCCTCATGTAGTGTAGGTTTAGACCTGGTTTTTAGTCCCGGGTTAGACCTGGTTTAGACCTGGTTAGACCTGGTTTGATATGAACATTAATAACAGACACATCAGGTCCTTCTTTCCCCGACGTCGCTCCTGTTAGCGTTAGCAACAGGTTTGATTGACAGTGTTGCTAAGCGCCCCCTCCCTCTTAAACGAGCGGTGTGGGCTGAAGGGGCGTTACCTTCAACAGCCTCGCTCCTGATTGGCTTTTTGGTTGCTATGATAACGTTGTGTCTGTAGTTTTATGGTAGTGTTTTATTGTTGTCTGTAGTTTTTTGTCGTGGAGATTCTTCTCTGACGTGGTAGAGCTGGAGGACTCATGTTCCTGTTGTTTGTTGTGTCTGTAGTTTTTTGTCGTGTCTGTAGTTTTATCGTCGTGTCTGTAGTTTTATCATTATTATTTTTATTATTATTTATTTTATTTGGTTGGGACAGTGCATGTTGATGAACAGACATGACATGACAGACATGAATGTAACACACGCCGGTTATAGCCAGAGGCTAATTTCCACCCGTTGTCCCAAGGGCTGGGGTAGGTGGGTTAAGTGTCTTGCCCACGGACACAACGACAGCATTCATCTGTGAGGGCTGGAATTGCACCGCCAACCTTCAAGTCAGTGGATCTAACCACTCAACCAATGATGTTTATGTAGAGATCGGGATTTGAACCGCCAACCTTCGGATCAGTGACAAACACTCAACCAACTGAGCTACTGTCGCCCCTATCGTCGTGTCTGTAGTTTTTTGTCGTGTCTGTAGTTTTATTGTTGTCTGTAGTTTTTTGTCGTGGAGATTCTTCTCTGACCTCTTTCTCTCTCACACAGAAGCCTGGAGGACTCATGTTCCCTGACCGAGCCTCGCTCTATGTTCTGGCCATAGAAGACCGACAGTATAAGGACTTCAAAATCCACTGTGAGTCTGATTTATGACGAGACACTTCAGGAAAAATATTTAAGTCTTAAATGTCACAGTCTGTCCTGATCTGTTCTGATTCCTCGTCTCAAACAGACCTGGAGTCACATGTTTAACACAAACCTGCAGATTTAGGCTGAGTTCTTCTCTCAAACTGAAAACACTCTGTTCCACCTTGTGATGTCATCATGTGGTGATACAGGAAGTGCTCCACTGTGTTTTTAAACTCTACACACCTTCATTTCTAGAATCGTTTGGATCATTTCAGACAAATTTTATTGAACTAAAGGTAAAAGGAACTTGAAAACTACCACTTCATGACATCACAAGGTGGAACGGAGCATTTTGAGCTTTGGAGATGTGACAGACTAATAATAAAGTGTGACTCAAACATGTGAATGAAACAAACACGACTCCAGCTCTGTTTGAGGAGGGAACAGCGTTAGAACATTGATTAAAGCTTTATTTAGTCACTTTTGTGTCATATTGAACATATTGAATGTGAAGTTTCGGTTCAGCGCTGGGGGGAAGGAGCCTGAGCTTGTGCGGGAGGTTGAGCGTTACCGACTAGATATAGTCGGCATCACCTCCATGCAGTTTGGGCTCTGGAACCCCACCGGGGACTCCGTTGTTCTCCTGGGGGACTTCAACGCCCATGTGGGTAACGACAGTGACACCTGGAGGGGCGTGGTTGGGAAGAACAGCCTCCCTGATCTGAACCCGAGCGGTGTTTTGTTATTGGACTTCTGAGCTAGTCACAGTTTGTCCATAACAAACACCATGTTCAAACACAAGGTCCATCAGTGCATGTGGCACCAGGACACCTGAGGTCGGAGGTCGATGATCGACCTTGTAGTCGTGTCATCTGACCTCCGGCCGCGTGTTTTGGACACTCGGGTGAAGAGAGGGACAGACCTGGCAGGCCCAAGTGTATCGTGAGGGTCTGTTGGGAACGTCTGGCGGAGCCTTCTGTCAGGGGGGTCTTCATCTCTGAGCTTCTCCCGGGGGAGGCTGGGGACATGGACTCCGAGTGGGCCATTTTCTCCACCTCCATTGTTGATGCGGCTGCCCGTAGCTGTGGTCGTAAGGTCTGTGGTGCTTCCGGACACCGGAAGTAAGGGATGCCGTCAGGCTGAAGAAGGAGTCCTGTCGAGCCTTGTTGGCTTGTGGGACTCCTGAGGCAGCTGACGAGTACCGGTGGACCAAACGTGCCGCGGCTCGTGCTGTCGTGGAGGCAAAAACTCAGGGTTGGGAGGAGTTCGGGGAGGCCATGGGCGCCTCAGGAGGGGGAAGCAGTGCTTCACTAACACTGTTTACAGTGCGGGTGGAGAGCTGCTGACCTCAACTGGGGATGTTGTCGGACGGTGAAAGGAATACTTTGAGGATCTCCTCAGTCCCACTGTCACGTCTGAGGAGGAAGCAGAGACTGGAGACCTGGAGACGGACTCGTCTATCACTCTGGCCGAAGTCTGAGGTTCAGTCTGAGGTTCAGTCTTAAGTTCAGTCTGAGGCTGTTACATAAAACTTCATAATGAGTCGCTGTAAATATGACCATAGACCATAATGTAAAACCAGAGCCTATGAGCGGTAAGCTCGTCTGCGCTGACATGTTCACTTTTATATCTCTTGTCGTTGACTGTATTAAAAGTTAATTTTTATTATTATGATGAAGTGCCGTCTCAGACTTACCCCGACGCTCAGCGATGACCCATAATCCTCTGCTCCTCCGACTCAAGAGGAGACACAGGACGATAATGTAGAGACAGTGTCTGCGGCTTAGTGACCTGCTCATTACCAACAGAGAGACTTCCCCCCTCCAGCCTCAGACGCTCACTCTCTCTATCTCACTCTCACTCTCTCTATCTCTCATTCTCTCTCTATCACTCATCACTCTCTCACTCATCACTCATCACTCTCTCCTCTATCTCACTCACATTCATCACTCTCTCACTCATCACTCTCTCTCACTCTCTTACTCTTTCACTCTCTCTCTCTCACTCTCACTCTCACTCTCTCACTCTCTCACTCTCTTCACTCATCACTCTCTCACTCTCTCTATCTCTCATTCTCTCTCTATCTCACTCATCACTCTCTCACTCATCACTCATCACTCTCTCTATCTCTCACTCTCATTCATCACTCTCTCACTCATCACTCTCTCTTTCTCTTACTCTTTCACTCTCTCACTCTCTCACTCATCACTCTCTCACTCTCTCACTCTTTCACTCATCACTCTCTCACTCTCTCTATCTCTCACTCATTCACTCTCTGACTCTCTCTCTCACTCTCTCACTCTCTCACTCTCTCTATCTCTCACTCTCTCTCTCATCACTCTCTCACTCTCTCACTCTCTCACTCTCTCACTCTCTCACTCTCTCTATCTCTCACTCTCTCACTCATCACTCTCTCACTCTCTCACTCTCTCACTCTCACTCTTTCACTCATCACTCTCTCACTCTCTCACTCTTTCACTCATCACTCTCTCACTCTCTCACTCTCTCTCTCTCTCACTCTCTCACTCTCTTTCTTTCACTCGTCTCTCTCTCTTAAACACCCTCCTGAGGTCTTCTCCTCCGTCTCTTCTGCCGTGAGGCTGTTTGAGGATTTGAAGTTCACAGACGGTTTTTAAAACAATGTGACTTTCTCCTGTCAAAATATTTGATTCAAATTGAACAAGACCAGGGTCAAAGTTTGTTTTCATTCTAGACTCACGTGTCGGAGGGTTTAAATAACTCAGAGATACGGCTTAAAAATGAAAATCCAGCTGCGTTTTATATATTCATTTTGTTCCTGGAGCTTAAATATGCTTTTTATGTTGAAGAAGGTGAAGAAGAGGGATTCAAACCCTCAACCCTCCGGTCACTGAGCTGCTCTTCACATGTCGATTGTTGTTTGTCATTTTGCTGCAGTGTTTTCAGTTTGTGGTGAAGGTGAAAATCCTGAACTCCAAAGACTGAACGATGTGTCTGACAGAAAACATGTTATAATAAAAACTCCTTCAGTTTTCACTGGTGAGAAGATACAGCCACAGCTGCCCTGGGACAGACTGGTGAAAGTGAGGCTGCCAATCTGTGCCACGGGCCCCTCTGACTATCACCAAAGCACTTACACGTCTTATACTAGACAACGTGTGTCTCACCCAGGGACAGTTTTTACACTGGCGCCCCCCTGTGGCCCCTCATGATCCCTGCAGTCTCCCATCGCACAGCTCTGAGTCTGAGACCAGGCCAGACTTTGACTGAGAGAGAAGACGGAGAAAACACTGGTGCAGTTTGTCCCAGGGCGACTGTGGCTGCAGGAGTAACTCCAGGAGTGTGGACCTCCAAGAGTGTGAACAGTCAACTACAAGAGTGTGAACAGTCTCCTCCAGGAGTGTGAACAGTCTCCTCCAGGAGTGTGAACAGTCTCCTCCTGGAGTGTGAACAGTCTCCTCCTGGAGTGTGGACAGTCTCCTTCAGGAGTGTGAACAGTGTCCTCCTGGAGTGTGACCAGTCCTCCCAGGAGTGTGAACAGTGTCCTCCAGGAGTGTGAACAGTGTTCTCCTGGAGTGTGGACAGTGTTCTCCTGGAGTGTGTACAGTGTTCTCCTGGAGTGTGAACAGCGTTCTCCTGGAGTGTGAACAGTCTCCTCCAGGAGTGTGAACAGTCTCCTCCTGGAGTGTGAACAGTCCGGTGCACATATATGACAGTGCGTTGTGTGTTTCAGGGTGGGAGAACGTCTACGGCTTTGACATGACCTGTATCCGAAATGTGGCGATAAAGGAGCCGCTGGTGGACGTCGTCGACCCCAAACAAGTGGTGACCACGGCGTGTTTAGTGAAGGTGAGTCACATGACCATTTACGACACTTTTACTGTGGACGAAGAGCTGCTCTGATTCACAAAAATTAACAAACTCCAAACTAAACTGAGACCATCACAGTTTAATGATCTGATAAACGTTCATCCTCACACCTGCTCCTGGTTATTTACTTATTAGTTTTTCTGTTTGATTTGTATTTTGAACATGGCTCTCGTGTAAAAGAGTCTAAGAGCTGTTATTGGGTCTTTATGTATAAATAAAGATAAAGAAAGAAGCTTCAAGAATCAGTAAAATATAAACGTGACTGAGACAAAAAACTCGATAACACACTGACATCACACGTCACTTTTGCATAAATGCTGAAAGAGGCTGAATCTTTAAAACCCTCGTTAAATACACTTGATCTTCTCTGTAGTTTGTTTATATAAATGGACGTAGCTGACCTGCTCCGAACAGGAAGTGATCATGGTTCACGTCTAAATCTATAAAGGAGCCACACTGGGTCCAGTTTGTCCTCGTCGTTTTTTACACCTGTTCAGACTCTTCCCTCTGAGTCACTTTTGTTCAAATATTTATGAAGCGTCTCTTCATCAACTTTGACGTCTTTGTAAATATTCCTTCTCGTGGGCCGCGCCGCTGTGGGCCGCGCCGCTGTGGGCCGCGCCGCTGTGGGCCGCGCCGCTGTGGGCCGCGCCGCTGTGGG
This sequence comes from Periophthalmus modestus, assembly GCA_019594935.1. NCBI lineage: Eukaryota > Metazoa > Chordata > Actinopteri > Gobiiformes > Gobiidae > Periophthalmus > Periophthalmus modestus. The sequence continues at coordinate 35,626,161 of JAIEZT010001390.1, forward strand.
CCGCTCTGTTCTGATCACCGTGACATTGGCGGCGTTGTCCCCGTTGCATAAACATAATGTCGGACACATGATTGCGACTCTGCCCTTGGCGTTGGCCCCGTCTGTCCCTCACGGCGCCGCTGATCGGGCGCCGCAGATCGGGCGCCGTGCCGTGCATGTCGATCCCGTCTGTCTGGACGTCCCTCGTCATATTGACCTTCTTATCTCCTCGATGATTGGATCGCGGGTTCGCCTCAGCTCACCTCGATCCTGGAGGTATAAATCTCGTAGGATTTCTGCACAGATGTGGCCGCGGCTCCCGGGATCGTCGTTGTCGGAGCGTTTTGGCGTCTTTGATGCGGCGTTTGTTCGGCGGTCGGTGTTTGTGAGATAACAGCTCTGATTGAAGTCGGACCCGGGCTGAGGTGTGTTTACAGAGCTTATCCTCGAGGAAATAAAGAGCTGCTGTGGGACTGGAGCTCTGAGACTAATGCAGCGGAGACAGAGAGATTAGCCAGTTTAAAGCTGCACTATGTCACTTTTCTGGTCGAGGAGCCACCAGCTTTTCACCGTGGAGACGAGGAGCTTTTAGAAATGTTCAGTGTGACTTTAAACACATCATTTATATTAAAGGCCCATATCACACTGACCTGGAGCTGTGCTTTGTTTCATTCACACATGTTTAACTCAGAAAACACTCTGTTCCACCTTGTGATGTCATCGTGTGGTGATACAGGAAGTGCTCCACTGTGTTTTTAAACTCCACCTTCACTAAAATCATCTGGATCATTTCCACTCTGGAGTTGCCACTTATCTCGACTGAACTAAACGTAAAAGGAGCTGTTCACTTGAAAACTACCACTTGATGACATCACAAGGTGGAACAGAGCGTTTTGAGCTTTGGAGATGTTACAGACTAATAATAAAGTGTGACTCAAACATGTGAATGAAACAAACACAACTCCAGGTCTGTTTTTGAGGAGGGAGCAGCGTTAGAACACGGCTGCAGGTCACTGCAGTCTGCTCAGTGACCAGTAGGGGGCACTAAAGGACACTGTGACTTCATGCAGACAGTGAAAACAGGATTATTTGTCTATATTTCTCTATATTTGATTGTACTTTAACACTGGATGGTTTTATATTTTCCTGGACGCCCTGACGCCTCTGCACTCGGGACTTTCACTGGGGTCATATTTTCAGATATCTTTTCTCTGACAGCTCATTAGCGCCACATCTGCGGAGAGCGAGTCTCTTTAATCTGATCAAAGGTGCTTTTTCTGGACTCAGTTTAAACGGGAACGGAGAGAATAAATTATTTTTCGTTTGAGTTGCTTGACTTTATCGACTGTAAAGAAGTGACTGAGCGATGGTCGATGGAGCAGGAAGTGCGCCATGATCACTTCCTGTTTGTAACGTGGCGGCAGAAGCTGAGCTCTGTCTGTTTATATAAACAGTCTGTTTGACTCACTCATCCGCTCACGTTAATCCTCTTCTTCTTTTCTCTCGTTCGTGGCTCGGTGACTCTCTCTTTCTGCCGTGAGCGTTCCTGTTTTTCGTGGAGGAGCAGAGCGTGGCCCCTGTGGCTCTGGCGTTCATGTTTCGCTCTTATTACATCATCACAGACGATAGTTTCATCCACTCGTGTAACTAAAATGTTTGGTGTAATATCCGAAGTCTAGGTCCTGTATCCACTGCTGCGGCTTGTCTCAGTGGCGCCCCCTATAGGCAGTGATCGGAAGAATACTTTGGAGATGTATTTAGTTCCAGAATACTGAATACTTGCAGTAAAATGTATTTTGTAACATGCTCTGGTACATGGTCCAATCAGAGGCCTGTGTTCTGAATACTCTGAATACTCTGAATACATACTCTTAAAATACAAAGTACTCTGAAAATACAAAGTGTAAAAGTTTTTTAATACAAAGTGTAAAGTTTTAAAATATAAAGTGTAAAGTTTTAAAATACAAAGTGTAAACCTTTAAAATACAAAGTGTAAAGTTTTGAAATACAAAGTGTAAAGTTTTAAAACATAAAGTGTAAAGTTTTGAAATACAAAGTGTAAAGTTTTAAAAATAAAGTGCAAAGTGTAAAATAAATTGTAAAACATAAAGTGTAAAGTTTTAAAATACAAAAGTGTAAAGTTTTAAAAATACAAAGTGTAAAGTTTTTAAATGCAAAGTGTAAAGTTTTGAAATACAAAGTGTAAAAGTTTTAAAACATAAAAGTGTAAAGTTTTGAAATACAAAGTGTAAAGTTTTAAAACATAAAGTGTAAAGTTTTAAAATACAAAGTGTTAAGTTTTAAAACATAAAGTGTAAAGTTTTAGAATACAAAGTGTAAAGTTTTAAAATGCAAAGTGTAAAGTTTTAAAACATAAAGTGTAAAGTTTTGAAATACAAAGTGTAAAGTTTTAAAACAAAGTGTAAAGTTTTGAAATACAAAGTGTAAAGTTTTAAAATACAAAGTGTAAAGTTTTAAAATGCAAAGTGTAAAGTTTTGAAATACAAAGTGTAAAGTTTTAAAACATAAAGTGTAAAGTTTTGAAATACAAAGTGTAAAGTTTTAAAATGCAAAGTGTAAAGTTTTGAAATACAAAGTGTAAAGTTTTAAAATGCAAAGTGTAAAGTTTTGAAATACAAAGTGTAAAGTTTTAAAATGCAAAGTGTAAAGTTTTGAAATACAAAGTGTAAAGTTTTAAAATACAAAGTGTAAAGTTTTTGAAATACAAAGTGTAAAGTTTTAAAAATACAAAGTGTTAAAATACAAAGTTTTTTAAACATAAAGTGTAAAGTTTTGAAATACAAAGTGTAAACAAAAGTTTAAAAAAATGCAAAGTGTAAAGTTTTAAAATGCAAAGTGTAAAGTTTTAAAATGCAAAGTGTAAAGTTTTAAAATACAAAGTGTAAAGTTTTAAAATACAAAGTGTAAAGTTTTAAAATGCAAAGTGTAAAGTTTTGAAATACAAAGTGTAAAGTTTTAAAACATAAAGTGTAAAGTTTTGAAATACAAAGTGTAAAGTTTTAAAAAGTGCAAAGTGTAAAAGTTTAAAATTTTAAACAAAAAGTGTAAAGTTTTTGAAATACAAAGTGTAAAGTTTTAAAATAAAAGTGTAAAGTTTTGAAATACAAAGTGTAAAGTTTTAAAAAAAAGTGTAAAGTTTTAAAACACAAAGTGTAAAAGTTTTAAAACAAAGTGTAAAAGTTTTTAAAATACAAAGTGTAAAGTTTTAAAAATGCAAAGTGTAAAGTTTTAAAATACAAAGTGTAAAGTTTTTGAAATATAAAGTGTAAAGTTTTAAAATACAAAGTGTAAAGTTTTTGTAAAGTTTTAAAAATACAAAGTGTAAAGTTTTAAAATGCAAAGTGTAAAGTTTTTGAAATACAAAGTGTAAAGTTTTTAAAACAAAGTGTAAAGTTTTAAAATACAAAGTGTAAAGTTTTAAAAAAAAGTTTTAAAAAGTTTTAAAAAAAAAAGTGTAAAGTTTTAAAATACAAAAGTGTAAAGTTTTGAAATACAAAGTTTTAAAATGTGTAAAGTTTTTAAAAATACAAAGTGTAAAGTTTTAAAACATAAAAGTTTTTGAAATACAAAGTGTAAAGTTTTAAAATGCAAAGTGTAAAGTTTTTAAAATACAAAGTGTAAAGTTTTAAATACAAAGTGTAAAGTTTTAAAATGCAAAGTGTAAAGTTTTGAAAATACAAAGTGTAAAGTTTTAAAATACAAAGTGTAAAGTTTTGAAATACAAAGTGTAAAGTTTTAAAAAGTTTGTAAAGTTTTAAACATAAAGTGTAAAGTTTTGAAATACAAAGTGTAAAGTTTTAAAAAAAGTGTAAAGTTTTAAAATACAAAGTGTAAAGTTTTAAAATACAAAGTGTAAAGTTTTGAAATACAAAGTGTAAAGTTTTTAAAATGCAAAAGTGTAAAGTTTTGAAATACAAAGTGTAAAGTTTTTTAAATACAAAGTGTAAAGTTTTAAAATGCAAAGTGTAAGTTTTAAAAATACAAAGTGTAAAGTTTTAAAAACATAAAGTGTAAAGTTTTTGAAATACAAAGTGTAAAGTTTTAAAATGCAAAGTGTAAAGTTTTTTGAAATACAAAGTGTAAAGTTTTAAAATGCAAAGTGTAAAGTTTTGAAATACAAAAGTGTAAAGTTTTTAAAATGCAAAGTGTAAAGTTTTTGAAATATGTAAAGTGTAAAGTTTTAAAACATAAAGTGTAAAGTTTTGAAATACAAAGTGTAAAGTTTTAAAACAAAGTGTAAAGTTTTAAAATGCAAAGTGTAAAGTTTTAAAATGTAAAGTGTAAAGTTTTAAAATACAAAGTGTAAGTTTTAAAACAAATGTAAAGTGTTTAAAATACAAAGTGTTTTTTAAAATACAAAGTGTAAAGTTTTAAAACATAAAGTGTAAAGTTTTGAAATACAAAGTGTAAAGTTTTAAAACACAAAGTGTAAAGTTTTAAAATGCAAAGTGTAAAGTTTTAAAATACAAAGTGTAAAGTTTTAAAACATAAAGTGTAAAGTTTTAAAATACAAAGTGTAAAGTTTTAAAATGCAAAGTTTTAAAGTTTTAAAACATAAAAGTGTAAAGTTTTGAAATACAAAGTGTAAAGTTTTAAAATGCAAAGTGTAAAGTTTTGAAATACAAAGTGTAAAGTTTTAAAATACAAAGTGTAAAGTTTTAAAACATAAAGTGTAAAGTTTTAAAACATAAAGTGTAAAGTTTTAAAACATAAAGTGTAAAGTTTTGAAATACAAAGTGTAAAGTTTTAAAATGCAAAGTGTAAAGTTTTAAAACATAAAGTGTAAAGTTTTAAAATACAAAGTGTAAAGTTTTAAAACATAATGTGTAAAGTTACAAAATACAAAGTGTAAAGTTTTAAAATACAAAGTGTAAAGTTTTAAAATGCAAAGTGTAAAGTTTTGAAATACAAAGTGTAAAGTTTTAAAACATAAAGTGTAAAGTTTTGAAATACAAAGTGTAAAGTTTTAAAATGCAAAGTGTAAAGTTTTGAAATACAAAGTGTAAAGTTTTAAAAACAAAGTGTAAAAAAATACAAAGTGTAAAGTTTTAAAATACAAAGTGTAAAGTTTTAAAATACAAAGTGTAAAGTTTTGAAATACAAAGTGTAAAGTTTTAAAATACAAAGTGTAAAGTTTTAAAATGCAAAGTGTAAAGTTTTAAAATACAAAGTGTAAAGTTTTAAAACATAAAGTGTAAAGTTTTAAAATACAAAGTGTAAAGTTTTAAAATGCAAAGTGTAAAGTTTTTAAAACACAAAGTGTAAAGTTTTAAAATATAAAGTGTAAAGTTTTTAATACAAAATGTGTAAAGTTTTAAAATGCAAAGTGTAAAGTTTTAAAATACAAAGTGTAAAGTTTTAAAAAATAAAGTGTAAAGTTTTAAAATACAAAGTGTAAAGTTTTAAATATGCAAAGTGTAAAGTTTTTAAAATGCAAAGTGTAAGTTTTTAAAACATAAAGTGTAAAGTTTTAAAATACAAAGTGTAAAAGTTTTAAAATACAAAGTGTAAAGTTTTAAAATACAAAGTGTAAAGTTTTAAAATACAAAATGTAAAGTTTTAAAATACAAAGTGTAAAGTTTTAAAATACAAAATGTAAAGTTTAAAATACAAAGTATAAAGTTTTAAAACATAAAGTGTAAAGTTTTAAAACATACAAGTGTAGAGTTTTTTAAAATACAAAATGTAAAGTTTTTAAATACGAAGTATAAAGTTTTTTAAACAAAAGTGTAAAGTTTTAAAAAAACAAAGTGTAAAGTTTTAAAACATAAAGTGTAAAGTTTTAAAATACAAAATGTAAAGTTTTAAAATACAAAGTATAAAGTTTTAAAACATAAAGTATAAAGTTTTAAAACATAAAGTGTAAAGTTTTACAACACAAAGTGTAAAGTTTTAAAATACAAATGTAAAGTTTTTCAGCTCTAAAAAAAATTGACTTTGGGAAGGTTTAAAATACAAAGTGCAGAGATCTTTATAATTATAAAGTCAAATCCTTTGTAAAGTTTTAAAATTAATTAAATTTTATGTTAAATCGTCACGTTTTTTAAACAAATGTTTTTTTTTTTTTTTTTTTTATAGCTTTACATGGAGTAAACACACACACACACACACACACACTTTAACACACACACAGTGTAACACACACACACAAACACACATAAACACACACACATACACATATATACACACACACATACACACACACACACACACACACACACATGAACCCTCTGGATCTGAACGCTCTGTGATGAGTGTGGGATTTTACCACCAAAGTGTAAAGTTTTAAAATAAAAAGTGTACTACTTTTAAAAATACCCATTAATGAATGAAAAGAAAGTGTAATCTTTTAAAACCGTCCAAAACTTTTAACTCCTCTGATTATTTGCAAATACAAGAATGTAAAGTTTGAAACACATGACATGGATCTGTGTCTCTTAAGTGTCTCTGGTCTGATGTGTCTCTGGTCTGAAGTGTTCCTCGTGTTTCTCGTGTTCCTCTGGTCTTTTGTGTTCCTCGTGTTCCTCTGGTTTTTGTGTTTGTGTCGTCGTGTTCCTCGTGTTCCTCGTGTTCCTCGTGTTCCTCGTGTTCCTCTGGTCTTTTGTGTTCCTCATGTGTCTCTGGTCTTTTGTGTTCCTCGTGTTCCTCTGGTCTTTTGTGTTCCTCGTGTTCCTCGTGTTCCTCTGGTCTTTTGTGTTCCTCGTGTTCCTCGTGTTCCTCTGGTCAAAGTGTGTGTTCCTCGTGTTCCTCTGGTCTTTTGTGTTAAAGTGTAAAGTTTTAAAATTCCTCTGGTAAAGTGTGTTCCTCATGTTCCTCTGGTCTTTTGTGTTCCAAAGTGTTCCTCGTGTTCCTCTGGTCTTTTGTGTTCCTCGTGTCCCTCTGGTCTTTTGTGTTCCTCGTGTTCCTCTTTATCTTTTGTGTTCCTCGTGTTTAGAATCGTGTTCCTTGTGTTCCTCTGGTCTTTGTGTTCCTCGTGTTCCTCGTGTTCCTCATGTGTCTCTGGTCTTTTGTGTTCCTCGTGTTCCTCATCTTCCTCGTGTTCCTCATGTTCCTTGTGTTCCTCGTGTTCCTCGTGTTCCTCATGTTCCCTCTGGTCTTTTGTGTTTCCTCGTGTTCCTCTGTTCCTCTGTGTTTCTTGTGTTCCTCGTGTTCCTCATGTTCCTCGTGTTCCTCGTGTTCCTCATGTGTTCCTCGTGTTTTTGTCTTCCTCGTGTTCCTCGTGTTCCTCATGTTCCTCTGGTCTTTTGTGTTCCTCATGTGTCTCTGGTCTTTTGTGTTCCTCGTGTTCCTCATGTTCCTCATGTTCCTCGTGTTCCTCTGGTCTTTTGTGTTCCTCGTGTTCCTCATGTTCCTCATGTTCCTCGTGTTCCTCATGTTCCTCGTGTTCCTCGTGTTCCTCGTGTTCCTCGTGTTCCTCTGGTCTGATGTTCTGGCCCGGTGCCTCTGACTCTGAGATAACCTCGTCCTGGTTCGACTTGTTCTTTTGTGATACAGACGTGTGAGGAGGAGGTGGATCAGGTGTCCTCTTAAACGTGGGGCATTTGGAGGTGAAACCTGCAGAGATCTCAGCACTGACCAAAATAAAGATCACTGCTCGTTGTGTTGATGTTGAATTGACTTTGTGACTGTTTTGTGGCAGATTAAGTCGTTTCTTCATCAAAAACACGTCTTAAATTGTGTTTCATTTCATTTATAAATGTTTAAGAGCTAAAAATGCCGTTCTTACCTCACCCTGTTCACCTCCAGCCTCGTCCTGCTCCACGAAGCTCCAGCCTCAGTCTCATGTTACTTAATTTTGTCAGATTTTTATTGAAATTGAAACAAACCAACACAGAATAAAACCCTGCACAATATTAAACAGTCGAGTAAAAGTCGCAGAGTGTCAGTGATTCCTGAGGGTCAGAGTTTGAACTGAGTTTTATTTTAATAGATTATTTTTCCAGCCCAAGGTTCAGTTTGTTTCATCCCTGACAGTTTGGAGCTCACTAGCGCCTCACAGTGGTCACATGATTTAAACAGGTTTTGGAGACAGGACGACAGCGCCATCTGCAGGACAGTATCCCCGGTGTGTGACAGTAAAAAGGTCCCTCGTTCTGGTTTAACGTCCAGTTCTGTCCTGAAAACGTCCAACTGTTTTTACATCAATTATTTCCTTATTTATTCATGTTTTGGAAAAATATGAAAGTAGAAGTCACAAAGTTTTCAGCACCGTCGAGTTTATTAAATCCCAAAAAGAAGAGACGACGGTAAACAACAATGAAACAATGAAATAAAAGAAACAAAACAGACAAGTTTAGAGTCTGAAATTAAACAGGTTAAAGTCTGTGATGGTGTCCTCGGCTCTTTGTCTCATGTCCTTTGTCTCGTGTCCTCGGCTCTTTGTCTCGTGTCCTCGGCTCTTTGTCTCGTGTCCTCGGCTCTTTGTCTCGTGTCCTCGGCTAAACCAGGTCTCGTGTCCTCAGCTCTTTGTCTCGTGTCCTTTGTCTCGTGTCCTCGGCTCTTTGTCTCGTGTCCTTGGCTCTTTGTCTCGTGTCCTTTGTCTCGTGTCCTCGGCTCTTTGTCTCGTGTCCTTGGCTCTTTGTCTCGTGTCCTTTGTCTCGTGTCCTCGGCTCTTTGTCTCGTGTCCTCGGCTCTTTGTCTCGTGTCCTCAGCTCTTTGTCTCGTGTCCTTTGTCTCGTGTCCTCGGCTCTTTGTCTCGTGTCCTCGGCTCTTTGTCTCGTGTCCTTTGTCTCGTGTCCTCGGCTCTTTGTCTCGTGTGTCCTTGGTCTCGTGTGTCTCGTGTCCTTTGTCTCGTGTCCTCGGCTCTTTGTCTCGTGTCCTCGGCTCTTTGTCTCGTCTTGGCTCTTTGTCTCGTGTCCTTGGCTCTTGTCCTCGTGTCCTTTGTCTCGTGTCCTCGGCTTTGTCTCGTGTCTCTCGGCTCTTTTGTCTCGTGTCCTTTGTCTCGTGTCTTTGTCTCGTGTCCTTGTCTCGTGTCCTCGGCTCTTTGTCTCGTGTCCTCGCTCTTGTCTCGTGTCCTTGCTCTCTCTTGTCTCGTGTCCTTGGCTCTTTGTCTCGTGTCCTTTGTCTCGTGTCCTCAGCTCTTTGTCTCGTGTCCTCGGCTCTTTGTCTCGTGTCCTCAGCTCTTTGTCTCACGTGTGTCTCTTGCAGGAGGTGGACATTTACACTGTGAAGCCTGAAGACCTGAACTTCACCTCAGCCTTTTGTCTCCAAGTCCAGAGGAACGACTACGTCCACGCTCTGGTCACCTACTTCAACATCGAGTTCACCAAGTGTCACAAGAAGACGGGATTTTCTACAGGTGAGTGAGGCTAATGTGGACTGAAGTTTAGTCCAGACTGAAGTTTAGTCCAGACTGAAGCTGAGTCCAGACTGAAGTTTAGTCCAGACTGAAGTTTAGTCCTGACTGAAGTTTAGTCCAGACTGAAGCTGAGTCCAGACTGAAGTTTAGTCCAGACTGAAGTTTAGTCCAGACTGAAGTTTAGTCCAGTCCAGACCGAAGCTGAGTCCAGACTGAAGTTTAGTCCAGACTGAAGTTTAGTCCAGGCTGAAGTTTAGTCAAGTGACTGAAGTTTAGTCCAGGCTGAAGTTTAGTCCAGACTGAAGTTTAGTCCAGACTGAAGTTTAGTCCAGACTGAAGTTTAGTCCAGACTGAAGTTTAGTCCAGACTGAAGTTTAGTCCAGACTGAAGTTTAGTCCAGGCTGAAGTTTAGTCCAGACTGAAGTTTAGTCCAGACTGAAGTTTAGTCCAGACTGAAGTTTAGTCCAGACTGAAGTTTAGTCCAGACTGAAGTTTAGTCCAGACTGAAGTTAAGTCCAGACTGAAGTTTAGTCCAGACTGAAGTTAAGTCCAGACTGAAGTTTAGTCCAGACTGAAGTTTCCAGACTGAGTCCAGACTGAAGTTGAGTCCAGACTGAAGTTTAGTCCAGACTGAAGTTTAGTCCAGACTGAAGTTTAGTCCAGGCTGAAGTGCCACAGAGTCGTTCCTCTGGGTCTTACAGGTCGTATGTTACACAAATCTGACTCTTGTAGCTTTAATCCATGTTCTACTGTTTCCTCCTCAAAAACAGACCTGAGTCGTGTTTGTTTCATTCACATGTTTGTGAATGTTTATTATTTGTCTGTAACATCTACAAAGCTCAAAACGCTCTGTTCCACCTTGTGATGTCATCAAGTGGTAGTTTTCATATGAACAGCTCGTTTTACCTTTAGTTTGATTGATTCTAGTGAAGTGACAAGTGCAGAACTGAAATGATAAAAATGACTAGTGAAGGTGGAGCACACAGTGGAGCACTTCCTGTATCACCACATGATGACATCACAAGGTGGAACAGAGTGTTTTCCATTCCCAGATATACAGGGTTCGTGTGAGTGAAACAAAACCCTTCTCCAGGTCTGTCTGTGATTAAACGACATCAGAGTCACGTGGCTCTTTAAACCATCATGAGTCACTTTTCTGGACATTTCAGCTCCACACGGAAAAGGACAAAGTGACAGTGAGAATAATCAGGTTCGTCACAGTAAATTCTCTGACGTCTGGAGCTGCAGGTCACACCGTCCCGTCCCTGCGGCGCTGGGATGAGCGTTCACGATGAGGTGTTGGCGTTCGTTGTTGACGTTCGGCGTTGGCGTTCATCGTTGGCGTTCGTTCGGCGTTGGCGTTCACGATGAAACCTCAGAGATATTGACGACTGCAGTTAATAGAATTGTCAGAGCAGATTAGAGCAGCTCAGACGTGTCTGATGGACTTTGATCATGACGAGTTTGGACAGGCCCGGGCTTCTTCTGCCTCAACTGTAGTGTCACACTGACCTCTGCTGGAACAGACGAGAACTGCACTTTACAGCATCAGTTCAAAACTCGATAATCAGTCAGACAGTCGACAAATCGGTGACATAATTATGGATATTTTTTTACATTTAAATTAAAAGACTGTAATATATGTTTTTTGTTTTTTTTAATAAATGTCTATCTGTAAATAATAAGTATTTTTATATGAGCAGGATGTGCTGTATTTAACTGAAGAAAAACTCATTGGAGGCCAGTACTTTTCTTACTATAGTAATATTTTCAAAAGCCAAACGTGTTTCACTGTCAGAACTTTACATGTTCTGTTTTTGATTTTGACCCGTCTCGTCTCCATGGAGATGTTTTTCTTTGCCTGGAATGTTCCACAAACCACAAATTATACTCACATATCTTGAATTTACTCAGTTATTTCTCAGTCTGAAAGTTTGACAAAGCTCCTGCACCGTGTCACTCTTTATTCACTTTTATTCACACGTTTCGGGGAGCGGGACGTGTGTGAATGGTAAATATTCACATTTTTATACTTTCCAAACGCTCGAGGTTTGTGTTTTCAGCCCCAGACGCCTCATACACGCACTGGAAGCAGACGGTGTTCTACCTGGAGGATTATCTGACGGTGAGGAGAGGAGAGGAGATCACAGGGAGCATCTCCATGAAGCCCAACGACAAGAACATCGTGAGTATTTATCCACTGTTCACGTCTAAAGAGGCACTACGGCACTTTTCTGGGGGAGAGTCGGCTGCATGTTTCACCAAGAATGTTCCACAGTTTGGCATCAAATCTATAACTGTATCTACACCAGGGCAAGTTACAGGTCAGATCTGTGGTGAGACAAGCCACTCGCAAATCTGACCATGAGTGTCATAGCAACCAAAGAGCCAATCAGGAGCGAGGCTGATGATGGTAACGCCCCTTCCCGCCCACAGCGTTCATGGCGATGTTCAAATGTTGATTTACAGACACAATAAAAACCCAGGATCATGTAAAAGCTTAAAACATTAAAGACCAAAATGAGTCTGAAGCAGCAGCGACAGAGACAGAGACATAAAAAAAACAACAAAAAACAACTCAAAATAACTAAAAAAAAAATAAAATAAAATACAATTAAAAAAAAAAACATAAATCAAAATAAAATGTTTTAAACTTCTGGAAAGTCCATGTTGTAGAAAAGTTTTGATCTAAAATGTTTTAATGTTGTTGTCTTTCGCAGCGTGACCTGGACTTCACCTTCGAGCTGGATTTTAAAGGACAGCTGTGTGAAGCCGCCATTTCACACGATTACAAGATGCGTTAGACTGAGCAGAGGGCGGGGCACTGTCACCACCACCAGCCAATCAGCATCACCGGAAAAACCTTCAGCATCACCGTGTGAACTCTAGGGGGCGCTGTTTTAGGCCAAAGAGCCGGACACGTGCGTCGCGGGCCCCACACCGGGTCTGGAGGTTCATGCGACTGTTACAAATCTGTGAATGTACAACAAACGCCGAGGTTATGCAACGATGTCATTTTATCTGAAAACCCACCTCACCAGAGCAAAAAAACTCAAGTATCGCATGAAAACATCTAAGTAAAAGTATGAAAGTCCCTGTTTAGAAATGTACTTAAAGAGTAAAAAGTAAAAGTATTTCTCACAGATTTTGAGTCTTATAAAACTTCAAATGTGGAGATTTTTTAAAGATTTGAGCTGAATTTTGTTCAACACAAACGACTGAATCGATCGAGTTTTTATTTGTATTTTTTAGTTTTATTAAAATTCTGATTAAAATAAACCTCAGACTTTTCAGCAGGTCTGACACAATAATAAAAATACTTTTACTTTTCAGTCCAGTTCAAAAATGTAGTGGAGTAAAAGTACAGATACTGCTCTGATGTACTCGAGTAAAAGATAAAAGTAAAGTACAGATACTTAAATTTGTTCTACTTTTACTTTGTTCTGTTCCTGTTAAACTGTAGCAGCTCCTTCACGTTTTTGTTGTGTTTTGACCTTTGCATCTCAAACTCCATGTCTGACCTTTGACCTTTGCGTCTCACTGGTCTTAAACTCCGTGTCTGACCTTTGACCTTGAGGAGGAGAGAGGGAGGAGGAGGAGGAGACACAGAGAGAGGAAAGCAGGAGGCGGAGCCTCAACCCAAAATGTTACATGATGCACTTTTAAGTAAATCGTTTTATTAACCGCTACGATTCTGGAAACTGACAGAAACTGAACATAGAGCTGAGGTCATGTGATCGTAGAGCTGAGGTCATGTGATCTGAGGTCATGTGATCGTAGAGCTGAGGTCATGTGATTGTAGAGCTGAGGTCATGTGATCTGAGGTCATGTGATCGTAGAGCTGAGGTGATGTGTCGTGTTTGTGATCGTCCTGATTCCTGAAGTGCCCCCTGGTGAACCCTCGGTGAACCTCAGTGAACCTCAGTGAACCTCGTGAACCTCGTGAACCTCGGTGAACCTCGGTGAACCTCCTGAACCTCAGTGAACCTCGGTGAACCTCGTGAACCTCGTGAACCTCGTGAACCTCGGTGAACCTCGGTGAACCTCAGTGAACCTCAGTGAACCTCGTGAACCTCATGAACCTCGGTGAACCTCGGTGAACCTCGGTGAACCTCGTGAACCTCGTGAACCTCAGTGAACCTCGGTGAACCTCGGTGAAACCTCGGTGAACCTCGTGAACCTCGTGAACCTCGGTGAACCTCGGTGAACCTCATGAACCTCGAGAACCTCGGTGAACCTCGGTGAACCTCGTGAACCTCGTGAACCTCGGTGAACCTCGGTGAACCTCGGTGAACCTCGTGAACCTCGTGAACCTCGTGAACCTCGGTGAACCTCGGTGAACCTCAGTGAACCTCGTGAACCTCGTGAACCTGAGCCGATCCTCACACCGAGACTCATGTTATTTTTACATTTTCATAAACTGTGAAGTGCCGACGTGTTTAAAAACTGAGATAATGATGAATATTAAGATTTTAAAAAATACTGTTTAAGGTCGTACGATACATAAAAAACTGAACTTTAATCCATGTTCTAACACAGTTTCCTCCTCAAAAACAGATATAAAGTCACACTTTATTATTAGTCCTGTCACATCTCCACAGCTCAAAACGCTCTGTTCCACCTTGTGATGTCATCAAGTGGTAGTTTTTCATGTGAACATCTCCTTTTACCTTTAGTTCAGTCGAGATAAGTGGCATCTCCAGATGATTCTAGTGAAGGTGGAGTTTAAAAACACAGTGGTGGAGCACTTCCTGTATCACCACATGATGACATCACAAGGTGGAACAGAGTGTTTTCAGTTTGAGAAAATAACACAAACCCTGCAGATTTAGGTTTATGAAAACAAAACACGGCTCCAGGTCTGAGACGAGGAAACATTAGAACAGAGAGAAAGTGGAACATGTTCTAATGTTTCTTTTCTCGCTCGACTCTTTAAACGAGGAAAGAAACATTTGTTTTGTCTTTTGGAAAATCTTGAAATATTGTTTTAACCCTGGAGAACCCACAGGGTCAAATTTGGCCGCAGTTAATTGCTGAACAAACAAATAAAAATAAAAAAAAGTCAAAATTTTATTTAAACAAATTCAAAAAGCCCAGAGTGCCACTTCTGACCCCTGCACAGAGACACCTAGTGGATGAACATTGAACTAAAATGAGGCAGAGGGACAGAGACAAGATGAAAACTACAAACAAAATCATCTTCTCAAACCAGCGGGTGGTAAAATTGTGTTGTTTTTTTTTGTTCATCTTTATAGTAAAAACTTGCAGAATGTCTAGAAGTTTTATATTTTTTTTTTTTATAAATTAGCGAGCCCAATGGGTCAAATTTGGCCCTGATCCTAAATCAGGGAATAAAGTGTTAACATTGCAAAAGTGGATATTTCAGTGTCAGTGACTTACAGCAGTGATTTAATGTTCATCATTTTCCAGAGAAAAAAGGGTTTTCGTTTTTCTCCAGGTTTAATCTGTGTCTTTGTGATTCACAAGTTTAAATGAGACAAAAAACATTTTAGTGATGATCTTAAAACATGAAACTGTCCAGCAAAAGTCAAAGTGAAAAAAAAAAAAATATTACAATTTCCAGTATTTTTGACCCTTTGCAGCTGACGTCCTCAACATCACCTGGGCCTGTGATGCTAACTGTGGGCACTGCTCTGTCTGAAGCTCTGACTCTGTGAATTAATTTAGTGTTTTTTTCTTGAGTTTTCAGACGATCTTAAATCTTTTTTTCTCAGTGTTTGCTCATGTGTGCGTCGCGTTACCATGGCAACTGCTGAACATTCCACCATAGACACACATGAAGAACAGCCCCAGTGTGACGTCACTGCACAGGATCAATACAGGTCTGTGTTTTCAGTGAAAGTGACGCTCATTTTATCATTTAACGAAGACGACGATGAAGACGAGATGAAGACGAGATGAAGACGTGAAGAAGACGAGATGAAGACGAGATGAAGACGAGATGAAGACGAGATGAAGACGTGATGAAGACGAGATGAAGACGTGGTGAAGACGTGATGAAGACGAGATGAAGACATGGTGAAGACGTGATGAAGACAAGATGAAGACGTGGTGAAGACGTGATGAAGACGAGATGAAGACCTGATGAAGACGAGATGAAGACGAGATGAAGACGTGATGAAGACGTGATGAAGACGTGGTGAAGACGTGGTGAAGACGAGATGAAGACGTGGTGAAGACGTGATGAAGACGAGATGAAGACGAGATGAAGACGTGGTGAAGACGTGGTGAAGACGTGATGAAGACGTGGTGAAGACGTGATGAAGACGAGATGAAGACGTGGTGAAGACGTGATGAAGACGAGATGAAGACGAGATGAAGACGAGACGAAGACGTGGTGAAGACGTGATGAAGACGAGATGAAGACGTGATGAAGACGTGATGAAGACGAGACGAAGACGTGATGAAGACGAGATAAAGACGTGATGAAGACGTGATGAAGAAGTGATGAAGACGTGATGAAGACGTGATGAAGACGAGATGAAGACGAGACGAAGACGTGGTGAAGACGTGATGAAGACGTGGTGAAGACGTGATGAAGACGAGATGAAGACGTGACGAAGACGAGACGAAGACGAGACGAAGACGTGACGAAGACGAGACGAAGACGAGACGAAGACGTGATGAAGACGATGACGAGATGAAAACGTGATAAAGACGAGATGAAGACGAGATGAAGACGTGATGAAGACGAGATGAAAACGTGATAAAGACGTGATGAAGACGAGATGAAGACGTGACGAAGACGAGACGAAGACGAGAGGAAAACGTGATGAAGACGACGATGAAACGACGAGACGAAAACGTGATGAAGACGTGACGTGAAGACGAGGAGATGAAGACGAGATGAAAACGTGATGAAGACGTGATGAAGACGTGATGAAGACGTGGTGAAGACGTGATAAAGACGTGATGAAGACGTGATAAAGACGACGAGACGAAGACAAGACGAGACGAAGACGAGATGAAGACGTGGTGAAGACGTGATGAAGACGATATGAAGAGATGAAGACGTGGTGAAGACGTGATGAAGACGAGAAGACCGTGAAGAAGACCTGATGAAGACGAGATGAAGACGAGACGATGAAGACGTGATGACGTGATGAAGACGTGGTGAAGACGTGACGTGACGAGTGAAGACGAGATGAAGACGACGTGGTGAAGACGTGATGAAGACGAGATGACGACGAGATGAAGACGTGGTGAAGACGTGGTGAAAGACGTGATGAAGACGTGATGAAGACGTGATGACGTGATGAAGACGAGATGAAGACGTGGTGAAGACGTGAGAAGACAGACGAACTAGATGAAGACGACGAGATGAAGACGAAGACGATGAAGACGAGACGAAGACGTGGTGAAGACGTGATGAAGACGAGACGAGAAGACGTGATGAAGACGTGATGAAGACGAGACGAAGACGTGATGAAGACGAGATGAGATAAAGACGTGATGAAGACGTGATGAAGAAGTGATGAAGACGTGATGAAAGACGTGATGAAGACGAGATGAAGACTGGACGACGAAGACGTGGTGAAAGACGTGATGAAGACGTGAAGACGAGACGAAGACGTGATGAAGACGAGATGAAGACGTGACGAAGACGAGACGAAGACGAGACGAAGACGTGACGAAGACGAGACGAAGACGAGACGAAGACGTGATGAAGACGTGATGAAGACGAGATGAAAAACGTGATAAAGAAGTGATGACGAGACGAGATGAAGACGTGACGAAGACGAGACGAAGAGACGAGAGGAAAAGACGTGATGAAGACGAGACAAAGTGACGAAGACGAGACGACGTGATGAAGACGAGACGAAGACGGTTGATGAAGACGAGATGAAAACGTGATGAAGAGACGTGGTGAAGACGTGATGAAGATGAAAGACGTGATTAAGACGACTGATGAAGACGTGATAAAGACGTGATGACGTGAGACGAGATGAAGACGAGAAGACGAGACGAGAAGACGTGATGAAGACGAGACGAAGTGATGAACGAGACGAAGACGAAGACGAAGACGAAGACGAGACGAGACGTGATGAAGACGTGATGAAGACGAGACGAAGACGTGATGAAGACGTGATGAAGACGTGAGACAGACGAAGACGAGACGAAGACGTGAGACGGACGACGAGACGAAGACGTGAGACGAAGACGTGATGAAGACGAGACGAAGACGAGAGATGAAGACGTGACAAGACGTGGTGAAGACGTGATGAAGACGAGATGAAGACGAGATGAAAGACGAGATAAAGACGTGATGAAGACGTGATGAAGACGTGATGAAGACGAGATGAAGACGAGATGAAGACGAGATGAAGATGTGGTGAAGACGAGATGAAGACGTGATGAAGACGAGATGAAGACGAGATAAAGAAGTGATGAAGACGTGATGAAGACGAGACGAAGACGAGACGAAGACGTGACGAAGACGTGACGAAGACGAGACGAAGACGAGACGAAGACGAGACGAAGACGTGATGAAGACGAGACGAAGACGAGACGAAGACGTGATGAAGACGTGATGAAGACGAGACGAAGACGAGACGAGACGAAGACGTGATGAAGACGAGACGAAGACGAGATAAAGACGTGATGAAGACGAGATGAAGACGAGACGAAGACGAGACGAAGACGTGGTGAAGACGTGATGAAGACGAGACGAAGACGAGACGAAGACGTGATGAAGACGAGACGAAGACGAGACGAAGACGTGGTGAAGACGTGATGAAGACGTGATGAAGACGAGATGAAAACGTGATAAAGACGTGATGAAGACGAGATGAAGACGTGATGAAGACGTGATGAAGATGAGACAAAGACGAGACGAAAACGTGATGAAGACGTGGTGAAGACGTGATGAAAACGTGATGAAGACCAAACCACCGTGACCAGGGGGCGGAGCCACGAGTCCTGGGCCCTGGTCAGGGGCCCACACTGCACCACCACGAGACAGTTACTCAGAGTACAGTTACAGTTACTCAGAGTACAGTTACTCAGAGTACAGTTACTCAGAGTACAGTTACAGTTACTCAGAGTACAGTTAGTTACTCAGAGTACAGTTACTCAGAGTACAGTTACAGTTACTCAGAGTACAGTTACTCAGAGTACAGTTACTCAGAGTACAGTTACTCAGATTTACAGTCAGTTACTCAGTTACTCAGAGTACAGTTACTCAGAGTACAGTTACAGTTACTCAGAGTACAGTTAGTTACTCAGAGTACAGTGACTCAGAGTACAGTTACAGTTACTCAGAGTACAGTTACTCAGAGTACAGTTACTCAGAGTACAGTTACAGTTACTCAGAGTACAGTTACAGTTACTCAGAGTACAGTTACAGTTACTCAGAGTACAGTTACTCAGAGTACAGTTACTCAGAGTACAGTTACTCAGAGTACAGTTACAGTTACTCAGAGTACAGTTACTCAGAGTACAGTTACTCAGAGTACAGTTACTCAGAGTACAGTTACAGTTACTCAGAGTACAGTTACAGTTACTCAGAGTACAGTTACTCAGAGTACAGTTACAGTTACTCAGAGTACAGTTACTCAGAGTACAGTTACAGTTACTCAGAGTACAGTTACTCAGAGTACAGTTACTCAGAGTACAGTTACAGTTACTCAGAGTACAGTTACTCAGAGTACAGTTACAGTTACTCAGAGTACAGTTACTCAGAGTACAGTTACAGTTACTCAGAGTACAGTTACTCAGAGTACAGTTACTCAGAGTACAGTTACAGTTACTCAGAGTACAGTTACTCAGAGTACAGTTACAGTTACTCAGAGTACAGTTACAGTTACTCAGAGTACAGTGACTCAGAGTTACTCACAGGCGAAGCCTGTGTGATTTAAACTCCTGTTTTTAATCCTGCTGCGTCTTTACTCTATGATTTAAAGTACTCGAGTATTCAGAGTACTGGACCATGTTTTATATCTGTATTTAAATATATTTTTTTCGTTTTCGTCTCTGCTCATCGTCTTTCCTCATTTTGTTGGATTATTTCACGTCATGTCGACCCTAAAAAATAAACAGTGATGTTGAAAAACGGTTCGTGAGTCGTGACTTTCAGGACGACGAGGGACAGGGGTCCGGGACGAGGGACGGGGCCCGGGACGAGGACGAGGGACAGGGGTCCGGGACGAGGGGACAGGGGGCCGGGACGAGAGGACGAGGGACAGGGGTCCGGGACGAGGGACAGGGGCCCGGGGACGTGGGACAGGGGCCCGGGACGAAGGACAGGGGCCCGGGACGAGGGACAGGGGCCCGGGATGAGGGACAGGGGCCCGGGACGAGGACGAGGGGACAGGGGCCCGGACGAAGGACAGGGGCCCGGGACGAGGGACAGGGGCCCGGGATGAGGGACAGGGGCCCGGGACGAGGACGAGGGACAGGGGCCCGGGATGAGGGACAGGGGCCCGGGACGAGGCACGGGGTCCGGGACAAGGGACAGGGGCCCGGGACGAGGGACGGGGTCCGGGATGTGGGACAGGGGTCCGGGACGAGAACGTGGGACAGGGGTCCTGGACGAGGACGAGGGACAGGGGTCCAGGACGAGGGACAGGGGCCCGGGACGAGGGACAGGGGCCCGGGACGAAGGACAGGGGCCCGGGACGAGGGACAGGGGCCCGGGATGAGGGACAGGGGCCCGGGACGAGGACGAGGGACAGGGGCCCGGGACGAAGGACAGGGGCCCGGGACGAGGGACAGGGGCCCGGGATGAGGGACAGGGGCCCGGGACGAGGACGAGGGACAGGGGCCCGGGATGAGGGACAGGGGCCCGGGACGAGGCACGGGGTCCGGGACAAGGGACAGGGGCCCGGGACGAGGGACGGGGTCCGGGATGTGGGACAGGGGTCCGGGACGAGAACGTGGGACAGGGGTCCTGGACGAGGACGAGGGACAGGGGTCCAGGACGTGGGACAGGGGTCTGGGACGAGGGACAGGGGCCCGGGACGAGGATGAGGGACAGGGGTCCCGGGACGAGGGACGGGGGTCCGGGACGAGGACGAGGGACAGGGGCCCGGGACGAGGGACAGGGGTCCGGGACGAGGACGAGGGACAGGGGTCCGGGACGAGGACGAGGGACAGGGGTCCGGGACGAGGACGAGGGACAGGGGCCCGGGACGAGGGACAGGGGTCCGGGACGAGGACGAGGGACAGGGGTCCGGGACGAGGGACAGGGGTCCGGACGAGGGACAGGGGCCCGGGACGAGGGACAGGGGTCCGGGACGAGGACGAGGGACAGGGGTCCGGGACGAGGACGAGGGACAGGGGCCGGGACGAGGGACAGGGGTCCGGGACGAGGGACAGGGGTCCGGGACGAGGGACAGGGGTCCGGGACGAGGGACAGGGGCCCGGGACGAGGGACGGGGTCCGGGACGTGGGACAGGGGTCCGGGACGAGGGACAGGGGCCCGGGACGAGGACGAGGGACAGGGGCCCGGGACGAGGGACAGGGGTCCGGGACGAGAACGTGGGACAGGGGTCCTGGACGAGGACGGGACAGGGGTCCAGGACGTGGGACAGGGGTCTGGGACGAGGGACAGGGGGCCCGGGACGAGGATGAGGGACAGGGGCCCGGGACGAGGGACAGGGGTCCGGGACGAGGACGAGGGACAGGGGCCCGGGACGAGGGACAGGGGTCCGGGACGAGGACGAGGGACAGGGGCCCGGGACGAGGACGAGGGACAGGGGTCCGGGACGAGGGACAGGGGCCCGGGATGAGGGACAGGGGTCCGGGACGAGGACGTGGGACAGAGCCACGAGAGCCACCATCAAACACACCGCTGCAGAGAGTCCTCTAGGGGGCGCTAGAGTCAGATGTGTCACTGTCACAGAAACGTCACATTTCATTTGTTTTATTCCACAAAAATGAGCAGAAACATAAATGTGATATTTACAATATTTAGATTCGACATAAATATGAAACTACAAATATACAGTTTAAATATACACTTTACCCACAATGCACCTGTGCCCCCGACATTTATATTATATATTTATTCAGTTCATATAATATTTATACAACATGAAGGAAACTGAACTACAGATTTAAATATAGAAATTTAAACTAATTACAGCTGAAAAAATCTGATACAAACACATCAGAACAAACACCTCCCCTTTAAGAGACACCTCCCCTTTAACAGACACCTCCCCTTTAACAGACTCCTCCCCTTTAACAGAGCCCTCCCCTTTAAGAGAGACCTCCCCTTTAACAGACTCCTCCCCTTTAAGAGAGCCCTCCCCTTTAACAGACACCTCCCCTTTAAAGAGAGCCCTCCCCTTTAACAGACACCTCCCCTTTAACAGAGACCTCCCCTTTAAGAGAGAAGTAGAGTTTTATTTGAGGCTCAGTATTTATCACATTCACTTTTTTGTTTCAATAGATTTTTCAGTATTTTTCGATGTGACGAGATCTGAGCAGCAAAGGGTTAAATAAACATCTTCTGAGGCTCATTATTTCTTCTTTCTGCTGTTTGTGTTGGACTTTGTCTTTTTAAAATGTTTCTCTGGGATTTTCCAGCTGTATTTTTATTGTGACGGTTTAATATTTTGGTTGATCGTGATGTTTCTCTGCAGAGATCCGACTTTAAAGTGTCACAGCTCCGACTCTCAGGATCTGTCCAAACGTTTGGCTCCATTTACACGAGAAACATGATTTCAGCAAAGTAAAGGTGTGTCTTCGATTTATTTTTGTCAGATATTAATTTCTGTGACTTTAGGGGAGTTTTGGCTCAGATTTGGTACATTGAATCTTAAAGATCATGATCCAGGGCCGTCACAGAGGTTTGGGGCCCGGGGCTGGACACCTCACAGGGGCCCCTAATATATATAAATATAATATAAATGAGCAGGAGGAGCCCGGGGCCGAGTTAAAGTGTTTTTGGTGAAATGTTTCAGTCTCAGGCACTTGGACTTTGTCTCTTGGACTTTGTCTCTTGGACTTTGTCTCTTGGACTTTGTCTCTCTTGGACTTTGTCTCTTGGACTTTGTCTCTTGGACTTTGTCTCTTGGACTTTGTCTCTTGGACTTTGTCTCTTGGACTTTGTCTCTTGGACTTTGTCTCTGGACTTTGTCTCTTTCACAGTGATGAGGGGCCCCGACGTCAGCAGCACGAACGTTTCTTCTCTCAGACGGAGAGTTCACCAACGTCACCGTCTTCTCTTTGTGTCTGTCCTCCTGCTCCTTTAAAATTCTACAACCAGAAATAAATAAAATAAGTTAAAGTCCCATAATGCACCTCTCTGACCTGTGTCAGACCTGGAGCTGTGTTTTGTTTCATTCTCACATGTTTAACACAAACCTGCAGATTTTTTTTTTCTTAAGCTGAAAACTCTCTGTTCCACCTTGTGATGTCATCATGTGGTGATACAGGAAGTGCTCCACTGTGTTTTTAAACTCCACCTTCACTAGAACCATCTGGATCATTTCAGTCCTGGATTTGCATCTAAATAAAGGTAAAAGGAGCTGAACTTGAAAACTACCACTTGATGACATCACAAGGTGGAACAGAGCGTTTTGAGCTTTGGAGATGTTACAGACGAATAATAAAGTGACTCAAACATGTGAATGAAACAAACACGACTCCGGGTCTGTTTGAGGAGGAGCAGCATTATGGAAACAACCTATAGATCCTTTGCAGCTGACGTCATCAACATTCCCTGTGATGCTAACTGTAGGCACTGCTCTGTCTGAAGCTCTGTGACTCAACTTAAATTAATCTGAGCTTTGTTTTACCACAATCTGACCAGAAAGAACTGACTTAGTTGGAGCTATAACAGGTGAGCTGATGTGTGCTGTTAACAGTCACAAGCTACCTAGCATTAGCATTAGCATTAGCATTAGCCAACAGTTTTTGTGTAAATCAGACTCTTAAACAGAACCATGAGCTCAGACACAGGCTCCTGAACATGTCTCTTTAAATCACTTTTGTATTTTTTTCTTGAGTTTTCAGATGATTTAAAAATGTTTTTGTTTGTGTTAATGTGAGTGTCGTGTCTCCATGGTAACTGCTGAACATTCCACCACAGACACACATACAGAACCCCCCAGCGTGACGTCACTGCACAGGATCAATACGACAGCTCCTCACCGGGCCATGTGAACCATCGAGTCCAGGACGTTGTGTCCGGTGCAGGCGCTGCACTCGAAGAACGGGACCCGAGTCTCCTGAAGAACGAGCAGCGAAAAATGATTAAAAGAGTCAAACTTTTTATCAACGACTCAGACAGATAAAGGTAGAAACCTTGGCCAGTCGTTCACACCCAGCGTCTTCTCCACTTGTCTCTCCTCTTCTCTGTCCGTTTTGTTTCCCAAAGCAAAACGGTGACGTCGTCCCCTGCAACCTCCTGAAAAACAACAGAAAAACACTTTTATATGAGTAATATACCACAAAAAACACTAAAAACTACAGAAAAACACTTTTATATGTGTAATATACCACAAAAAACACTAAAAACTACAGAAAAACACTTTTATATGAGTAATATACCACAAAAAAACACTAAAAACTACAGAAAAAAACACTTTTATATGAGTAATATACCACAAAAAACACTAAAAACTACAGAAAAACACTTTTATATGAGTAATATACCCAAAAAACACTAAAAACTACAGAAAAACACTTTTATGTGAGTAATATACCACACAAACAAAATATTCTCACTCTCATTTAGTCACTCTCATATTCTCACTCTTCTTTTCTCACTCTCTTCTTTTCTCACTCTCTTCTTCTCTCTCTTCTTTTCTCACTCTCTTTTCTCACTCTCTTCTTTTCTCACTCTCCTCTTTTCTCACTCTCCTCTTCTCACTTCCTCTCTTCTCACTCTCCTCTCACTCTCCTCTTCTCACTCTCCTCTTCTCACTCTCCTCTTCTCACTTCCTCTTCTCACTCTCCTCTTCTCACTCTCTCTCTTCTCACTCTCCTCTTCTCTCACTCTCTCTCTCTCACTCTCCTCTTCTCACTCTCCTCTTCTCACTCCTCTTCTCACTCTCCTCTTCTCACTCTCCTCTTCTCACTCTCTTCTTTTTTTCTCACTCTCCTCTTTTCTCACTCTCCTCTTCTCACTCTCCTCTTCTCACTCTCCTCTTCTCACTCTCCTCTTCTCACTCTCCTCTCTCTTCTCACTCTCCTCTTCTCACTCTCCTCTTCTCACTCTCCTCTTCTCACTCTCCTCTTCTCCTCTTCTCTTCCTCTTCTCACTCTCCTCTTCTCACTCTCCTCTTCTCACTCCTCTTCTCACTCTCCTCTTCTCACTCTCCTCTTCTCACTCTCCTCTTCTCACTCCTCTTCTCACTCCTCTTCTCACTCCTCTTCTCACTCTCCTCTTCTCACTCCTCTTCTCACTCCTCTTCTCACTCCTCTTCTCACTCTCCTCTTCTCACTCCTCTTCTCACTCTCCTCTTCTCACTCCTCTTCTCACTCTCGTCTTTTCTCAGACTCACGCTGATGCTGCTGAGCCAGTGTCGGACGGCGGTGAAGCTGCTCACGTCTGTTATGTCAAACATCACGATGACGCCGTCGGCTTTACGGAAGAACTGTTTGGTGATGCTGCGATACCTGAAGCAAAAAGAAAACATTTAGTTTTGTCCAAATCTGAGTCACACGGTGCTTCTAATGGTTCTGGACCTCTCCTGTCCCGCCGTGTCCCACATCTGCAGAGCGATGTGGCTGTTGTCCACCATGATGGTCTTTACACTATAGTCCACACCTGATTATGAACAAAAACATCTTTAGAAAAGGTCGAGTTTGACAAAAGTTCATCAGGAATCGAGCCAAACGCACCGACTGTGGCAGAAAATCCCCGAGTGGAAACAGTCCTCACAAAACCTTTTAAGAAGAGAAGACGTCTTCCTACACTGGAGTTTCCAACGATTATGATTTTAAAGAGACGATCTGGAGGAGAGAGGCGGCCCTTCCTCCTGAAAAACACCCAAAGAAGATTTTTAAAATGATCTAGAGCTGAACAAACGACTGAAGGCTGCTCTGGTGAGACGATTCTCTGAGATTCAGACTCACGAGGATCAATCTCAGACCAATCATCAGATTCAAAGGATCTTCATGATCAGGACGTTTTTTCTGATCGTCCAGGTGAAGATGTTTTACACATCAGTGTGAGTCGGGTCGATGCTCCGGGGTCATTTATAAAACATTATGTACAAAATGTTACGTAAGTTAAATTTGTTCTTCAGAAACTGTCATGATCCCTGTGTTTCCTGCCTCGTGTGTTGCTCCCTCCCTCACCTGCCTGAGTCTGGAGCTGGGCGGAGTCCTGGCTCCTCCCACACACACCTGGAAACCATCAGCGCAATCAAGGAGGAGCCAGGACCAGACACTCGGTGTCAGATCGTCCGCGTGTCACCGTGACTACCTTTTGCTCGGCTTAGTAAATGTTTGTTGTCCGTCTTTTCCCGGCTCATTGGATTTTGCTGCTCTTCAGATTCCTGCTCCCTGGACCGACTCGGTTTCCTCGCCTCTGGCTCTGCTCCTGACCCCGCCTCCCCGCTCCGGTACCGTCTCCTCGTCTTCGTCCCTGCACTTCACGTCACGCCCTGGACTCGGCTCGCGCCCTGCTCCTCGCTCCTCGTCCGATCTACCATCATTTGCTTGTTTGATTCACTATTGTAAATAAACACTGTAAACCTTCCCGAGTTCTGCATTTTTGGGTCCCAGCCCGAACATTACGACACAGATTTACTTTTCAATCCACAGACTCTGACGTTTGGGTCTTTCAGAGGCTGAAGCTCGTCTGAATCTGAGCTCAGAGAAAAAGAATCACATGAACATTTTATAAATGAAACAGGAGGAGCTCTTAAATCTGTTCAGTGTCAGACTAAACACTCACAAACATAAATTATTTTTTGTACTTATAATAAAATTCTTAATGTTGAAATGACACTGATGCGTGACCAAAGGCCCTGGTGGTTTCAGTTTTGAGCGTGCTCACGTTGGGGCTGGTCTCCTTGCCGACGGGCTGTCCTCTCGGGGACGTGGGCGTGTCATTGGGCGTGTCGTCGTGTCCTCTCGGGGACGTGGGCGTGTCGTGTCTCGTCAGTGGGATGATGTCACTCATGGTCGTGTCCACGCTCTCGTCCTCGCTGCACTCCCTCAGAGGACTCTGCAGGAGGCAGCTGTTCTGCAGGAGATGTGGGAGGTGATCTTCTTCTATGGAGATGATCCTCTGTAAATGTCCTCGAGGTTCTTCTGAAGAGACGCTGCTCAGCCGCGTGGAGTCACCAACGATGTCCACCTCGTCCTCACTGCAAGAAAGACACAGGGACAAATAAATAGTAATAAAAATATTATTACATAATGCTTTTTTTTGGACAGTCAAAGACACTTTACAAAAGTCAACAACAGCCTCGATCCTGATTGGCTCTTTGGTTGCTATGATACTCATGGTTAAAACTCTGCTCCAAATCGTCCCTGCACCAGCTCGAGCCTCGATGAGCTTCACCTGAAGCTGAAGCTGTGTCGTCTCACTCACTTCTTTATACAAATATAAAAAAATCTGTTCCTCAGATAACACAGTCTGTGTGTGGAACTCTCCATAATAAAACCCTCTACTTCCTGTAAATTTCAACATATTTTTTCAGCTGGGCGCTCCCTTAGAGACAGGGTGAGGAGCTCGGTCACTCGGGAGGAGCTCTCGGAGTAGAGCCGCTGCTCCTCCACGTCCAGAGGAGCAGCTGAGGCTCTGGCATTTGCTCCGGATGCCTCCTGGACTCCTCCCTCAGGAGGTGTTCATGTCCCACCGGGAGGAGGCCCCGGGGAAGACCCAGGACACACTGGAGGGACTATGTCTCTGGTCTGGGAACGCCTTGGGGTCCGACCGGAGGAGCTGGAGGACGTGTCTGGGGTGAGGGAAGTCTGGGAGTCCCAGCTTAGACTGATGCCCCCACGACCCGGCCCCGGATAAGAGGAAGAACATGGACGGATGTTTAAATATAAGAGTCTTTACCTTCTGAAGACGTCTGACGAGGAGCCTTTCGGTGAAGGAGAATAAGACGATCGAAAAGAACCGGAGCTTTTCTTTGGTTTCTGTTCAAAAGAGAAAAATGAACAGAACAGATCTTGTGTCTGTGGGAGGAGGACAGTTTGCAGGAGGAGGACAGTTTGCAGGAGGAGGACAGTTTGCAGGAGGAGGACAGTTTGTAGGAGGAGGACAGTTTTGTAGGAGGAGGACAGTTTGTAGGAGGAGGACAGTTTTTGTAGGAGGACAGTTTGCAGGAGGAGGACAGTTTGTAGGAGGAGGACAGTTTTGTAGGAGGACAGTTTGAAAGAGGAGGACAGTTTGTAGGAGGAGGACAGTTTGTAGGAGGAGGACAGTTTGTAGGAGGACAGTTTGCAGGAGGAGGACAGTTTGTAGGAGGAGGACAGTTTGTAGGAGGAGGACAGTTTGTAGGAGGAGGAGGACAGTTTGTAGGAGGAGGACAGTTTGCAGGAGGAGGACAGTTTGTAGGAGGACAGTTTGAAAGAGGAGGACAGTTTGTAGGAGGAGGACAGTTTGTAGGAGGAGGACAGTTTGAAGGAGGAGGACAGTTTGTAGGAGGAGGACAGTTTGTAGGAGGAGGACAGTTTGTAGGAGGACAGTTTGAAAGAGGAGGACAGTTTGTAGGAGGAGGACAGTTTGTAGGAGGAGGACAGTTTGTAGGAGGAGGACAGTTTGAAGGAGGAGGACAGTTTGGAGGAGGAGGATAGTTTGTAGGAGGAGGAGGACAGTTTGAAAGAGGAGGACAGTTTGGAGGAGGACAGTTTGTAGGAGGAGGACAGTTTGTAGGAGGAGGACAGTTTGAAGGAGGAGGACAGTTTGCAGGAGGAGGACAGTTTGTAGGAGGACAGTTTGAAAGAGGAGGACAGTTTGTAGGAGGAGGACAGTTTGTAGGAGGAGGACAGTTTGTAGGAGGACAGTTTGAAAGAGGAGGACAGTTTGTAGGAGGAGGACAGTTTGTAGGAGGAGGAGGACAGTTTGTAGGAGGAGGACAGTTTGTAGGAGGAGGACAGTTTGAAGGAGGAGGAGGAGGAGGACAGTTTGGAGGAGGATAGTTTGTAGGAGGAGGACAGTTTGAAAGAGGAGGACAGTTTTGAGGAGGAGGACAGTTTGAAGGAGGAGGACAGTTTGTAGGAGGAGGACAGTTTGTAGGAGGAGGACAGTTTGTAGGAGGGACAGTTTGTAGGAGGAGGACAGTTTGAAGGAGGAGGACAGTTTGAAGGAGGAGGACAGTTTGGAGGAGGAGGACAGTTTGAAGGAGGAGGACAGTTTGTAGGAGGAGGACAGTTTGTAGGAGGAGGACAGTTTTGTAGGAGGAGGACAGTTTGTAGGAGGACAGTTTGAAAGAGGAGGACAGTTTGGAGGAGGACAGTTTGTAGGAGGAGGACAGTTTGTAGGAGGAGGACAGTTTGAAGGAGGAGGACAGTTTTTGTAGGAGGAGGACAGTTTGTAGGAGGACAGTTTGAAAGAGGAGGACAGTTTGTAGGAGGAGGACAGTTTGTAGGAGGAGGACAGTTTGTAGGAGGACAGTTTTGAAAGAGGAGGACAGTTTTGTAGGAGGAGGACAGTTTGTAGGAGGAGGACAGTTTGTAGGAGGAGGACAGTTTGTAGGAGGAGGACAGTTTGAAGGAGGAGGACAGTTTGGAGGAGGATAGTTTGTAGGAGGAGGACAGTTTTGAAAGAGGAGGACAGTTTGGAGGAGGACAGTTTGTAGGAGGAGGACAGTTTGTAGGAGGAGGACAGTTTGTAGGAGGAGGACAGTTTTGAGGAGGAGGAGGACAGTTTGTAGGAGGAGGACAGTTTGTAGGAGGGACAGTTTGAAGGAGGAGGACAGTTTGGAGGAGGAGGACAGTTTGAAGGAGGAGGACAGTTTGTAGGAGGAGGACAGTTTGTAGGAGGAGGACAGTTTGTAGGAGGAGGACAGTTTGTAGGAGGAGGACAGTTTGAAGGAGGAGGACAGTTTGTAGGAGGAGGACAGTTTGTAGGAGGACAGTTTGAAAGAGGAGGACAGTTTTGTAGGAGGAGGACAGTTTGTAGGAGGAGGACAGTTTGTAGGAGGACAGTTTGAAAGAGGAGACAGTTTGTAGGAGGAGGACAGTTTGTAGGAGGAGGACAGTTTGTAGGAGGAGGACAGTTTGTAGGAGGAGGACAGTTTGAAGGAGGAGGACAGTTTGTAGGAGGATAGTTTGTAGGAGGAGGACAGTTTGAAAGAGGAGGACAGTTTGGAGGAGGACAGTTTGTAGGAGGAGGACAGTTTGTAGGAGGAGGAGACAGTTGTGTAGGAGGAGGACAGTTTGAAGGAGGAGGACAGTTGTGGAGGAGGACAGTTTGTAGGAGGACAGTTTGAAGGAGGAGGACAGTTTGGAGGAGGAGGACAGTTTGAAGGAGGAGGACAGTTTGTAGGAGGAGGACAGTTTGTAGGAGGAGGACAGTTTGTAGGAGGACAGTTTGAAAGAGGAGGACAGTTTGTAGGAGGAGGACAGTTTGTAGGAGGAGGACAGTTTTGTGTAGGAGGACAGTTTGAAGGAGGAGGACAGTTTGTGTAGGAGGAGGACAGTTTGGAGGAGGACAGTTTGTAGGAGGAGGACAGTTTGTAGGAGGAGGACAGTTTGTAGGAGGAGGACAGTTTGAAGGAGGAGGACAGTTTGGAGGAGGACAGTTTGTAGGAGGAGGACAGTTTGTAGGAGGAGGACAGTTTGAAGGAGGAGGACAGTTTGTAGGAGGAGGACAGTTTGAAGGAGGAGGGACAGTTTGTAGGAGGAGGACAGTTTGTAGGAGGAGGACAGTTTGTAGGAGGAGGACAGTTTGAAGGAGGAGGACAGTTTGGAGGAGGACAGTTTGTAGGAGGAGGACAGTTTGTAGGAGGAGGACAGTTTGAAGGAGGAGGACAGTTTGTAGGAGGAGGACAGTTTGAAGGAGGAGGACAGTTTGTAGGAGGACAGTTTGAAGGAGGAGGACAGTTTGGAGGAGGAGGACAGTTTGTGGGAGGAGGACAGTTTGTAGGAGGAGGACAGTTTGGAGGAGGAGGACAGTTTGTAGGAGGAGGACAGTTTGTAGGAGGAGGACAGTTTGTAGGAGGACAGTTTGAAAGAGGAGGACAGTTTGTAGGAGGAGGACAGTTTGTAGGAGGAGGACAGTTTGTAGGAGGACAGTTTGAAGGAGGAGGACAGTTTGTAGGAGGAGGACAGTTTGTAGGAGGAGGACAGTTTGTAGGAGGAGGACAGTTTGAAGGAGGAGGACAGTTTGGAGGAGGACAGTTTGTAGGAGGAGGACAGTTTGTAGGAGGAGGACAGTTTGAAGGAGGAGGACAGTTTGTAGGAGGAGGACAGTTTGAAGGAGGAGGACAGTTTGTAGGAGGACAGTTTGAAGGAGGAGGACAGTTTGTAGGAGGAGGACAGTTTGTGGGAGGAGGACAGGAGGACACAT
This sequence comes from Periophthalmus modestus, assembly GCA_019594935.1. Taxonomy (NCBI): domain Eukaryota; kingdom Metazoa; phylum Chordata; class Actinopteri; order Gobiiformes; family Gobiidae; genus Periophthalmus; species Periophthalmus modestus. The sequence continues at coordinate 35,656,907 of JAIEZT010001390.1, forward strand.
ACCTGAAAACTAATGTCTCTCTCATCTCGTAAATATTTGTTCATTTCTCTGGAAAAAGGTAAAAATGAAACAGAATTATTGTGGATGAAAGACGAGAGTATTTTATTTTAGTTTTAGACGTCGGCGTTTGCTTCAGTAGAAGTTCTCACCTCATCAGGTCGAGCTGCTTCATTAAACTGTTTCGCTCTCGCTGAAGTCCTTCAGTCAGTCGGTACATTTCACTGTCGAGAAAAAGAAAACACGATCAGCCTCGTGGAGTAACTGGACGTTGTGAAATTTGGTGGAAAATGGAGCGAAATTTTTGAATGAAATTATTGACTTAGATTTAGACTTAAAATGTTTCTGTTTCCTGAGTCGCCTGAGTCTGTGCTGCTCTGGGGCCTGATGGAGCCAGAGACGTTTATATAAAGGACAGATCTAAACCTGCTGCCACCGTGTTCAAACAGGAAGTGATCACGAGGCACTTCCTGCTCCATCAACTCTGGCTCCAGTTCACTTTCTATATAAAAACCATGTCTCCTCTCTCTGTCTCTGCTGCTGTCAGACTCATGTTGGTCTTAAATGTTCGTATTAACCCTCTACATGATCCTGGGGTTTTTATTTCCTCCTCGTGTAAATCGTTGGCTCACACTCACATCTCCTTCTCCTCGAGTAAATCGTTGGCTCACACTCACATCTCCTTCTCCTCGTGTAAATCGTTGGCTCACACTCACATCTCCTTCTCCTCGTGTAGTTGTGTCGATTGCTTCTGGAGCGTCAGCAGCTGCTCTTGGGCGTGGCTCAGCTGGCGGCTCGTGTGCTCCAGCTCCCGCAGCAGCTCCTCGTTGGTCTGTTTTAACTTCACGTTCTCCACTTTGGTCTCGTGTTGTTCACTGTGGAGGTCCCTGCACTGATGCTCCAGCTGCAACACAACGACTCATGAATGCACCACGACACAGGATTTATCAATAATTCACCGAGACGTGGGCGAAAAACAAAAACACAAGAGGGAATAAAACGTAGAAAAAAGAAAAAAATGGAAGAAATGGAAAATGAACAACACCTAAACACGAGTGAGGGGAGGGTTCACTCTCAGTCCGGTGTGTTTCACTCTCAGTCCGGTGTGTTTCACTCTCAGTCTGGTGTGTTTCACTCTCAGTCTGGTGTGTTTCACTCTCAGTCCGGTGTGTTTCACTCTCAGTCTGGTCTGTTTCACTCTCAGTCTGGTGTGTTTCACTCTCAGTCTGGTGTGTTTCACTCTCAGTCTGGTGTGTTTTCACTCTCAGTCCGGTGTGTTTCACTCTCAGTCTGGTGTGTTTCACTCTCAGTCTGGTGTGTTTCACTCTCAGTCCGGTGTGTTCACACTCTCAGTCTGGTCTGTTTCACTCTCAGTCTGGTGTGTTTCACTCTCAGTCTGGTGTGTTTCACTCTCAGTCCGGTGTGTTTCACTCTCAGTCCGGTGTGTTTCACTCTCAGTCCGGTGTGTTTCACTCTCAGTCCGGTGTGTTTCACTCTCAGTCCGGTGTGTTTCACTCTCAGTCTGGTCTGTTTCACTCTCAGTCTGGTGTGTTTCACTCTCAGTCTGGTGTGTTTCACTCTCAGTCTGGTGTGTTTCACTCTCAGTCCGGTGTGTTTCACTCTCAGTCTGGTGTGTTTCACTCTCAGTCCGGTGTGTTTTTTCACTCTAAGTCCGGTGTGTGTTTCACTCTCAGTCTGGTGTGTTTTCACTCTCAGTCTGGTGTGTTTTACTCTGAGTCTGGTGTGTTTCACTCTCAGTCCGGTGTGTTTCACTCTCAGTCCGGTGTGTTTCACTCTCAGTCTGGTGTGTTTCACTCTCAGTCCGGTGTGTTTCACTCTCAGTCCGGTGTGTTTCACTCTCAGTCTGGTGTGTTTCACTCTCAGTCTGGTGTGTTTTACTCTGAGTCTGGTGTGTTTCACTCTCAGTCCGGTGTGTTTCACTCTCAGTCCGGTGTGTTTTTCACTCTCAGTCCGTCCGGTGTGTTTTCACTCTCAGTCCGGTGTGTTTCACTCTCAGTCCGGTGTGTTTTTCACTCTCAGTCCGGTGTGTTTTTCACTCTCAGTCCGGTCCGGTGTTTTCACTCTCAGTCTGGTGTGTTTCACTCTCAGTCCGGTGTGTTTCACTCTCAGTCTGGTGTGTTTCACTCTCAGTCTGGTGTGTTTCACTCTCAGTCTGGTCTGTTTCACTCTCAGTCCGGTGTGTTTCACTCTAAGTCCGGTGTGTTTCACTCTCAGTCTGGTGTGTTTTACTCTGAGTCCGGTGTGTTTCACTCTCAGTCTGGTGTGTTTCACTCTCAGTCTGGTGTGTTTCACTCTCAGTCTGGTCTGTTTCACTCTCAGTCTGGTCTGTTTCACTCTCAGTCTGGTCTGTTTCACTCTCAGTCCGGTGTGTTTCACTCTCAGTCCGGTGTGTTTCACTCTCAGTCTGGTGTGTTTCACTCTCAGTCTGGTCTGTTTCACTCTCAGTCCGGTGTGTTTCACTCTCAGTCCGGTGTGTTTCACTCTGAGTCTGGTGTGTTTCACTCTCAGTCCGGTGTGTTTCACTCTCAGTCTGGTGTGTTTCACTCTCAGTCTGGTGTGTTTCACTCTCAGTCCGGTGTGTTTCACTCTCAGTCTGGTGTGTTTCACTCTCAGTCTGGTGTGTTTCACTCTCAGTCTGGTGTGTTTCACTCTCAGTCCGGTGTGTTTCACTCTCAGTCTGGTGTGTTTTACTCTCAGTCCGGTGTTTTCACTCTCAGTCCGGTGTGTTTCACTCTCAGTCCGGTGTGTTTCACTCTCAGTCTGGTCTGTTTCACTCTCAGTCTGGTGTGTTTCACTCTCAGTCTGGTGTGTTTCACTCTCAGTCCGGTGTTTCACTCTCAGTCCGGTGTTTCACTCTCAGAGGAGTTACGTCGCCGTTCACTCACCCTCTTCTGCTTCTGAAACAGTTGTTCGAGCTCTTTTTCTTTGGACGACAGCTGAAGCTCCAGGTCTTGGCTCCGAGAGAGAAACTGTTTATAGTCCTGAGGGTGAAGAGTGAAACACGAGGCAACGTTAAAAGAGTTTTACACTTTAACCCCGAGAAAACTCCACTTCATAAATATATTTGACCTGTAACAGAATCTTGTCTTTCTCATTTTTGATTTGCTGCTCCATCTCCTCGTACAGGTGTCGGATTTCATCGTCGTGGTTGGCGGCTTTTCTGTGAACGATTCAAATCAAAGTATTTGAGCCACAAGACACAAGATTTGAACTTTATCTGTCCCCGTTTAGTCCTCGTTTAGTCCATGTTTAGTCCTCGTTAAGTCCACGTTTAGTCCTCGTTTAGTCCTGGTTTAGACCTGGTTTAGTCCCGGTTTAGTCCCCGTTTAGTCCTCGTTTAGTCCCCGTTTAGTCCCGGTTTAGTCCTCATTTAGTCCCGGTTTAGTCCTCATTTAGTCCTCGTTTAGTCCCGGTTTAGTCCTCATTTAGTCCCCGTTTAGTCCTCGTACACAGACTCATAATAAAGTGTTACTCAAACGTGTGAGTGAAACTCTGTTTTTGAGGAAACATCAGAATGTGACTTCAGTCCTTCTAGTGTAATACTGGAGCTTTAGTTCGATGCTGGTGCTGACCTCTTGAGGGCGCTCTCCATCTCGCTCTTCTCCTGATTCGCCTCGATGAGCTGTGACGTCACTCGGGCCAGAAAGTCCTCGAAGTTGGACAGGAGGTGCGGCTCGTCCCTGCGGAGCTGCGCCCACAGACTGCGGATCTCTGCGGCACTAAACCAGAAGAGTCACATGTCAATCGAGACTCTGATGTCATCGACATTCTCTGAGGGCGTGCTGCTAACTGAAGGCACTATTCTGTCTGAAGCTTCAATCTGAGCTTTGTTTTAACACAGTCGGACCATAAAGATCTGACTCATCTGAACTCCAACAGCTGAGCTGACGTTTCAGACTTATATTAAAACTTATATTAAAACTTTTTTGTTTGTTCATGTGTGCATCATGTCTCCATGGTAACTGCTGAACATTCCACCATAAAGACACATGTAGAACACCCCCAGAGTGACGTCACCACAAAGTATCAGTTCTGCGTCATTCAGCCCATTTGACAAGAAAACAAAAAAATATATAGGGACATGGCTTAAAATTAAAAGGGCAACAATTTACTCTTTAGAGCCAGTTTCTTGGTGTCGGTTTTGACATAGTTTAGATTTTGACAGTTTGGCCAGAAGCCATTTTGTTAATTATTTTTATTTGTGAATGTATTATGAATGATGTGAAGCATGAATGACCCGGAGCCTTAGTCCTTTGTGTTTGTCATTATGGGAGTGTTCAAACTCTGAGCCAGATTTAGAATCTGTTTGGTCTTATTATAGTCCTGGTTTAGTCCCTGTTTAGTCCCGGTTTAGTCCCGGTTTAGTCCCGGTTTAGTCCCGGTTTAGTCCCGGTTTAGATGTGGTCTATGTGGGACTGAACCGGGACGACTCAGACCAGACTCACGTCTTCACTCGGCTCTGACCAGGACCACATCGTGTTTAAAAGTGTGAACACTGCTCTAGTTCAGTCCAGGCTGTGTTTCAGATTTAGTCTCAGTTCATATTTTGCAGATGTGGGTGTGACGCTAACTGTAGGCATTGCTCTGTCTTGTTAGACTTTAGGCTTGTTAGACTTTAATCTGATCTGATTTTAACACAATCTGTCCAAAAAAACTGACTTAGATGGAACAGGTGATTTGTGCTGTTAAACAAGTCCCTCAAATAACATCACAGTCACAAGCTCGTTAGCATTAGCATTAGCATTAGCATTAGCCAACAGTTTTTAGTGAGTCACTTTCACCTTTTTGTGTAAAATCAAACTCTTAAAAGAACCATGAGCTCAGACTCCTGAACATGAGCTGTTTAAATTCAGTTTGTATTTTTCTTGAGTTTTCAGATGATGTTTAAACTTATTTTTTCATGCATCGTGTCTCCATGGTAACTGCTGAATATTCCGCCACACACATACATGTAGAACACCCCCAGAGTTTTCAGATGGTAGAACGTGATGATGTCATACTCCCAGATGGGCGGGGCTAGAGACACATTTCTATATTGATTAGACTTTGTCATGAAATATCCCAAAAGTAAATGACCCTCTGCCTAATATTTTAGATTCATCAAACTGACTTTTCAAAGACGTGACTGGCCCCCAGACCGTCCATGAGCATAGAGAAGTGCTTCTCCTCTTCATCATCGGGACCAGCCAGATGCTCCTCCCACTGACCCTGGTACACCGTCTCCACTGAGGCGTTACCCGAGGCGTGTCCGTCCATGTTTGACTCGACAGAAACATTCTGTCCAAACAAGAATTCACCTGGAAGAACCAAGGTAAAAAACAAATAAAACACACAGTTTAGACTGTTTATATAAAACGGACAGAGCTAACGCTAGCCACCACAAACAGGAAGTGATCATGTCGCACTTCCTGCTCCATTGACTCTGGCTCCAATTCACTTTACATAGATAAACTGTGTCTCTCTCTGTCCCTGCTTCTGTCAGACTCATGTTGGTCTTAAATGTTCGTATTAACCCTCTACATGATCCTGGGGTTTTTATTTCACGTCTGTGTCTGTAAATCAACATATGAACATTAATAACAGACACATCAGGTCCTTCTTTCCCCGACGTCGCTCCTGTTAGTTAGCAACAGGTTTGATTGACAGTGTTGCTAAGGGCCTGCTCTCTGTTAACCCAGTGTCACGAGTCTGAATTCCAAAATAAGAACTCTCCAGATCGTCCCTACACCTGCTCGAGCCTCGATGAGCTTCATTTGGAGCTGGACAATGTGACGTCAGACTCACTGAGGTCAGTACTCACTAAAGCCCGAGGAGAACTCGTCCAGGGTGAGGTCAGTACTCACTAAAGCCCGAGGAGAACTCGTCCAGGGGTGAGGTCAGTACTCACTAAAGCCCGAGGAGAACTCGTCCAGGGTGAGGTCAGTACTCACTAAAGCCCGAGGAGAGAACTCGTCCAGGGTGAGGTCAGTACTCACTAAAGCCCGAGGAGAACTCGTCCAGGGTGAGGTCAGTACTCACTAAAGCCCGAGGAGAACTCGTCCAGGGTGAGGTATCCGTTGCCGTCTGAGTCCAGAGTATCAAAGACGTCCTCCAGATCGTCAGGAGTGAGAGGGAGCTCGCTGTTCAGCCTCTGTGGAGAAAAACACAAAAACACAGCTGCAACTGGCAAGACTCAAGGACGCTACATGTACTGTAACTATACCAACAGATACTTCACTCTGAGCAACGGATACTTCACTCTGAGCAGAGAGTAGACATGAGAGTGTAGTACAGAGTGTAGTACAGTGTGTAGTACAGTGTGTAGTACTGTGTGTACTACACAGAGTGTACTACACAAAGTGTACTTTTGTATTTGTGAACTTGACGTTTTCCAGTTTTGACATTATCACTTTAAATGATTTTTTGAATGTTTTTCTTCCTCCAAAATTCAACTTGCACAAATCTCTGCAAATTAATATCTTTAGAATAAAATCACATTTCTTTTAGTTTGTATTTTATAAAAAACACCATAATGTCCCTGCTGCAAATAAAATCACATTTCTTTTTATTTTATTTTAAAAAAAAACACCATAATGTCCTGCACTGCAACTTTAAATTATTGTAGAACGAGTCTATATTTAAAAACTAGACACGAGATAAAGATGCAGCCGTCTGGTCAGAGCCTGAGTCTGGGTCAAACTGTCACAGATAAATGTGATAAAACCCGACACACGTCAAACACAAAATGTGTTTCACTGTGAAAGAGAAAAGAGGGGAAGTGGATAATGGCCGTTATGTGATGAATTCTACATCGTCATGTGATGAATTCTTACATGTTTATTCAGTTACAAGTTGTAATTAAAGACAGATCTGAAAAGCTCCTCGTCTCTCCTCTTGAGCTTTTACATTTGCTCATTTTAAGTGTTAAGTTTTAAGATTTTGAGGAAGTTGCAGAATCACAAACCCAGAAAATAAACAGCACAAAGAAAATGTTTCTCTAACACATCATAACAAAACCACACACACTGGTCATGTGACCAACAGTGAGACATTCAGGACAAACTTCACTCTGCTCAGTTTTCTGCTGCGACGAGGATTTAGAGATTTAAGACATATATTTATTTTTTTGTCATTAATATGATTCTTACATTGTAATTAATGAGTCACTGTGTAACTTTCCTTATAGATCAACAAAGTCCAACTTTATAATAAACAGACGTGGAAGAAGTACTCGACTTTGTTACTGAAGTAAAAGTACAGATATCAGAGCAAAGTAAAAGTATCACATGGAAAAATCTACTTAAGTAAAAGTGTTAAAGTACTTGCTCAAACATGTACTTTAAGAGTAAATAAGTATTTCGCACAGATTTTGATAAAGCTTCAAATGTGGAGTAGAAAGTAAAAAGTACACACTGAAAGATGTACTTAAGTAAAGTACAGATACCTAAAATATTTACTTAAGTACAGTACTACACTACTTTACTTTAGTCACATTCCACCTCTGAACAGGCGACATAAGTGGGAGTGTCTAAATTCTTGTATTTTTTTAATCCTGAAACAGCAAAGACAATAATAATTCTGTATTGTTCATTTAATTTTCTGAGGCTGTTTGGCCTTGGTGCTGAGGGACACGGCGGGACACGGCGGGACAGGGTGGGACACGGCGGGACAGGGTGGGACAGGGTGGGACACGGCGGGACACGGCGGCACACAGCGGCACATGGCGTCGTCTCACACGCTCTAATCATTGACACACATGGTCCACTTCGGCTCAACTCGACATTCAGGCCGTTACTTTATCCAACGCAAAAAAAAAAACATCTCCCAAATCTTTATTTAAACAACTTCCATGGACTTGTTTAAATAGCCGCACCTCTGTTGGTCCTGGGACGTCACGTTTACACGGCTCTTCTGTTTACAGAGGCCGTGACGGGGACAGGATTTGGGAGCTGTTCTTGTAAAGTGTGTTATCTGGTCTGTGCATATCCCTTTTGTCAGCAAACACATTCAACACGGTCCCTCCCTCTGGGTCACCAGAGCGTCAAACGACAACTAGAACTGTGAGAAAAAAACCCAGAGCAACGTGAGCTGTGCAGCACATTACAGTCACATAATAGAAATATAATAGAAATATAATATAAATATAATAGAAATATAATATAAATATAATACAAAATATAATAAATATAATATAAATATAATAAATATAATATAAATATAATAGTAAATATTATAGTAAAATATAATAGTAAAAATATAATATAAATATAATAGTAAAACATAATATAAATATAATATAAATATAATATAAATATAATATAAATATAATAGTAAACATATAATATAAATATAATATAAATATAATAGTAAACATAATATAAATATAATATAAATATAATAGTAAACATAATATAAATATAATATAATATTAAAACTGCAAGCAGTGATAAAGGCCCTCGCCACCCTTGCGACCGCGGGGTTCACGCGACCGCGGAGTTCGCGCTTCTCGTTCCCGCTTACATCGCCCCTCCCACCAAAAACAGCGACTGAGTAATACTACTCCATTCATTCCAAAGAAAGAATTTATGACATTTTCACACCTGCACGGTTGGAAATAGAGGTATGTCTTCATTGGCTTTTTTGTTCAGTGTGATGAGTGGAATATGTGTACCAAATTTGAATGGTCTATGACAAAGTAAATATTTTTTCTTCCCATTTATCCAAAACCCATGTATTTCAATGAGAAATGTCGGTCGTTGCCATGGCAACACACTTGGAAATAGAGGTATGTTCCCATTGGCTTTTTTGTTCAGTATGGTGATAGGGATGCCCATGCCAATTTTCAAATGTTTTTGAAAAAGTAAAATTTTTTTGGTCCCATTCAAATTTTCAAGGGGGCGCTGTGGAGCAATATGATGTCTAAAAATTTTAAATTGTATGTCTATGCATTCAGATCAAGATTTTGAACAAATCGTATATTAATGCCGGGAAATAGGACACTGCATGTTTGAGTTACATACGATTTAATACTTCAAAAAATGGCTTTGTTCTTACAAGGCTGGCCACACCCACATTTTATGACTTAGAAAAATCCAAGTGAGTCGTCTTTAATCCCACATGGGTCTAGTTCATTTGACCAATTTGCAAGTTTGTTGAATGAAAATCCATGGTGTAAAAAAATCCAAATGTGAGAGTTAAAATTTCAAAAAAATTGGGTTTCTGCGCACAAATTGCCGACTTCCTGTAGGGTTTAGGGTGGGGTCATAATATAATTTTTTACTTGTCTTGACATGTTCTATGATTATTTCAAATTTCATTTGTCTACGATGAAAAAGGTCTCTCATTGCCGTAATGTATTTGAACTTTGAGGTGGCGCTACTGAGTCATTTTGAAACATTAATTTTTTTTTGCACATTAAAAATACACATTTTTCACCAACCTTGAATTTTGGGTCATAGTTGGATTAGTGCAGAGCATCTATTTAGTCACAACAAAGTCCAGTACTCTGAACACCATTCATTTCAATGACACATTTTTCTGACCACCATTTCCACGGTTACCACGGTAACATAGTTACAAATAGAGGTATGTTCTCATTGGCTTTTTTGTTCAGTATGTCAAGCCACATGTCCATGCCAAATTTGTAATGTTTATGACAAACTAATTTTTTTTGTCCCATTCAAAAATTCAAGGGGGCGCTGTGGAGCAATGTAATGTCCGACTTATGTAAATTGTATGCCTTTGTGTTCAAATCAACATTTTGAACAAAACGTATATTAATGCCGGGAAATAGGACCCTGCATATCTGAGTTACGCGCAATTTAAAAACTTAAAAAAATGGCTTTTTTCTTAGCAGGCTTGCCACGCCCACAATTTATGATGTAGAAAAATCCAAGTTAGTCGAATATAATCCCACATGGGTCTAGTTCATTTGGACCAATTTCCAAGTTTCTTGAATGAAAATCCAGGGCGTAAAAAATCCAAACGTGAGAGTTAAAATTTCAAAAAAAATGGGTTTCCGCCCACAATTACCAACTTCCTGTAGGGTTTAGGGTGGGGTCATAATATAATTTTTTACTTGTCTTAACATGTTCTATGGTTCTACCAAATTTCATTTGTCTACGATGAAAAAGGTCTCTCATTGCCGTAATGTTTTTTGATTTTTGAGGTGGCGCTGTTGAGTCATTTTATATCATTAATTTTTTTGCCCGAAAAAAAATAATTAATTTTTCACCAACCTTGAATTTGGGGTCCAATCAAATTTAGTTTTCATTAATGTTCAGGGGGTCAAAAATGGCTTCGAAGTCGCAAGTATAATAATAATAATAATAATAATAATAATAATGGAAATTTTTTTTTTCAACCATTTTTTTTTCTCCTAAACCATAAGTGCTACAGTCATGTGACTTTCTCACTTTGTGCCCCATCACAAATAAGGCTCCTGTGATTTTTTTCACAAGTCCACGACAAATAGCTTGCCTTCTACGAATTTTTAAAAATGAAATTTGAAGAGGGCGCTAGAGAGTCAATTTGTGAGATAAAGCCATGATTTGCATATCATTGTGTTCAGCTCACAAATGTGCATAAACGCTGTATTAGCGTTTTTCCCAACAAAAAAATGTGTGAACGAGACATATTTTATCGAAATATTCCAAAAAAAATTGCAATTTTGTATAAAATTCACCCTGACCACACCCAAAGTCATATTCAAATATAATTGATGATCTTTTAATCTCACATGGGTTTAGTGGGTTTTGGCCAAATTTGAAGTGTTTGTGATGAAAAACTGTGCGAGGAGATGTCCTGAATGTGAGGGTGTGCGCTTTTGTCATCACCGGGTTTGATCCAATATGGCCGACTTCCTGTACATTTTAGGGCGGGGCCATAATTTTCATTTTTATCATGTCCCGACATGTTCTATTTTACGATGCGAGTTTCAGATTTTTACGTCGACTTTTTTCTGAGTCGGGCTCCCATAGGCCCCATGAAAATCAAAGTTTGAGGTGGCGCTACCGAGTCGTCTTTCGTTATTTTTTTTCGCGGTCTTCGGTGACAATTAGAGCTTGGCGAGTTCTAATTTTTGACACCACTCACTGGCATGTCGGGGCGTGTTAACCACTTGATTTTTGCCATTTTCCCCGTTTCGGACGCGGTTTTAATGAGTCCCTCGCCGGGACGTTGTCTCCGGCTCGGGCCTAATAATAGTAAACATAATATAAATATAATATAAATACAATAGTAAACATAATATAAATATAATATAAATATAATAGTAAACATAATATAAATATAATATAAATATAATAGTAAACATAATATAAATATAATATAATATAATAGTAAACATAATATAAATATAATATAAATATAATATAAATATAATAGTAAACATAATATAAATATAATATAAATATAATATAAATATAATAGTAAATATAATATAAATATAATATAAATATAATATAAATATAATAGTAAATATTATAGTAAATATAATATAAATATAATAGTAAACATAATAGTAATATATATATAGTAAAATATAGTAAATATAATAGTAAACATAATAGTAAATATAATAGTACACATAATAGTACTGGACTGAGAGCGGTCGACACTCTGCGAGCGTTTTAATTATATCAAACATTAGCATTCGGCCCAGTTCAAAGCGCTGATGCATTGATGGATTTCATTGACGGAAAGAGAGCGAAATCAAAGGCCTCGATATGAAGAGGCTCTGAATCTGCACAATAATGACAGAAAAAGTGGACGAATTACAAAACACGCTCACTGTCTCAGGCCACTTTGAATAAACCGTGTCCTAATCTCTCAGATTACTCAATGGGAGGATTATTAATAGACTTTTGAGTGGCAGCGGTCCACGGCTGGTATTTTAGTCTGAGCCACGAGCACTTTCATAATGAGGCACACGGAGTTAAAATGTCCTGGATAATGTTGTATTTCATAAAACGTGTAAAAAGAGGTGGATCGTCTCTGCGCCGTCGTCTTTTGTAAAACATTTATAGTTTTCTACAGATTTAGTCTCTCACCTGGTTTTGAAACAGAAACTTTTAATAGAAGATCTCACGACTCAGTCACAGACGGCACCAGGACTGACATGAAAAATGGGCTTTTGGTGATTCTGCTTCACGATGGAGAATATTTGGGACTTTCGTTTAATAATGTGGTGATAAATGTTTATCCTCAGACCTGCTCCTGTTTTTAATGTTTTAAATGTTTGTGTGATCCTCAGTCCAGTACGAGCCTTTTAAATCTGTCAACTCAACAAAAACTACGTTTATTTAGTTTTCATTTTGAACAGGGCTATGACAAAGACTCTGAGTGATCGCACTGGGCCTCCTGGAGAAATCTACATAAATGAATAAAAGTAGAATTAAAGAGTAAACAGGCCAACAGCCAGTGTGTATGTGCTACATGTGCTACATGTGCTACATGCGCTACATGCGCTAAATGTGCTACATGTGCTACATGTGCTAATTGTGCTACATGTGCTACATGTGCTACATGTGCTACATGTGCTACATGCGCTACATGCGCTACATGCGCTAAATGTGCTACATGTGCTACATGTGCTAATTGTGCTACATGTGCTACATGTGCTACATGTGCTAAATGTGCTAATTGTGCTACATGTGCTACATGTGCTAAATGTGCTAAATGTGCTAATTGTGCTACATGTGCTACATGTGCTACATGTGCTAAATGTGCTAAATGTGCTACATGTGCTACATGTGCTAATTGTGCTACATGTGCTACATGTGCTAAATGTGCTAAATGTGCTATATGTGCTAAATGTGCTAAATGTGCTAATTGTGCTAAATGTGCTAATTGTGCTAAATGTGCTAGATGTGCTAAATGTGCTATATGTGCTACATGTGCTAAATATGCTAAAGTGTTAGTGCTATAAACACCATGACTTTTATTTGATTATTTCTGTTAGAAAATGCATTTTTTTCATGATTAAAAACTTCTTAGACACATGTTTTTCAGAAAACTAACCAGTGAAATCCAAGTTTGCTCAAATGCACAAAAACAGGTTCTATGGTGGAGTTCAGTGTATCGTCTTGTGGAGACGACAGAGAGCGACTCTTGATTTAAAAACACTTCTGAATGTTACACAAACTCTTCTGGTTTTGTCCACATTAAGTCTCAGACTAAGAGCAGATTTATACTGGGCTTTTACGTTAATTTAAGTCTGAATTCTTGGTTTTGAAGTAGATTTTAAGATTCAAAATTAAATTCCTCATTCAAAACAAAAAAAGACAAGAAAAATGACCCGTCTCTAAGTCTGTGAGTTTAAGTTTCAGTGTTTGTACAAATGAAAAATACTTTTATTCTGTTTAAGTCCAACAATAAAACTGCAGTTTGCACATGATTAAAACTGAACACTTCTAAAATGTTTTTTGAAGAAAACTTGTGAAATTCCTTATTTAAATTTCCACAAATGTAAAAAGTATGAACACACTTTTAGTCATTACTGTTCTGCTCTGTGAGAAAAACCCTGAAACATTATAAAACCTGGTCGCTCTCCTCGAGTGGTTCACTCCAGAGATCGGCTCATGGGGGTCTTTTCATGGCCGATACCGATACTGATTCTTTCAAATCCAGAGAAACTGACGACCGAGGAGCTTTGGTGATATTTTTGGTTCGATATTTTAGATCATTTCACCACATCATGTCGTTTTAATTTGCTCCAAACTCACCTACAGCAGGTTTTCTCTCAGCCCTTCAGACGAGCTGTGCGTCTGTCATTAAAGTGTTAATATAAAGATCTGAGTTCTTTAGGTCGACCCAAAGTATCGGCCGGTGCTGGAGCTTTAAGAGCCGTGACCTGTAGAAGGTGCAGATGTCGCGTGTGGTCACTCACCTGCAGGTCCCGTCTCGTTATGAAGCCTTTGTTTTCACTGTCACAGATCTGAAAAAACTCCAGGATGGTGTTTTGTCCAGTGACCTCTCCGTTCTTTCTCCCGTCTCCTTCATCTCTGCTCGTCTGGCTCCTCCACGCGCTGCGCACCTTGGACAGGACGACGCTGCTGCTGCTGCTGCTGGTGGTGGAGGTGGTGCTGGTGGAGGTGGTGGAGGTGGTGTGGTTGTTGTTGGCGGCACAGGCAGCCATAGTGTCTGAAGAAGTTTGGAGATGAAACAGATGAAGCTGCGAGTGTCTTTCACATGGTCTGAGCAGAGACGGAGGTGCAGAGGGAGGAGGAGGTGCAGAGGGAGGAGGAGGTGACGGAGGAGCGGGGCCACTTGTAGATCACAGCATGTCGCTCGTGGTCATCGCTGAGCACCACGTCTTTAATGAACCTGAGGAGGAGGGAGGAGAGAGAACAGTCTGAGTCCAGCCCACGACAAATGAACAACCACAAACAGACTCTTCGGTTCACGGTTCAGATGTTTCTCCAGGTTCTCCTCGGTTCTTCTCCTTGAGCCTCTGAAGTTGTATTTGGAGTGATTCATGTTCAAGTTTAATCTTTAAAATCGACCATTTTCAAGATGAGCCCAACATCATTTCAGCCACTTATCTCGACTGAACTAAAGGTAAAAGGAGCTGCTAAAACTACCACGTCATGACATCACAAGGTGGAACAGAGAGTTTTGAGCTTTGGGGATGTTACAGACGAATAATAAATGAAACAAAAACACGACTCCAGGTCTGTTTTTGAGGAGGAAACATCAGAACATGGATTAAAGCTCACAGGAGTCAGGTTTGTAGGACAGTTAGACTTTTAGAATCATGTTGTTCTGAAATCGCATTGCATACTTGGTTTGAAATAAAATCAAAACACAAAACATTTGGTCAGTTGTTATTTTTTCTATAGTAGCAACATTTTCCTCCGTCAAACTTAAGCTGCTCTCGACACAAACGAGTCGGTGGTGGAGGGATGAACGCTGCTGCTGTGTCCTTGGGCAAGACACTTCGCCCCCTCAGAGTCTGTGCTCTGGGGATGATGTGATGCACTGATCTGTGACTGAGCTGAAGGTGGAAAAGTTCTGTATAAAATGTGACCAATAACAGACTCTGGACTCCTCCCACATTTTAGAAAAGTCTCTTGATCCTCTGTGAAAAACAAAATGTCTTCTTCATGTTCCGTGGATGAAACGATGGTGAAGTCACAGATTTATACACGACTCTTTTAAAACAACTTCATCCGACCAAAGAGCTTCACAAACAAGTCAAGAAAAACACAACACAGAGTAAAACCCGTGTGTCCCGTGTTAAAAAGACGGACAAGAGTTTTCAGTCTCGTCTTAAACTTTCAGAAAGAAAAACTCCAGGTACAAACTGTCGACTTAAAGTGAAATGATGCTTCAGTTTGATATTTACAGAAACACTGTCGAACGTCAGGGTGAAAAACTCAAACGACTCTCGGACTTCGGCGTCTCTCTGAGTATCGACAGAGGGCGGAGCGTGGACAGAGGGCGGAGCGTGGACAGAGGGCGGAGCGTGGACAGAGGGTGGAGCGTGAACAGAGGGCGGAGCGTGGACAGAGGGTGGAGCGTGGACAGAGGGCGGAGCGTGGACAGAGGGCGGGGCGTGGACAGAGGGAGGGCGGGGCGTGGACAGAGGGCGTGGACAGAGGGCGGAGCGTGACAGAGGGCGGAGCGTGGACAGAGGGCGGAGCGAATGTTCCACAGTTTAACATTAAGTTCTTCATGGAGTCTGGAGGCACCAGGCCTGCAGTGGTGACAGGTTGGATCTGTGGAGAGGCGAGCCTCTTGTGCAGGTTTGTCGAGGTGTTTCTTAACAATTAAAACAACTGTGATAAATGTAAAACAGATATGTGAAATGCTGCACTGTGGAACATTCTGGGTAAAGAGCTAAAGACGAGAAGCATCACCAGGACAATGAGGCTGTGATCACCTGTTTGTTCAGACAAAACCTGTTTAAAAGAGCCGAACACTGACTGAACACTGACTGAACACTGACCCAACGCTGTCCCAACGTTGACCCAACGCTGACCCAACGCTGACCCAACGCTGTCCCAACGCTGACCCAACGCTGACCCAACGCTGTCCCAACGCTGTCCCAACGCTGACCCAACGCTGTCCCAACGCTGACCCAACGCTGTCCCAACGTTGACCCAACGCTGACCCAACGCTGACCCAACGCTGACCCAACGCTGAGCCAACACTGTCCCAACATTGACTCAACGCTGACCCAACGCTGTCCCAACGCTGACCCAACGCTGACCCAACGCTGACCCAACACTGTCCCAACACTGTCCCAACGCTGTCCCAACGCTGACCCAACGCTGACCCAACG
>JAIEZT010001390.1:35678188-35691483 GCA_019594935.1 Periophthalmus modestus
TTCTTCTGGTTTTGTTCCTCCCGACTGTCACTCGAGTCAGAGCCTCGGCCTTCCTGCTAAAGGCTTCAAATGTTCGGGTGCGTTGGTTCTTGTGTGAGATGTTGTAGTGGCCCGAGACTTTGGAGGCGGAGACTTTGGAGGCGAAGTCTTTGGAGGCTGAGACTTTGGAGGCGGAGACTTTGGAGACTCCGCCTTGCGCCCGAGTCCACAGGAGGCCACCAGGGGCCTGCCCAGGTTCAGCTCCAGGCTCTGGCTGCAGCGTCTCACACTGTGTCTCTCCAGGACGGTGAAGTGTAGATCCACTTTGAGGATCAGAGACTCCTGTGAGCAGAGGAGACAATGAGCGACGTGCTAGAAAGTTAGCACGTTAGCACATTAGCACGTTAGCACGTTAGCACGGATCATAAACAGTGGAGATGCAAGATACAAACTACTAATAATAATAATAACACTGGTTTTATGTTTTTCAGGAGGAGGTGTCCTACAGAGAAACACGACTTTATAGAACTGACAGAAACCAGATCATTTAAAACTTGAGCTGCAGCGAATAAAAGATCAGCCACAAAGTTCAACCTGCAGCTCAAATCTTATTATTATTACATTAAAAAAAAAACAAATCTCACTGCAAAAAAGAAAATGTTCAAATATAAATACTGAGCCCAAAATAAACGTCACATTTTTCTTCTGTTGGGGTCGATTCTTCAAACTCAAGAAAAAAGTGTAACTCCAGAAGTGTCTGATGTTTGGTCAGTGCGACGCAGTAAAAGTACTGCACTTCAGTAAACACTTGTACCTGTACTTTACATTAGTACATTTTACAGTGTGTACTTTTTACTTGAGTACTTCTGAGCGCAGTATCTGTACTTTTACTCCACTACATTTATGAACTGGACTAAAAACAGAAAACAGATGATTCACTTGTTTCTGTCAAAATTCAGCTCAAATCTTTATCAAAATCACATTTGAAGCTTTTTTAGACTCAAAATCTGTGAGAAATACTTTTTACTCTTAATAAACAAGTACTTTAATACTTTTACTTCAGTAGATTTGTTGCTCTTGTATCTTTTACTTCACAGATTCGAGTTCTTCTTTCCACTGTTTTTCATTTTGTTTTTGTCTAATTCGTCACTGTGGAAGTTTTATCGACTTTGGACAAACATGTTCCAGTTTTTACACATCAGGTCCAAGTTCTACGATCCGAACACTCGTTTTACTGAGATGTTTGTACTTTTACCTGCAGCGTCTGCAGCCCACACAGCCGGACGCTGGAGTCTGAGTCATGACACGAGCTGAAGAGCAGCGAGTCCAGCTCCTCTGACCTGCACTGTCCCGAAAATATGTCCTCCAACACCTGAGGAACCAAAGACGTTAAACTGACAGAAAAAACAAACAGCTCCAGAAAATCAACATGAACAATTCTACACTTTCACCACTAGAGGGCAGCAGCACCCTGTCAAAACACAGACCTGGAGCTTTTGTTTCATTCATGTTTCACACAAACCTGCAGATCCAGGCTGAGTTCTTCTGTCAGACTGAAAACACCAATAATAAAGTGTGACTCAAACAAGTGAATGAAACAAAACAGCAGGTTTGTGAGGATTAGAAAATGACGAGGTTTGTGAGGTTTGAGGATTAGAACATGACGAGGTCTGTGAGGATCAGAACATGACGAGGTCTGTGAGGATTAGAACATGACGAGGTTTGTGAGGATTAGAACATGACGAGGTCTGTGAGGATTAGAACATGACGAGGTTTGTGAGGATTAGAACATGACGGTCTGTGAGGATTAGAACATGACGAGGTCTGTGAGGATTAGAACATGACGAGGTTTGTGAGGATTAGAACATGACGAGGTTTGTGAGGATTAGAACATGACGAGGTTTGTGAGGATTAGAACATGACGAGGTTGTGTGAGGATTAGAACATGACGAGGTTTGTGAGGATTAGAACATGACGAGGTCTGTGAGGATTAGAACATGACGAGGTCTGTGAGGATTAGAACATGACGAGGTTTGTGAGGATTAGAACATGACGAGGTCTGTGAGGATTAGAACATGACGAGGTTTGTGAGGATCAGAACATGACGAGGTCTGTGAGGATCAGAACATGACAAGGTTTGTGAGGATTAGAACATGACGATGTCTGTGAGGATTAGAACATGACGAGGTTTGTGAGGATTAGAACATGACGAGGTTTGTGAGGATTAGAACATGACGAGGTTTGTGAGGATTAGAACATGACGAGGTTTGTGAGGATTAGAACATGACGAGGTTTGTGAGGATTAGAACATGACGAGGTCTGTGAGGATTAGAACATGACGAGGTTTGTGAGGATTAGAACAGAGTCACTTCTGTGTCGTAGATAAACGGTGGTGTGTCTGGTTCTTACCGGCGAGCTGCTCAGGACGACCGTGCAGTCCTCCACATGAGGCTCCGAGCGTCTCACACTGGCAAACGCCACAAGAACGTTGGAGAACAAGGCGGAGAAGCCGACCTCCACCTCTGCTCCACAAGGAAACTTCAGACTCTTCTTCTGGGGCAGCTCTGAAACACAAAAACTCTATGACGGGACGGAGCCAGTTTCACTCCATCTTTAGTTCTTTGTTTTAATCTTTATTTGACTGGGACAGACGTGATACAACAACATAAAGTAAAAACTGTGGATTAAAGACGAAGAATCATGTCCATCCACTGTCCCCAAGAGCCGAGGTCACAAAAGGGACAAACGGAATAAAAATAACAAATACAAAAAAAGTAAAATAAAATAAAATCAATACAAACACATTTTAAAATGTATCCATAAAAACAACACATTTATACAAATTAATAAAAAAAAAAAAAAAAAAAAATTGATTAATAAGAACAACAATAATAATAAAAAAATAAATAACTGAATAGGTTCATTTCAGAATCAGAATCAGAATCTTTAATGGCCACACAAATAAATTGGTGGAATTTGCTTCCGGTTCAGCATTTACAACGGCTCAAAAACATAAAAACAGCAGCAGTGTGAGTTTAAATGTTTGTCTCACATTATTAAAGCTGCAGTGGCTCCAGTTTCAGAAAAGCAAAAGAACCAAAAAAAAAAAAACAGCAGAATGAAACTCTTCAGTCGTTTATATCTATAATCTGTACTCCCAGTGTAGACCTGGTTTAGTCCTGGTTTAGACCTGGTTTAGTCCTGGTTTAGACCTGGTTCAGTCCTGGTTTAGTCCTGGTTTAGTCCTGGTTTAGTCCTGGTTTAGACCTGGTTTAGACCTGGTTTAGACCTGGTTTAGTCCTGGTTCAGTCCTGGTCCAGACTTAGGTCTAAACCTGGCGAATCCTTTTTCCAGTTTGGTTTTAAATGTTTCTTCTGACGACGTGACTCAGTCTCGACTTGTTTAAATTCAGGCTCTGTTCTGTTTATCTGAGACTTGAGTTTTTTTCTGCACTTTTCTCTTTTAAAGTCACTTTCATGATGATTATTCATGTTTTGATTTGTTGAGGACTGATTTTAATGTCGTTCTTATTCTGTAAAGTTCTGGTTTCTCTCACGGAGCCGAGTGCTTTTCATTTGCTAAATTTTTCTTTGATTTTTCACATTTTGTGATTTTCTGAGATTAATCCCATTTTCCTCATTGAAATCACATTCTGCTCACACCCACCGCTGCCTCCGTCCAGAAGTGTGAATATTTTTAGCGAGATCAGATTTTAAATTTAATTCATTTTAAAACACACTCACAAAAAAATATGAAGTGTGTTATTTCAACACAAGGCGGCGCTATGTCCCATCATTTCACAGATAACACTGTTCGAGGTTATTCATGGATCTTGGTGGTGGTAAAAAAAAAAAAAAAAAAAATCAACAATTCAAAGTAAAATGTTGGGTTTTATGAATGGTGAAGTGTCCTCGACATGGAGCTTCTGAACAGGAAACTGAAACCCACAAATGAGGAACGAGGAGATGATCTGTTATTAAACGAGAACCAAACACAATTATTCACAGCAGACTTTAAAATTCAGCTTCTCTTTTCCTCGGTCGACTTTTAAAAACTCAGACTCACCATCTTTACTCTGCAGATGTTTCCCTCGTCTCTCGTTTTCTGATTCACATCGCAAATAAAATGTGGCTCAAATCAGTTTTATGTGTGAACAAACCGTCCTGAAGAGTCGTGACGTGAGGAACATTCTCACGGAAACTGAACCAGAAACCCCAGACTGAGAAGGAGAAGTGTCCTCTGATAACAACGAAAAACAACGAAAAAGTAACTGCACCAGAAAACAGTCACTCGTGTGTTTTCTGTTCCCCAAACAGAAACGGAAAGATGGATTTCATTTTTGCCACAGACTTCAATGAACCTGATCACATGACGCGGTGCCAATGTGACGACGAGGAAGCGAAAATCTGTGGGTTTGATTTCAGACTCATCGTCGGCGTGGGTTTGATTTCGCAGACTCACCGTTGATGTGGGTTTGATTTCAGACTCATCGTTGCCGTGGGTTTGATTTCACAGACTCATCGTTGCCGTGGGTTTGATGTCGCAGACTCATCGTTGCCGTGGGTTTGATTTCGCAGAGTCACCGTTGGCGTGGGTTTGATTTCGCAGACTCACCGTTGGCGTGGGTTTGATTTCTCAGAGTCACCGTTGGCGTGGGTTTGATTTCGCAGACTCACCGTTGGCGTGGGTTTGATTTCTCAGAGTCACCGTTGCCGTGGGTTTGATTTCGCAGACTCACCGTTGGCGTGGGTTTGATTTCACAGACTCATCGTTGGTGTGGGTTTGATTTCACAGATTCACGGTTGGCGTGGGTTTTGATTTCGCAGACTCACCGTTGGTGTGGGTTTGATTTCTCAGAGTCACCGTTGCCGTGGGTTGATTTCGCAGACTCACCGTTGGCGTGGGTTTGATTTCACAGACTCATCGTTGGTGTGGGTTTGATTTCACAGATTCACGGTTGGCGTGGGTTTGATTTCACAGACTCACCGTTGGCGTGGGTTTGATTTCACAGATTCACGTTTGGCGTGGGTTTGATTTCACAGACTCACCGTTGGTGTGTGGGTTTGATTTCGCAGACTCATCGTTGGCGTGGGTTTGATTTTGCAGACTCATCGTTGGCGTGGGTTTGAGTTCACAGACTCATCGTTGGTGTGGGTTTGATTTCACAGACTCATCGTTGGCGTGGGTTTGATTTCACAGATTCACAGTTGGCGTGGGTTTGATTTCACAGACTCATCGTTGGTGTGGGTTTGATTTCACAGATTCACGGTTGGCGTGGGTTTGATTTCGCAGACTCATCGTTGGCGTGGGTTTGATTTCGCAGACTCATCGTTGGCGTGGGTTTGATTTCGCAGACTCACCGTTAGCTTGCCTCCAGCAGACGTCCCGCAGGTGCAGTTCCCTCGTGTGGCCACAGGAGAGCAGCGGGTCGGACAGCGAGCGCGCCTCCTTGAGGGTGTGGCGGACCTCCACGGCCTGTTTGTCCTTCACCAGAGGATCTTTGTCCACATCTGTGAGGAAGACAGAAGTGATCCACATGTTTTCAGAGACATACACCACATTTACATTTACCAGGCCAAAGGTTTTTGTGCATTTTTTACGACTTTCTACATTTTATAAACTCACAGAAAACATCAGATAAATGAAGTAAGATGGAATTATGTAGGAATGAGAAAAAAAGTGAAAATATTCTTCGATAAAGTGAAGGGTGAAAACTTTGAGGATTCAAGTATGACTTACATAGATATAAAAAAATAAAATAAAATGTCACTTTTTTCTTTCCCACTTAATCCCTTACATCTTACTGCATATATCTGACATCTTTTGTGTGTTTATAAAATGCAGAAAGTCGTAAAAATAAAGAAAAAACAAACAAACTTTGTCCTGAAAGTGTAAATACTTTGTAGTTTTGTTAATATTATTTTTGACTTTAATCGTTAAAATGGACTTTACACACGTCAAAGAACTTTTATAACAGAGAGTTTCATAAAATCAGACGAAATAAACTTAATCTTAAGAAAATGGAAGAGAGAATATGATCAAACTTAGAAACTTTGAAAACAACACACGGAATATTAAAGGTTTTGGACAAGTATTAAATCTAAATAAATCTAAATCTAAAAGAATAAAAGGCAAAAGCTCCACATTCAAAAAACATGGGGACATGTCTAAACGGAGTAAAAACGACCCTACTCCTCCTCGCCTCCAATTACCCAGAAGCCCCGTTTATAAGTCCCGCCCCCCCCCTCCCTCCCCGTGTTCTCCTCAGCATCTGCAGACGGACGATAAAACGATACAGAGAAATATCGTTTTTCCAGTGTTTCTGAGCTGATCTTTGCTCCTCAAATGTTTTAAAATGACTTAAAAATGACTTTAAATGACTCAGCCTAATTCAGACAAAAGTGACTCTGCACAGACCGAGAACTGAAACATTCTTCTTTCATAAACAGCTGAAGAAAATAAAATTAGTCCTTTATTTTGTGTGTTTCACTGTGTAACAAACTGCTCAAAAAACTGGAGATGTTCAGACAGTGTAAATATAATAAATAAAAATGTCCTGTTAGCTCCTGAAGCCTCCGGAGCTGCAGCCGTTCTTCTCTCCACTGCGACTCTGACCCAAAGCTGTGACTCGTTCTGGAGCCAACGGATCTAATTCCATAAATCAACATGTTCCTCTCAGCACGAGACGCTTTTATGAGCCACGATTAAACCGCTTCATTAACACGTGTTTTTCTCCCCTGCACAAAACAAACCACACAACTCTGATCCTGCCTCACAAAAGTGTGTTACGTGAGGTAAAAATATTCTTCTGGACGGTGTGGAATGGTGACCCCGGGGCCGCTGATGGTGCGTGACCCTGGAGAGGCGAGTCGTCAGCGTGCGCGAGCGGCGCAGCAGCTGTTTTTGGCCTCACTTCTTGGGTTTCTGCTTGTTCTCCCTGCCAACTGTCGCAATTTCCTAAGAATGAGGTCATCAGACACTTAGCGGGCACGGCGAGCGGAACCTGCCATCACCTGTCCGTCACACGCATGTAGGTCAACGTTTATCTAATCCGCCCGCCGATATATCGGCCCTGTGACATCACGAGAGGGGGCGGGGCCTTCTGCGGTTACCGTGGAGACACACGGAGCATTAGCAAACATCGCCAAAGATTTAAGCCTGAAAAAAATCAAGTAAAAAAACATTTAAAGTGCAGATTTTCAGGAGCTGTGTGGGCCGCGGTGCTCAGTGGGTAGAGCGTGTCCCACTGAGCTGAAGGTTGAAGGTTTGAATCCCGCTCTGCTCGACATAAATGTCATTGATAGAGAGTCAGGTGACCCACAGGCCGATGGTGCGATTCCAGCTGCCACAGATGATCTGTCATTGTGTCCATGAGCAAGACACTTAACGAACCCTCCTCCCCCCGTGTCTGTGCTCTGGTGTGAGTGTGATCTGAGCGTTTATCGACCTGTTTAGGATTTTACACAAAAAGGTGAAAGTGGCTCACTGTAACTGTTGGATAATGCTAATGCTAATGCTAATGCTAGCTAGCTTGTGATGTTATCTGATAAGGTCTCGTTTAACAGCACAAATCATCTCACCTGTTGGAGTTAAAATAAAGCTCAGATTAAAGTCAAACAGAGCCTCAGACAGAGCAGGGCCTCCAGTTAGCGTCATGACATGGTCTGCACAGTGTCTATTTACAGAAGCTGGTTTGAACGCCGCGCTCACCCTCAGACACGCGCTCCAGGACGTGTGTGACTTTCTCCGGGAGCAGGATGTGTTTGTTGAGGTACTTGGTGAAGATGCCGGTGCTTTTTCCCTGGTGCTGGATCTCGAACGCTTCACCGTCTTCACATCTGCGGAAAAAAACACGTCACTCTACGATTTTATGAACCGGACAAACGATCCACAGCATCTCGTAAACAAACACAAACTGCCACTTGGAACTGAGTCGACTCGAAGTGCAGAGCCTCAGAGAAGTAGTACATGTGTGTGTGAGTACATGTATAAGTACATGTGTGTGTATGTACATGTGTGTAAGTACATGTGTGTGTATGTACATGTATAAGTACATGTATGTGTAAGTACATGTGTGTAAGTACATGTGTGTATATCTACACTACTGTTCAAAAGTTTGGTGTCACTTAGAAATCTCTTTATTTTTGGAAGAAAAGCAGTTTTTTTCAGTGATTATAACTTTAATCATAAATCCTCTCTACACTGGTTAATGTGGTACATGATGTTCTAGCTGCACATGTGTGTTTTTGGTGCAGTTTCTACAGGTGTAAAGGCTCATTTCAGCATCACTCCAGTGTCTGATGGTACGATGTGTTTGCTCTGTGTGTCAGAGGCTCGTGTGATTAGAAAAACCCTTGTGCATCATGTTAGCTCAGTTTAGCTGGTTATAGAAGATATAAAAAGTAGCATCAGTCGTATCTGGAGCTCATCACATTTGTGGGGCTGATTAAAAGCTCAAAATGGCCAGAAAAAGAGAACTTCATGTGAAACTCGACAGTCTGTTCTTGTTCTTAGAAATGAAGGTTATTCCATATGAGAAACTGAAGATTTCCTACAAAGGTGTGAACTACTCCCTCAGAGAACAGCACAAACAGCTCTGACCAGAGAAGAAAGAGAAGTGTGAGGCCCCCTGCACAACTGAGCAAGAAGATAAGAACATTAGAGTCTCTAGTTTGAGAAATAGACCCAGCTTCATTAAATAGAACCTGCAAAACACAGTGTGAACATCTACAGTGAAGAGGCGACTCCGGGACTTCATCCTACAACAGGACAACGACCCAAAGCAAACCTCCAAACTGTGAAGAATCATTAGAGAAGAAGCAGGAGGCTGGTGTTCTCTCTGTGATGGAGAGTCCAGTCACAGATCTAAACCCCATTGAGCTGTCGTGGGAGCAGCTGGACGTATGGTACAAAGAAGTGACCATCCAGACAATCCAACCTGTGGGACGGGCTTCTAGAAGTGTGGGTGAAACTTCTCCACATCACCTCAACAAATGAACAGCCAGAGGCCAAAGGTCAAAGGTGCAGTGATGTAACTGCTGCAGATGGAGGATTCTCTGACTAAAGTTTGAAGGGAAAAAATATTATTTCAAATAAATATCATTATTTCTGACCTTGTCAATGTCTTGATGATATTTTCTATTCATTTTACAACAATGTGGTAAATAAAAGTGAGACTTTTCATGGAAAACACAAAACTATCTGGGTGACTCCAAACCTTTGAACAGTATATATATTATTATATTATATATTCTTTATTATATTCTTTTTTTTTCTCTTTTTGTCTTTTCCTCTGTAAAAAAACATTTGATTTGATTGAGGGGAGGGTTTAGAACTTTTCTTCTTCCGGCTCCTTTTCGAGTTTATATAAAGATTCATTTGTGAAACGTGTTTTAAGTGAACCTCACACATGCTCCAGACAAATAATAATAATAATAATAATGATAAAAACTATTTTAAAAAACACATGTTCAGAATTTGAAACAAATAATAAGATAAAAAAACGACTGATTCAGACGTTTGTGTGTTGAACAAAATTCAGCTCAAAACTTTATCAAAATCTTCACATTTGAAGATTTATTCGATCTGAAAATCTTTGACTTTTTTAATCTTTAAGTACATTTTAAAACAGGTACTGTAATACTGTAGTACTGTAGTACTGTAGTAATGTAGTACTGTAATACTGTAGTAATGTAGTACTGTAATACTGTAGTACTGTAATGCTGTAGTACTGTAATACTGTAGTACTGTAATACTGTAGTACTGTAATACTGTAGTACTGTAGTACTGTAGTACTGTAATACTGTAATACTGTAGTACTGTAATACTGTAGTACTGTAGTACTTTTATCTGAGATTTTTTTCATGTGATACTTGAGTATTTTTGTACTTCAGTGTAAAGTGAACTGGAGCCAGAGTCGATGGAACAGGAAGTGCTCATGATCACTTCCTGTTTGTGACGCAGCGTTAGCATGTTAGCATGTTAGCATGTTAGCTCTGTGATGTGTAAACGTCTGGTTCACGTGTGTGAGCGTCACGTGTGTGAGCGTCACGTGTGTGAGCGTCACGTGTGTGAGCGTCACGTGTGTGAGCGTCACGTGTGTGAGCGTCGCGTGTGTGGTTCACGTGTGTGAGCGTCACGTGTGTGAGCGTCGCGTGTGTGGTTCGCGTGTGTGAGCGTCGCGTGTGTGAGAGTCGCGTGTGTGGTTCACGTGTGTGAGCGTCGCGTGTGTGAGCGTCGCGTGTGTGAGCGTCGCGTGTGTGTGTGGTTCACGTGTTTGAGCGTCGCGTGTGTGTGAGCGTCGCGTGTGTGAGCGTCGCGTTGTGTGGTTCACGTGTGTGAGCGTCACGTGTGTGAGCGTGTGTGGAGTCACATACGTGGCGTAGCCGTAGACCGTGTTCCCGGAGACTCTCAGGGGCTGGATCACCGACGGGAGACTCTCCTCTTTCCTCCTGAACAAACATTTGTTTTATTTCTTTTGGCCCGGTTCAAACTCAGTCCATCCTGAACTCACCACGTTCTGCAGGCGTCCAGCAGAATCACACTCAGCGCCGTGTTCTTCTCCTGCATCTTTCCCATGATCCTTTGCACACAGACGCACGTGGAGGCGTCGTACGGCTGCGGAGCGTCGATGGGAACGAGATAATTCCTCCCGGCTCGTTCAAAAGCCGTGTCCGGCGTAGTAAAACAGGCCTGAAGAGGAGGAGAACGAGGGTCAGAAAAGAGAAGCTCCGGCTCCTGAGGCTCAGAGTCGGGTTTAGTTTGTGTTTTTTAGAGAAATGTGCAGCGAGGAGCAGGTGTAAAATCACAATTTAAGAAAATAAGAGGCACATAAACCAGTGACTGTAACGACAGCGACAGACCCCAGGTCGGAGGTGCGATTCCAGCTCCCACAGACGCTGCTGCTGCTGTGTCCTTGGGCAAGACACTTAAGCCGCCGCTGGCCCCGTCGTGACTGAACGTGGCTCTGAGTTCTCCTTTATCGTTTTGTGACACTTCAGAGAAAAGTGATTTATCTTCATTCACACATGTTTTGTTTAAATGTAGAAGTGAGTTCACCGCCACGTCTTCAAAAAATAAAAGTTTGAGCATTTACCAGGAACAATAAAAAATGTGCAGAACAAACCAAACAGTTTAGACGAGTTTTCTCTTTGTATTTAATAAACACATTATGTTTGAAGGTTTGTAACATTTGACGTATAAACCTGTAATAAAGCAGCAAAAAAAACTGGTTTATTTCTGCTGTTCTGTGTCACGTTTTTAGCACATTTCACAAAAACTATGACCTGCGGAGCATCAATATAACTTAATAATTAATATAACTTAATAATTAATATAACGAGGTTTTAGATTTTATGATTTTTAAAAGGTCGAATATCAAACAAAATGGACTTAAGACCTTGAAGTCGTGTTTTAATGTTTCCTCCTCAAAAACACACTGGAGTCGTGTTTGTTTCATTCACGTTTGAGTCACAATTTATTATTAGTCTGTAACATCTCCACAGTTCCACCTTGTGATGTCATCAAGTGGTAGTTTTAACAGCTCCTTTTACCTTTAGTTCAGTCGAGATAAGTGACTCCAGGACTGAAATGATCCAGATGATTCTAGTGAAGGTGGAGTTTAAAAACACAGTGGAGCACTTCCTGTATCACCACATGATGACATCACAAGGTGGAACAGAGTGTTTTCAGTTTGAGAAGAACTCAGCCTAAATCTGCAGGTTTGTGTTAAACATGTGAATGAAACAAAAAAACACAACTCCAGGTCTGAGACGAGGAAACATCAGAAAGGATCAGAAAACAGAGTCACAGGGTTCTTTAACAAACACACTTCTTTGGCGTGTGATGTGTTTCTTTGGCGTGTGATGTGTTTCTTTGGCGTGTGATGTGTTTCTTTGGCGTGTGATGTGTTTCTTTGGCGTGTGATGTGTTTCTTTGGCGTGTGGCGTGTTTCTTTGGCGTGTGATGTGTTTCTTTGGCGTGTGATGTGTTTCTTTGGCGTGTGGCGTGTTTCTTTGGTGTGTGGCGTGTTTCTTTGGCGTGTTTCTTTGGCATGTGGCGTGTTTCTTTGGCGTGTGATGTGTTTCTTTGGCGTGTGATGTGTTTCTTTGGCGTGTTTCTTTGGCGTGTGATGTGTTTCTTTGGCGTGTGGCGTGTTTCTTTGGCGTGTTTCTTTGGTGTGTGATGTGTTTCTTTGGCGTGTTTCTTTGGCATGTGGCGTGTTTCTTTGGCGTGATGCGTGTTTCTTTGGCGTGTTTCTTTGGGCGTGTTTCTTTGGCGTGTTTCTTTGGCGTGTTTCTTTGGCGTGTTTCTTTGGCGTGTGGCGTGTTTCTTTGGCGTGTGGTGTGTTTCTTTGGCGTGTTTCTTTGGCGTGTTTCTTTGGCGTGTTTCTTTGGCGTGTTTCTTTGGCGTGTGGCGTGTTTCTTTGGCGTGTGGCGTGTTTCTTTGGCGTGTGATGTGTTTCTTTGGAGTGTTTTCTTTGGCGTTTGTGGCGTGTTTCTTTGGCGTGTGATGTGTTTCTTTGGCGTGTTTCTTTGGCGTGTGGCGTGTTTCTTTGGCGTGTTTCTTTGGAGTGTGTGGCGTGTTTCTTTGGCGTGTTTCTTTGGCGTGTGGTGTGTTTCTTTGGCGTGTTTCTTTGGCGTGTTTCTTTGGGTGTTTCTTTGGCGTGTGGACGTGTTTCTTTGGCGGTTTCTTTGGCGTGTTTCTTTGGCGTGTTTCTTTGGCGTGTTTCTTGGCGTGTGTGGCGTGTTTCTTTGGCGTGTGGCGTGTTTCTTTGGCGTTGGCGTGTGTCTTTGGCGTGTGGCGTGTTTTCTTTGTTTGTGGCGTGGCGTTCGTGGCGTGTTTCTTTGGCGTGTGATGTGATTCTGTTCTTGGCGTGTTCTTTGGCGCGTGGCGTGTTTCTTTGGCGTGTGGCCTGTTCTTTGGCGTGTTTCTTTGGCGTGTTTCTTGGGTGTTTCTTGGCGTGTTTTCTTGGCGTGTGTGCGTGGGCTTGTTTCTTTGGCGGTTTCTTTGGCGTTTGTGGCGTGTTTCTTTGGCGTGTACTCTGTCGTTCTTACCGTACACGCCTTTATCTAACAGCTGGATGAAGTTGTCCACGGCGGCGCTCATCTGTGGAGCAGTGAGGTCCAGCAGAGACAGGACCCTGAAGTCCAGCTGCTGCAGGAGGAGGCCGAGCTCGATGCACGTCCACGACCGGAGCCGTGAGCCCGCGGAGGTGGGCGTAGTTCAAGTTCCCGATGAGCAGAGCGACTTTATCTGTGGCTATAAGACGAGACGATGTAAGACGATCCGTCAGAAGAAACACGGCGATGGAAGAA
>JAIEZT010001390.1:35691583-35709083 GCA_019594935.1 Periophthalmus modestus
ACAACACTCACAACATACACAACATACACACACACACAACACACACACACACACACACACACACACACACAAACACACACTGTCCTTTTTCGCCAGTTATGTTTTATTAACGGTGAGTCCTCGTTCAAAAATGGAACGTCCTCGTCCTCTGTGGTTCGTGCTGACAGTTAAACCATCGTGTCTGTGTTTGAGACGCCGTAGCCTGCCACAGGTTTTAAAGATTCACTGGATGTCACATGTTTCACAGCACGAAGCACCAACTGTACGTTCTTTACGCACCAAATAACAAAAACAAACCACAACAACAGGCACTTTTTCCCTTTGTCAACCTGCAGGACTGAGAAGTCAAACCTGCAGGTCAAAGAAGGAGTCAAACCTGCAGGAGACGCTTTTAATGACATAAATAAATTAAAGTTTTTGTGTTGAACTTCGTCTTGCAAGAGGTTAAACTTCAGATGAGGGGATTTGGACAGTTTCATGGTTAAATTCTTCTGAGTTTGATGAAAAATCCAAAGATGCTGGCCGTCGGCCAGAGGCAGAGAAAATCACAAACCAAATATTCTATAGAGGAAGTCGTTAATCCAGGCCACGATTTAATCACCATGAACTTCCAGTGCAGCTCCTCCCTTCACAGATGTGTCCTGTTACTCCTTTTGTACAATTTCTTTACTAACTGGGACATTTTTGTGATTTTGAAAAAATTGAAACGTGATGAGATCTGAGCTTCATTTTCTGTTATCCTGTTTGAGACTTTTAAAAGAAACATGTTTCAAAAACTGGAATTATCTACGTTATTGTGTCAGCTGTTCATGAAGGAGTTTCATCACTGATGGGTGTGGTGTTCCCACCAGGAGGAGGGTGCTCATGTCCCCACCAGGAGGAGGGTGGCTCTTGTCCCCACCAGGAGGAGGTGCTCATGTCCACCAGGAGGAGGTGGTGTCCCACCAGGAGGAAGGTGCTCATGTCCCACCGGGAGGAGGGTGCTCATGTCACACCAGGAGGAGGTGTCCTCGACGTGCGGCGGGCCACAGGGAGGGGCGGGGCCACAGTGAGGGGCGTGGGGCCACAGTGAGGGCAGGGCCACAGTGAGGGGCGGGGCCACGGTGAGGGGCGGGGCCACAGTGAGGGGCGGGGCCACAGTGAGGGGCGGGGCCAGGGATATATATGTTTATACGACACTAGAGATTTGTGACGTGGAGCAGAAGGCCTGAAAATGAAAGACTCACTGCAACAAATATTTTACAAATGCATGAATTAAATGAATAATTCATTTATTAAATTTTAGTTTAATTAAACACAACAGAAAACTTTTGAACCAGTTTACTCTGACTTTTTTAAAATATATAATTTGGTCACGTTTGGCCAGATTAATTAATCCAAAGCGGGGCCGTGTGTGGCCCGCGGGCCGGAGTTTGTCTGGTCCATAAACTCCAGAATCAGATAAAACACAAACACGACACAGACGAGTAAAGACGCCGCTAAAAGAATACGTGTGGAAACAAATCAAAGATTAACATGAAGAGACAAAGGAAAATGAAGTGATTTTAAAGCACAGCTCGGGTCTGCAGTCGGCTGTAAAAACTGTAGAAAAACGGAATGTTCTAGTGTTTACAGATGTTATTTACATCGTGTTCTGTAGACGTGCCGGATTTAGTCCTGAAACAACCAGAGAATCGAAGAAAAGCAAAACAAAACGTCACGTTTCAAGGAGAAAAAACGAGTAAAGCGTAAAAACTGATCCATTCATCATTAAAGGTCCTGTATCACAAACCTGACTGAGTGTTAGTCCATGTTTCTAACAACTGTGTTTTTGTTTCATTCACATGTTTGAGTCACACTTTATTATTATTATTAAACATCTCCAAAGCTCAAAAAACGCTCTGTTCCACCTTGTGATGTTCATCAGGTGGTAGTTTTTTAACAGTCTCCTTTTACCTTTAGTTCAGTCGAGATAAGAGGCAAATCCAGGACTGAAATGATCCAGATGATTGCTAGTGAAGGTGGTGGAGTTTAAAACACAGTGGACTCCTTCCTGTATCTATCACATCCATGAGACATCACAAGGTGGAACAGAGTGTTTCAGTCTGACAGAAGAACTCAGCCTAAATCTGCAGGTGTTTGTGTTAAACATGAATGAAATGAAAAAAAAAAACGACTACCTCCAGGTCTGAGACGAAGGAAACATTAGATCAGATCAGAAAACACGTGGATCTTTAAATCTCTCAGCACCAGAGGTTTCAGTTTTTTCAAGTGGATGAAGTTAAAATGTCGTCTTCATCATGTTCTTTCTGGTTTGTTCCTCCCGACTGTCACTCGAGTCAGAGCCTCGGCTTCCTGCTAAAGGCTTCAAATGTTCGTGGTGCGTTGGTTCTTGTGTGAGATGTTTGTAGTGGCCCGAAGACTTTGGAGGCGGGAGACTTTGGAGGCGAAGTCTTTTGGAGGCTGAGATACTTTGGAGGCGGAGACTTTGGAGACTCCGCCTTGCGCCCGAGTACACAGGAGGCCACCAGGGGCCTGCCCAGGTTCAGCTCGCAGGCTCTGGCTGCAGCGTCTACACTGTGTCTCTCCAGGACGGTGAAGTGTAGATCCACTTTGAGGATCAGAGAGATCCTGTGAGCAGAGGAGACAATGAGCGACGTGCTAGAAAGTTAGCACGTTAGCACATTAGCACGTTAGCACGTTAGCACGGATCATAAAACAGTGGAGATGCAAGATACAAACTACTAATAATAATAATAACACTGGTTTTATGTTTTTCAGGAGGAGTGTGTCCTACAGAGAAACACGACTTTATAGAACTGACAGAAACCAGATCATTTAAAACTTGAGCTGCAGCGAAATAAAAGATCAGCCACAAAGTTCAACCTGCAGCTCAAATCTTATATTATTACATTTAAAAAAAAAACAAATCTCACTGCAAAAAAGAAAAATGTTCAAATATAAATACTGGAGAGCCCAAAATAACGTTCACATTTTCTTCTGTTGGGGTTCGATTCTCAAACTCAAGAAAAAAAGTGTAACTCCAGAAGTGTCTGATGATGTTGGTTCAGTGCGACGCAGTAAAAGTACTGCACTTCAGTAAACACTTGTACCTGTACTTTACATTAGTACATTTTACAGTGTTGTACTTTTGACTTGAGTACTTCTGAGCGCAGTATCTGTACTTTTACTCCACTACATCTTATGAACTGGACTAAAAACAGGAAGAAAACAGATGATTCACTTGTTTCTGTCAAAAATTACACAAGGCTCAAATTTTATCAAAATCCACTTTTGAAGCTTTTTTTTTAGACTCAAAATCTGTGAGAAATACTTTTTACTCTTAATAAAACAAGTACTTTAATACTTTTACTTCAGTAGATTTGTTTGGCTCTTTGTATCTTTTACTTCACAGATTCGACGAAGTTCTTCTTTCCACTGTTTTTCATTTTGTTTGTGTTTCTAATTCGTCACTGTGGAAAGTTTTATCGACTTTGGACAAACATGTTCCAGTTTTTACACATCAGGTCACAGTTCTACGATCACGAACAACTCGTTTTACTGAGATGTTTGTACTTTTACCTGGCAGTGACGTCGAATGCAGCCCACACAGCCGGACGCTGGAGTCTGAGTCATGACACGAGCTGAAGAGCAGCGAGGTCCAGCTCCTCCTCTGACCTGCCACTGTCCCGAAAAATATGTCCTCCAAACACCTGAGGAAACCAAAGACGTTAAACTGACAGAAAAAAAAACAAAACAGCTCCCAGAAAATCAACATGAACAATCTACACTTTCACCACTATGGAGGGCAGCAGCACCCTGTCAAAACACAGACCTGGAGCTTTTGTTTCATTCATGTTTCACACAAAACCTGCAGATCCAGGCTGAGTTCTTCTGTCAGACTGAAAACACCAATAATAAAAGTGTGACTCAAACAAGTGAATGAAAAACAAAACCGCAGGTTTGTGAGGAGGATTTCGGTCTAGAAACATGACGAGGTTTGTGAGGATTAGAACATGACAGAGTTCTGTGAGGATCAGAACATGACGAGGTCTGTGAGGATTAGAACATTGACGAGGTTTGTGTGAGGATTAGAACATGACGAGGTCTGTTGAGGATTAGAACATGACGCGAAATGGTTTGTGAGGATTAGAACATGACGAGGGTCTGTGAGGATTAGAACATGACGAGTCTGTGAGGATTAGAACATGGGACGAGGTTTGTGAGGATTAGAACATGACGAGGTTTGTGAGAGATTAGAACATGACGAGGTTTGTGAGGATTAGGAACATGACGAGGTTTGTGAGGATTTAGAACATGACGAGGTTTGGAGAGGATTAGGGAGTTAAACATGACGAGGTCTGTGAGATTAGAACATGACGAGGTCTGTGAGGGATTAGAACATGACGAGGTTTGTGAGGATTAGACCTGACGAGAGGTCTGTGGAGGATTAGAACATGACGAGGTTTTGTGAGGATCAGAACATGACGAGGTCTGTGAGGATCAGAACAATGACAGGTTTGTGAGGATTAGAAACATGACGATGTCTGTGAGGAGTAGAACATGACGAGGTTGTGAGGATTTTAGAACATGACGAGGTTTGTGAGGATTAGAACATGACGAGGTTTGTGAGGAGATTAGAACATGACGAGGTTTGTGAGGATTCTAGAACATGACGAGGTTTGTGAGCGATTTTAGAACATGACGACCGAGGTCTGTGAGGATTAGAACATGACGAGGTTGGTGAGGATTAGAACAGAGTCACTTCTGTGTTCGTAGATAAACGTGGGTGTTGTGTTGGTTCTTACGCTGGGCGCAGGAAAAGCTGCTCAGGACGTTTCAATAGGGGCAGTCCTCCACAATGAGGCCCTCCGGCGTCTCACACTGGCAAACGCCACAAGAACGTTGGAGAACAAAGGCGGGGAGAAGCCGACCTCCACCTCTGCTCCACAAAGGAAACTTCAGACTCTTCTTCTGTAGGGCAGCAGCTCTGAAACACAAAAACTCTATGACGGGACGGAGCTCCAGTTTCACTCCATCTTTAGTTCTCTTTGTTTTAATCTTTATTTGACTGGGACAGACGTGATACAACATAAAGTAAAAAAAAAAAACTGTGGATTAAAGACGAAGAATATGATGTCATGCACCACTGTCCCCAAGAGCCGATGGTCACAAAAGCGATGGACCAAACGGAATAAAAAATAACAAATACAAAAAAAGTAAAATAAAATAAAATCAATACAAACCACATTTAAAATGTATCCATAAAAACACAAACACATTTATATACAAATTAATAATAAAAAAAAAAAAAAAAAAAAAAAAATTGATTAATAAGAACAACAATAATAATAAAAAAATAAATAACTGAATAGGTTCATTTCAGAATCAGAATCAGAATCTTTAATGGCCACAAACAAATGTTCTTTATAAATTGGTGGAATTTTGCTTCCGGTTTCAGCATTTTACAACGGCTCAAAAACATTAACAAACAGCCAGCAGTGTGAGTTTTAAATGTTTGTCTCACATTATTAAAGCCTGCAGTGGCTCCAGTTTCAGAAAAAGCAAAAGAACCCAAAAAAAAAAAAAAAGCTATAATGAAACTCTTCAGTCGTTTATATCTATAATCTGTACTCCCATTGTTGAGACTGGTTTAGTCCTGGTTTAGACACTGGTTAGATACCCCTGGTTTAGACCTGGTTCAGTCCTGGTTTAGTCCTGGTTTAGTCCTGGTTTAGTCCTGGTTTAGACCTGGTTTAGACCTGGGTTTTAGACCTGGTTTTAGTCCTGGTTCAGTCCTGGTCCAGACTTAGGTCTAAAACCTGGCGAATCCTTTCCAGTTTGGTTAAATGTTATCTTCCTGACGACGTGACTCCTCAGTCTCGACTTGTTTAAATTCAGCGCTCTGTTCTGTTTTATCTGAGACTTGATTTTTTATTTCTGCACATTTTTCTCTACTTTTAAAGTCACTTCATGATGATTATGGTCATATTTTTGATTTGTGAGGAATGAGCCTTTTTAATGTCGATTCTTATTCTTGTTAAGTTCTGGTTCTTCTTTCTTCTCTCACGTAGCCGGCGTGCTTTTCATTTGACCTAAATTTTTCTTTGATTTTTCACAGTTTGTGATTTTCTGAGATTAATCCCATTTTCCTCATTGAAAATCACATTTCTGCTCACACCGGCCGCACGACCTAGCCTGGTCCGTCCAGAAGTTGTGAATATTTTTTAGCGAGATCAGATTTTTAATTTAATTCATTTTTAAAACACTCAACAAAAAAATATGAAGTGTGTTATTTCAACACCAAGGGCGCGGCGCTATGTTCTCCATCATTTTTCACAGATAACACTGTTCGATGGTTTTATTTATTCATGGATCTTGGTGTGGGTAAAAAAAAAAAAAAAAAATCAACAATTCAAAGTAAAATGTTGGGTTTTATGAATTGGTGAAGTGTCCTCGAATGGATGTGCTTCTGAACAGGAAACTGAAACCCACAAATGAGGAACGGGGGGAGGAGATGATCTGTTATTAAACGAGAACCAAACACAATTATTCACAGCAGACTTTAAAAATTCAGCTTCTCTTTTCCTCGGTCGACTTTTTAAAAACTCAGACTCACCATCTTTTACTCTGCAGATGTTTTCCTCGATCTCGTCTCGTTTTCTGATTCACATCGCAAATTAAAAAAATGTGGCTCAATCAGTTTTATGTGTGAAAAAAACCGTCCTGAAAGCAGTCGTGAGCCGATGTGAGGAACTTCTCACGGAAACTGAACCAGAAACCCCAGACTGAGAAGGAGAAGTTGTCCTCGATAACAATCAACGAAAAACAACGACAAAAAGTACCTGCAACCAGAAACAGTCACTCGTGTGTTTTCTGTTCCCCAAACAGAAACGGAAAGATGGATTTCATTTTGCCAACAGACTTCAATGACCTGATCAACATGACGCGGCGTGCCAATGTGACGACGAGGGACGCGAAAATCTGTGGGGGTTGATTTCAGACAGCATCGTCCGGCGTGGGTTTGATTTCCACAGATCTCACCGTTGATGTGGGTTTTGATTTCAGACTCATCGTTGCCGTGGGGTTTGATTTCACAGACTCAATCGTTGCCCGTGGGTTTGATGTCGCAGACTCATCGTTGGCGTGGGTTTGATTTCGCAGAGTCACCGTTGGCGTGGGTTTGATTTCGCAGACTCATCGTTGGCGTGGGGTTTGATTTCTCAGAGTCACCGTTGGCGTGGGTTTGATTTCGCGCAGACTCATCCGTTGGCGTGGGTTTGATTTCTCAGGTCACCGTCATCGTGTGATTCGCCAGCATACTCACCGTTGGCGTGGGTTTGATTTCACCCAGACTCATCGTTGGTGTGGGTTTTGATTTCACAGATTCACGGTTGGCGTGGGTTTGATTTTCGCAGACTATTGCGTTGCTCACCGTGGGTTTTTTGATTTCGGCAGACTCATCGTTGGCGTGGGTTTGATTTCGCAGACTCATCACCGTTGGCGTGGTGTTTTGATTTCACAGACTCATCGTTGGTGTTGGTTTGATTTTCGCAGACGGTGACTCACCGTTGGACCTCAGTGGGTTTTTTTTTTTGATTTCACAGACGTCACCGTTGGCGTGGGTTTGATTTTCACAGATCATTCACGGTTGGCGGGTGGGTTGATTCACGCGACTCACCGTTTGGTGTGGGTTGGGGATTTCGCAGGATCATCGTTGGCGTTTGGGGTTTTTGATTTTGCAGACTCATCGTTGGCGTGTGGGTTTGATGGTTTCACAGACTCATCGTTGGTGTGGGTTTGAATTTGTTTTCAGAACCATCTCATCGTTGGCGTTGGGTTTTGATTCACAGATTTCAGTTGGGGGGTTTGATTTCACAGACTCATCGTTGGTGTGAGGTTTGATTTCACAGATTCATCGGTTGGCTGATTTGGGTTTGATTTCTCAGGAGACTCATCGTTGGCGTGGGGTTTGATTTCGCAGACTCATCGTTGTGCGTGGCGGGGTTTGATTTCGCAGACTCCACCGTAGCTTGCCTCCAGAACAGACGTTCCCGCAGGTGCAGTTCCCTCGTGTTGGGCCACAGAGAGCAGCGGGTCGGACAGCTCGAGCGCGCAGCCTCCTTGAGCTGTGTGGCGGACCTCCACGGCCTGTTTTGTCCTTCACCAGAGGATCTTTGTCCACATTCTGTGAGGAAGACAGAAGTGACCACACATGTGTTCAGAGAACATACACCACATTTACATTTACCAGGCCAACAGGTTTTGTGCATTTTTACTTAACGACTTTCTACATTTTATAAACTCACAAGAAAAC
This sequence comes from Periophthalmus modestus, assembly GCA_019594935.1. NCBI lineage: Eukaryota > Metazoa > Chordata > Actinopteri > Gobiiformes > Gobiidae > Periophthalmus > Periophthalmus modestus. Next base: position 35,699,880 of record JAIEZT010001390.1, read on the forward strand.
ATCAGATAAATGAAGTAGGTAAGATGGATTATGTAGAATGATGGGAAAAAAAAAGTGAAAATTCTTCGATAAAGTGAAGGGTGAAAACTTTGAGGATTCGAGTATGACTTACATAGATATAAAAAAATAAAATAAAATGTCACTTTTTTCTTTCCCTACTTAATCCCTTACAATCTTACTGCATATATCTGGACATCTTTTGTGTTGTTTAAAAAATGCAGAAAGTCGTAAAAATAAGAAAAAAACAAACAACTTTGTCCTGATGAAAGTGTAAATACTTTTGTAGTTTGTGTTAATATTTTTTTGACTTTAATCGTTAAATGGACTTTACACACGTCAAAAGAACTTTTATAACAGAGAGTTTCATAAAATCATACGAAACGAAGACTTAATAAACTTTCCTTAAGAAAATGGAAGAGAGAGAATTGATCAAACTTAGAAACTTTTGAAAAACAACACACGGAATATTAAAGGTTTTGGACAAGTTGTAAATCTAAATAAATGGTCTAAATCTAAAAGAATGAAAAAGGCAAACCAAAGATCACATTCAAAAACAGGGGACATGTCTAAAAACGGTAAAAAAAACGACCCCTACTCCTCCTCGCCTCCAATTACCAGAAGCCCCGTTATAAGTCCCCGCCCTCCTCCCTCCCTGTGTCTCCTCAGCATCTGCAGACGGACGATAAAACGATACAGAGAAATATCGTTTTTCCAGTGCCTCTGAGACCTGATTCTTTGCTCCTCAGCTGAAATGACTCCTTAAATGACTTAAAATGATCTTTTAAATGACTCAGCCTAATTCAGACAAAAGTGACTCTGCACAGACCGAGGGAACTGAAACATTCTTCTTTCATAAACAGCTGAAGAAAATAAAATTAGTCCTTTATTTTGTGTGTTTCACTGTGTAACAAACTGCTCAAAAACTTTGTGGAGATGTTCAGACAGCAGTGTAAATATAATAAAAATGAAAAGCTCATGCTGTTAGCTCCTGAAGCCTCCGGAAGCTGCGCAGCCGTTCTTCCTCTCCACTGCGACTCTGACCCAAAGCCTGTGACTCGTTCTGGAGCCAACGGATCTAATTCCATTTAAATCAACAACATGTTCCTCTCAGCGACGAGACGCTTTTATGAGCCACGATTTAAACCGCTTCATTAACAAGTGTTTTTCTCCCCTGCCACAACAAAACCACAACACTGAACTCTATTTTCCTGCCTCACAAAAGTGTGATTACGCTGAGGGTAAAATATATTCTTCTGGACGGTTGTGAGAATGGGGACCCCCGGCGGCCGCTGATTGGTGCGTGACCCTGAGAAGAGGCGAAGAGTCGTCAGCGTGTGCGAGCGGCGCAGCAGCCTGTTTTTGGCCTCACTTCTTGGAGGTTTCTGCTTGTTTCTCACTGCCAACTGTCGCAATTTCCTAGAATGAGGGTCATCAGACACTTAGCGGGCACGGCGAGGCGGAACCTGCCATCACCTGTCGCGTCACACGCATGCTCATGTAGGTCAAACGTTTATCTAATCCGCCCGCCGATATATCGGCCCCCCTGTGACATCACGATGAGGGGGGGCGGGGCCTTCTGCGGTTTACCGTGGAGACACACGGAGCATTAGCAAACACCGCACCAAAGATTTAAGCCTGAAAAAAAATCAAGCTTTCCCAAAAACATTTAAAGTGCAGAATTTTCAGGAGCTGTGTGGGCGGGCCGCGGTGGCTCAGTGGGTAGAGCGGTGTCCCACTGTGAGCTGAGGTTGAAGGTTTGAATCCCGCTCTCGAACATAAATGTCATTGATAGCCCGAGAGTCAGTCAGGTGACCCACAGGGGGCGATGGTGCGGATTCCAGCTGCCACAGATGATCTGTCATTGTGTCCATGAGCAGACACTTAAACGAACCCTCCTCCCCCCGTGTCTGTGCTCTGGTGTGAGTGTGTGATCTGAGCGTTTATCGACCTGTGTTAGGATTTTACACAAAATGCGTGTGAAAGTGGCTCACTGTAACTGTTGGATAATGCTAATGCTAATGCTAATGCTAGCTAGCTTGTGATGTTATCTGATAAGGTCTTGTTTAACAGCAAAAATCATCTCCTGTTGGTGGAGTTAAAATAAAGCTCAGATTAAAGTCAAACAGAGCCTCAGGACAGAGCAGGGCACTCAGTTAGCGTCATGAAATGGTCTGCACAGTGTCTATTTACAGAAGCTGGTTTGAACGCCGCGCCTCACCTCAGACACGCGCCTGCCAGGACGTGTGTGACTTTCTCCGGGAGCAGGATTGTTGATTGAGGTACTTGGTGAAGATGCCGGTGCTTTTTCCCTGGTGCTGGATCTCGAACTTATCACCGCTTACATGTGGGGGTCTGCCCCGGCCAACCGCTCTCACAGTCTTCAAAAAAAAAGTAAAACACGGTCACGCTTTAGGATACCGGCGACAAACGAATACCGCATCCTCCGTGTGAAAACCAACCCCCCTAACACACATGTGGGTTAAGTAGTACAGTTGTGTGTGTAATGCAAACCTCTACTGTACATCGTCCATCTGCAGAATGTGTGTGTCTGTCGACTTCTGTGTATAGTACATGTATGTGAACGTGCAGACATGTGTGTAGTATGGTACATGTTGTGTGAGTACATGTGTTGTATGAGTATGTGTGGTGTGTAGTACATGTATGTGTGTAAGTAGTGTGTGTGTAGGTGTAAGTACATGTGTGTGTAAGACATACATGTGTAAGTACATGTGTGGAAAAGTACAATGTGTCATATTAATATCTATGTCTGTATATCTACATACTGTTCAAAAGGTTTGGTGTGTATACTTAGAAATCTCTTAGTTTGGAAGAGAAAGCAGTGTTTTTCAGGGATTTACGAACTTTAATCATAAATCTCTCTACACTGGTTAATGTGTGGTACATGCTGTGTTCTAGCTGCACATGTGTGTGTTTTTGGTGTGCAGTGTCTACAAGGTGTAAAGGCTCATTTCAGCCATCACGCCCAGTTGTCTCATGGTACGATTGTGTTTTTGCTCTATGTGTGTCAGAGGCTCGTTGTGTGATTAAGAAAACCCTTGTGCCTCATGTTTAGCTCACAGTTTAGCTGGTTTATTAGAAGATATAAAAGTAGTCGATCATCAGTCGTATACACTGGAGCATCACATTTGTTGTGGGGCTGCACATGTGGTGTTTTTAAAAAGCTCAAATGGCCAGAAAAAGAGAACTTTCATGTGAAATCGACAGTCTGTTCTGTGTTCTTAGAAATGAAGGACTTATTCCATATGAGAAACTGAAGATTTCCTACAACGGTGTGAAATACTCCCTCCATCAGCACAAACAGCATCACACCAGAGAACAAACAGGCTCTGACCTGCAGACTGAGCAAGAGAAGAAATAGAGTCTCTAGTTTTAGATAAAGACTCAGTTCATTAAAGAGAAACTGGCAAACCACCAGTGGAACATCTCCAGTGAAGAGCGACTGACTCCACAACCTTCATCTACCTCCTCTGACACCGCCCCAACAGCACAACCTCCCAACTGTGAAGAATCATTAGAGAGAAGCAATTAGTGTCTCTAGTTTGATGGAAAATAGACTCAGCTTCTTAAAACCCATGAGAACCTGCAAGCAACACCAGTGTGAACATCCAGACAATCGAAGACGGGCGACTAGAGGTGTGGGGAACCTTCGCCCCATCCTAACAACAGAACAACGCCCCCAAAGCAAACCTCCCAAACTGCTGAAGAATCATTAGACTAAAGAAGCAGGAGGCTGGTGTTCTCTCTGTGATTGGAGAGTGTCCAGTCACATGATATTTCTAAACCCCATTGAGCTGTCGTGGGGAGCAGCAGTGGACGTATGGTACAAAGAAAGGTGACCATCCAGACAATCCAACCTGTGGGACGGGCTATTATATAGTTGCTGTGGGTGAAACTCTTTGTCTCCACATCACCTAAAAAACAAATGATTTGACAGCCAGAGGTTTAAAAACTTTCCAAAGGCTCCAAAGAGTTTAATATGAGTTGCAGTGAAACGTGTTGTAACTGCTGCAGATGGAGGATTCTCTGACTAATGTAACAACTATTTTGAAAAAGAAAAAACCAAAAAAAATATTATTTCAAATAAATATCATTATTTCTGACCTTGTCAATGTCTTGATGATATTTTCTATTCATTTTACAACAATGTGGTAAATAAAAAGTGAGACTTTTCATGGAAAAACACAAAAAATATTTCTGGGTGACTCCAAACCTTTGAACAGTATATATGTATTACTGTATTACTATATTCTTTATTATATTAATTTTTTTTCTCTTTTTGTCTTTACTCTGTAAAAAAGTATTTGATAGATTGAGGGCTGTAAGACTACGGTTTTCTTCTGTGAGTACTGGTCGATTTTTTATATACTGTTCATTAACTTAAGTTACTGTTTTTTCAAGATACTGGTACTAACTTTTCTTCTTCCGGTGATCTTTTTCGATGTTAAGCCAGAGTCTAATATATGAAAGATTCATTTGTGATTCCGTTTGTTTGAAGCGTGAGCTGTTATCCATGGCTCCAGACAAATAATAATAATAAAATCTTTGTTTTACTCTTTATTTTTAAACACATGTTCAGTGTTTGACTGTCACTGTAGTAATAAGATAAAAAAACCGTCCTGATTCAGACGTCACTGTAGTACTTGTGTGATCGTAACGTGTGTACTCAAAAACTTTTGAGTAAAAAAATCTTCAAATTTGAGCGTCATTCGATGTGTGAGCTTCACGGTATTTGTTGTAGCGTAAGCGTGTGTGGACAGTGGTACTGAGCGTCACTGTGTGAGCGTCGCCTGTAGTGAGCAGTCGTAGTACTGTGTGAGCGTCGCCTGTGTGAGTACGTCTGGTTACGTGTGTGAGCGTCACGTGTGTGAGCGTCACGTGTGTGAGCGTCGCGTGTGTTAGCGTCACGTGTGTGTGATTCGCCTGTGTGAGCGTCACTGTGTAGCGAGATTTTCACTGTGTGAGCGTCGCGTGTGTTGGTCGTAAGTGACTGTAGTCACGTGTCGACGTGTAGGTACGGGCGTCACGTTGTGTGAGACGTGTCACGTGTGTTAGCGTCACGTGCTGTGAGCGTCGCTTGTGTGAGCGTCGCCTGTGTGAGCGTCGCGTGTGAGTGAGCGTTCGCCTGTGTGTGAGCGTCACGTGTGTGAGCGTCGCGTGTGTGTCACAGTTCCCACGTGTGTGAGCGTCACTTGTGGTGAGCGTCGCCTGTGTGAGCGTCGCCACGTGTGTGAGCGTCACGTGTTGTGGTCACGTGTGTGAGCGTCACGTGTGTGAGCGTCGCGTGTGCGTCGCGTGTGTGGTCAGCGGTGTTGTGAGCGTCACGTGTCACGAGTGTGAGCGTCACGTGTGTGAGCGTCGCCATCGTGTGTGCGGTGTCGCCTGTGTGAGCGTCGCCTGTGTGAGCGTCGCGTGTGTGGTTCACGATTGTGTGAGCGTCACGTGTGTGAGCGTCGCGTGTGTGAGCGTTCGCGTGTGTGTGAGCGTCGCGTGTGTGAGCGTCGCGTGGGGTTGTGTGAGCGTCGAAGTGTGTGGGACGCGTGGTGAGTGTGTGAGCGTCGCGTGTGAGGTTCACGTGAGGTTGTGAGCGTCACGTGTGTGGTTTCACGTGTGGTGAGCGTCGCGTGTGGTCCCCACGTTGTCTGTGAGCCGTACGTGTGTAGCCGTAGACCGTGTTCACGGAGGACTCTCAGGGGCTGGATCACCGACGGGAGGAGACTCTCATCTTTCCTCCTGTAACAAACATTTGTTTTTATTTCTTTTGGCTCAGTTCAAAAACTCAGTCCATTCCTGAACTCACCACGTTTCTGCAGGCGTCCAGCAGAATCACACTCAGCGCCGTGTTCTTCTCCTGCATCTTTCCCATGATCCTTTGCACACAGACGCACGTGGCGAGGCGTCGTACGGCTGCGGAGCGTCGATGGGAACGAAACGGGTGTATTCCTCCCGGCTCGTTCAAGCCGTGTCCGGCGTAGTAAAAACAGGCCTAAGCAGAAATGAGATAAGAGAACGACGCTATCTTTCAGAAAAGAGAAGCTCACGGAGTCCTGAGGCTCAGAGTCGGGTTTAGTTTGTTTTTTTTAGAGAAATGTGGCAGCGAGGAGCAGGGTGTAAAAAATCACATTTAAGAAAATAAAGAGGCACATAAACCAGTGACTGTAACGACAGCGACAGACCCACGGGTCGGAGGTGCGATTCCAGCTCCCACAGACGCTGCTGCTGGTGTGTGCTACCTTGGGCAAGACACTTAAGCCGCCTGCCCCGTGTGAAGAACCTGGTCTGAGTAGCCGTATAGGTGACGACACGTCACAGTGAAAACCGTCTGAGAGTCTCGAGTTCTCCTTTATCGTTTTGTGAACACTTCAGAGAAAAGTGATTTATCTCATTCACATGTTGTGTTAAATGTAGAAGTGAGTTCACCGCCACTTCTTCAAAAATAAAAGTTTGAGCATTTACCAGGAACAATAAAATGTGCAGAAACAAACCAAACAGTTTAGGACGAGTTTTCTCTTTGTATTTAATAAACACATTTATGTTTGAAGGTTTGTAACATTTTGACGTGTATAAACCTGTAATAAAGCAGCCAAAAACTGGTTTATTTCTGCTGTTCTGTGTCACGTTTTTAGCACATTTCACACAAACTATGACCTGCGGAGCATCAATATAAATTAATAATTAATATAACTTAATCATAATATAACAAGGTTTTAGATTTTATGATTTTTTTAAAAGGTCGAATATCAACAAAAATGGACTTAAGACCTTGAAGTCGTGTTTTAAAATGTTTGTTTCCAGACCCTCCTCAAAAACTCACTGGAGTCGTGTTTGTTTTCATTCACGTTTGAGTCACACTTTATTATTAGTCTGTACATCTCCACAGTTCCACCTTGTGATGTTCATCAAGTGGTAGTTTTAAACAGCTCCTTTTTACTTTAGTTTCAGTTGAGATAAGTGCTCCTTGACTGAAATGATTCCAGAATGATTCTGGTGTCTAGTGGTGGAGTTTAAAAACACAGTGGAGCACTTCCTGTATCACACCACATGATGACATCACAAGGTTGGACACAGTGTTTTTTTTCAGTTTGAGAAGAACTCAGCCTAAAATCTGCAGGTTTGTGTTAACAACGTGTAAATGAAACAAAAAAACACAGCTCCAGGTTTGAGACGAGGAAACATCAGAAAGGACAGAAAACAGAGTCAAGGGTTCTTCAACAAACACACTTCTTTTGGCGTGTTTCTTTGGCGTGTGCTGTGTTTTCTTTGTGCATGTGATGTGTTTCTTTGGGCGTGTTTTTCTTTGGCGTGTGATGTGTTTTTTTTGGCGTGTGATGTGTTTCTTACTTTGGGCGTGTGGCGTGTTTCTTTTTGGCTTGTGGCGTGTTTTTTGGCGTGTTTGTGGTGTTTTTTCTTTGGTTTCTTTGGCGTGTGGCGTGTTTCTTTGGTGTGTCTTGATGTGTTTCTTTTGGCGTGTGGCGTGTTTCTTTGGCGTGTGATGTGTTTCTTCCTGTCTTTGGCGTGTTTTCTTTGGCATGTGGCGTGGTTCTTTGGCGTGTGATGTGTTTTCTTTTGGCGTGTGGCGTGTTTCTTTGGCGTGTGGATGTGTTTGTTTTGGCTTGGCGTGTTCTTCTGGGCGTGTTTCGTTGGTCGTGTTTCTTGGCGTGTTTTCTTGGCGTGTTTCTTTGGGCATGTTTTCTTTGGCGTGTGGCGTGTTTCTTTGGCGTGTGATGTGTTTTCTTTGGCGTGTTTTCTTTTGGCGTGTGTGCGTGTTTCTTTGAAACAGACGTGTTTTCTTTGGCGCGTGGTTTCTTTGGCGTGTGGCGTGTGTTTCTTTGGCGTGTGTGTGATGTCGTTTCTTTGGCGTGCTTGTGTGTTTCTTTTTGGCGTGTGGCGTGTTTTCTTTGGCGTGTGGCGTGTTTCTTTGGCGTGTGGCGGTGTGTTCTTTTTCTTTGGCGTGTGGCGTGTTTCTTTGGTCTTTGTGGCGTGTGTCGTTGGCGTGTGGTGTGTTTGTTTGGTGTTTCTTTGGCGTGTGTGTGTGTTTTCTTTGGCGTGTGGCGTGTTTCTTTGGCGTGTGGCGTGTTTCTTTGGCGTGTGGAGTGTGTTTCTTTGGTGTGATGTGTTTCTTGGCGTTGCGGCGTGTTTCTTTGGCATGTGGCGTGTTTCTTTGGCGTGTGTGGTGTGTTTCTTTGGCGTGTGGCGTGTTTCTTGGCTGGCGTGTTTCTTTGGTGTGTTTCGTGTTTCTTTGGCGTGTGGGCGTTTCTTGTTTTCTTTGGCGCGTTTGATGTGTACTTTTTTTGTTTCTTTGGCATGTGGCGTGTTTCTTTTCTTGTGGCGTGTTTTCTTTGGTGTTTCTTTTGGGCGTGTTTCTTTTGGCTTTTGGTGCGTGTTTCTTTCTTTGTGGCGTGTTTGTGTTTCTTTGGCGTGTTTTTCTTTGTGATGTGTTTCTTTGGCATGTGTGGCGTGTTTTTGGCGTGTGGCGTGTTTTCTTTGGCGTGTGGCGTGTTTCTTTGGCGTGTTTTCTTGGCGTGGCGTGTTTCTTTGGGCGTGTGGCGTGTTTTCTTTGGTGTTCTTTGGCGTGTTTCTTTGGCGTGTGGTTTTTCTTTGGCGTGTGCCGTGTTTCTTTGGCGTGTTTCTTTCTGTGGCGTGTTCTTACCGTCTTTAACGCCTTTATCTAACAGCTGGATGAAGTTGTCCACCGGCGGCGCTCATCTGTGGTGCAGTGAGGTTTCCAGCAGAGACAGGACCCTGAAGTGTGTTTCAGCTGCTGCAGGAGTGGCGTGCCGAGCTCGTGCACGTCCACGACCGGAGCCGTGAGCCCGCGGAGGTGGGCGTAGTTCAAGTTCTTTGGCCGATGAGCAGAGCGACTTTATCTGTGTGTTTCTATAAGACGAGACGATGTAAGACGATCCGTCAGGCGAACACGGCGTTTCTTTTGGAAGAAAACTTTGAAAACGGATTTAGCTACAGAAAACTGAAAACCTGCATCATTTTTTTTTTGTCACATGTTCTGTTTTCACAGACTGTTTATATAAACGGACAGAGCTAACGCGCTAGCACCGCCTTACAAACAGGAAGTGATCATGTCGCACTTCCTGCTCCATCGACTCTGGCTCCAGTTCACTTTACACTGAAAAACTGTGTCTCTCTCTGTCCCTGTCAGACTCATGTTGGTCTAAATGTTCGATATTA
>JAIEZT010001390.1:35714083-35729083 GCA_019594935.1 Periophthalmus modestus
CACAGGAGCCACAAGAGACACAGGAGCCACGGGAGCCACGGGGGACAGAGGAGCCACAGGAGCCACGGGAGAGACACATGGGAGCCACGGGAGACACGGACACACGGGAGACACGGGGGAGCCAGGAGCCACGGGAGCCACAAGGAGCCACAGGACACACAGGAGCACACAAGAGACACAGCACAAGAGACACAGAGCCACGGGAGCCACGGGGGGGACAGAGGAGCCACAGCCACAGGACACGGGAGCCCACAGGAGCCACAGGGAGCCACAGGAGCCACGGGAGCCACAGGAGACACGGGAGACACGGGGGACACGGGAGCCACGGGAGCCACGGGAGCCACGGGAGACACGGGGGACACAGGAGCCACAGGAGCCACGGGAGACACAGGAGCCACGGGGGACACAGGAGCCACAGGAGCCACGGGAGCCACGGGGGACACAGGAGCCACAGGAGACACGGGAGCCACGGGACCCATGGGAGAGACGGGAGACGCTCCACACGCGCTTCGGTGAAACAGACGGCTCTGCTTCAGAGGAGACTTTGGAGGAGGTTCTGGGGGGTCTGGGGGAGGTTCTGGAGGAGGCTCTGGAGGAGACTTTGGAGGAGGCTCTGGAGGAGGTTCTGGGGGAGGTTCTGGAGGAGGCTCTGGAGGAGACTTTGGAGGAGGCTCTGGAGGAGGCTCTGGAGGAAGTTCTGGAGGAGGCTCTGGAGGAAGTTCTGGAGGAGGCTCTGGAGGAGGTTCTGGAGGAGGTTCTGGAGGAGAGCTGCAGAGCTCTTTGAAGGGTTTTAGGGACATTACAGAAACGTCTCATAAACTGAATGAGTCTCATAAACAGACGAGTTCAGGGTTTTTCAGTTTGGGGTAAAATCGCTTCAGCCTGAAGCTTATTGTGTGAATATTGTGTTTCATTGTGTTACATTTGTGTTATATATTTGTGCAGATGATAAAACACACTTTTTTACACTTTCACTTATTACTTTCGGCCCACATGTCGGTACAGTCGGTGTGACTGAAGTTTGACTAAAGATGTAGTGAATTTAGATGTCTTCACAACTCTAAAATCAAGTTTCAGTGGAAGTGCTGGGCTCTATTTGTAGAGCTCTAAAAATAGTCTGGCAGCACATGCTTGTGTCTGATAGGAGCGGGACAGGTCCTTCACAGGCTCAGACCAGAACGACACTCAGGGGCCACTTCATGGTGAGTTTAGCTCCAAACTCCTGAAATTCATGCTAACCGTCCTTTACTTTATCCACGTGTGTGTTTGGTCGTTTTGTCGTCTCCAAACTCGTCCTATTTATATCTGGCCCCGGAGCCTTTGCTGCAGTGGGACGAGCTCGACCCCGGGGCTGTTTTTCTGTGTCAAACGCCGATCCCGTGTCTCTTTGTCTCTTTCAGGGCCTCTGTGGGAATAAAACCCAACTCCAGCGGCACGGGCCCTTTCATTTCTTTGGATATATTTTTGTTTATTTATTTGTTTGACCATGACGTCCAGGAGGCCCATGACTCGGTCTTACTCCGGCAATGGAAGAACAAGCAGCTTCAGTGAAGAAGAGGGCAGCTCTTCAAACGGCCGCAACACCTACCTGTCCAACGTGCGTCCTGAAAACAGGTAAGAACCTCGCCCTGGAACACGGCCCAGAGAGACACAGAGACACCTCAGAAAGGGAGACCATTCAGTTTTATTTCTACAGCACATTTAAAATACAACTTCAGCTGCTCAAATCCTCCACATAAAACAAACAAAAACATTCACAAAATATGACACAAACAGTGAAACAGCAGGAGCCGAGCAGCAGGGACACGAGCTGGTTTATGTCCAGAGGAGGGACACACAAATGCTGTTGTAGGTTGGTAAAGTTGAAGCATAAATCTGGTGACTGACCCGTTCCTTTCGTTTACCTCCTCTCTGAATAGCCATTCCAGATATTCTCACTACAGACCGACGAGGTAAACTACGTTCTCAGACCTTCCTCCCACTAACATGTTCTTGAAGCTCACCCAGTGTAACGTCACACCTTCCACTCACGCCGCTCTGTTTGCCTGATGTCTCTTGAGTTCTTCTTTTAAATGTACTAGACTCCATTAACCTCCCTCTTAACGGAGACACGTGTTGACAGTTTGACTCGGGCGTAGTTCTGTGGAGGGACTTTCTGACGGCTCTGTGTGTTTGTAGGAGCACCTTATGCAGCGTCATGGCTCAGCTGACCGAAGACGTCCAGCCCTCGTTTGAAACCACGCTCAAATCTAAGGCCGTGTCTGAGAACTGTAACGTGAAGTTCACCTGTGTGGTGTCAGGTATGTCAACAGATTCACTTCAGTTCAACTTTATTTATGTGTCACATTTAAAACAACCGGAGCCGACCAAAAGAGCTTCACATAAAAGCCACGAAAAAACAGAAACACGATACATAAAACTCTGAGATGAAGCCAGTGTCCGGCCCACGGACGGGAAAGAAGAGACAGAGTGAGACGTCACCACAGCTTCAGCTTCAGATGAAGCTCACGAGGCTCGAGCAGAGACCACGAGTATCACAGCAACCACAGAGCCAATCAGGAGCCAGGATGTTGAACGTAACGCCCTGTCCCTCTGCTGGTTTAACAGGGAGCGGGCGCTTAACAACACTGTCAATCAAACCTGTTGCTAAAGCTAACAGGAGCGACGTCGGGGAAAGAAGGACCTGATGTGTCTGTTATTAATGTTCATATGTTGATTTACAGACACAGACGTGAAATAAAAACCCCAGGATCATGTAGAGGGTTAATACGAACATTTAAGACCAACATGAGTCTGACAGCAGCAGGGACAGAGAGAGACACAGTTTTTCAATAGGAAGTGAACTGCAGCCAGAGTCGATGCAGCAGGAAGTGCGACACGATCACTTCCTGTTTGTAATCAGTTCACAGTTTCGCTCTGTCTCCGTCCTGTTCCTGCTCGAGCCTCGATGAGCCTCATTTGGAGCTGAAGCTGTGACGTCAAACTCTTACTTCACGTTTTATCCTGTGTCTGACATTTTACCAGATTTTCTTTTGTTGTTTTTTACTTGTTTTTCGCAGCACTTCGGTCGACCTGTGTGTTATAAATACTTTTGTAGTTTCCGTTGCAGATGTTCTGTGGCTCTTTTTCTCGGACCCTGAACGGCTCGTCGGTGTTTGTTTCCGCAGGATACCCAGCTCCTGAACTCAAGTGGTACAAAGACGACATGGAGATGGATCGTTACTGTGGCCTCCCAAAATATGAGATTCGACGAAACGGGAAAACTCACACTCTGCACATTTACAAGTGAGAAGCTTCAGTGTGAGTGTGTTTAGAACAGAGCAGGGCTGAGGTTTTATCACAGTTTCTATTGTGACCTCGGCTCAGCAGCTCCGCAGGGAGACGTGAGGAATACCAGGTCCCACAGGGGGCGCTAGTGGGACAAAAACTGTTGTTGTGTCCTTAGGCAAGACATTTCACCCACACGGCGTCGTGTGAAAGTGGTGTATGTGGAGGTGGTGCAGACTTTACTTCTGTCAGTCTGTCCCAGGGCAGCTGCGGCTACAGGAGTAACTCACCATCACAGTGAGATAAATGTGTCGTAGCAGATTCTTCCTGTTGGCTTCATTAACTAGCATGCTAATCGTTAATCTCTATGTGACACTGTGGGCCTGACGTTGTGTTGTGTATTTTAGCTGCACACTGGACGACGCCGCCATTTATCAGGTCTCTGCGAGCAACAGCAAAGGCATCGTGTCCTGCTCCGGCGTCCTGGAGGTCGGCACGATGAGCGAGTACCAGATCCATCAGAGATTCTTCGCCAAACTGAAGGCGAAAGCTGAGAAGAAGAGACAGGAGCTGGAGGTGTCGCCCAAGAAAGACACTGCAGAAAAAGAACCAATTCCAAAAGAGGCGGCACAGAAAAGCCCAACATCACGGAAACGAGCCATTCCAGAAACGACGCAGAGCCCGGACGAACCACTAGTTGGCGCCGTAAATACGGATCATCAAGTCCAAGAACCAGCCTCACCTGGAGCTCCTGAGGCGAAGAGCGACAGCGAGAACACTGTGGGCAAAAAGAAAATCAAAATCTCCAACGGCACGGACGCACAGACCGACCAGCCGAGCACGCCCAAGAGCGCCAACGTCCGAAGCAACGCCACGGCCGCCGCGGGGGAAAACCACTATGACGGCGGGATGGGGCTGGCGCAGTTTCTGGCCGAGACGCTTCAGTCCCAGACGGAGGAGAAGCAGGTCCCGAAAGAAGAAGCAGCTAAAGGTGTAGACAGTACGAAAGAGACGACACAGGAGGAGGACGGCAAACAGACGACCGAAGAAGAGATGGAACAAGAGGCGCCGCCGCCAACGCCGCCAACGCCGCCGCCGCAGGTGAGACGTTCAGACTGGTCAGTGATGATGTCATTGTTCTGAGTCCAGTGGAATTCAGGCTCTTTTTTCCAGTCTCATGAACTTTACTGGAATTTTGTCAGTTTTAGCGTGTTCGAGGTTTGTATGTGGCTGAAATCGAGAGCGACTGATGTGTGACGTGTGTTTGAACCTCCGGAGGAGCTGGAGGAGGTGTCTGGGGTGAGGGAAGTCTGCGACCCGGCCCCGGATCAGAGGAAGAACATGGATGGATGTTTTTTTTTTCATGGCCGATTGTTTTAGAGACATCGATGTTTCTGATGAGTTCTGGACTTATTTTTAGTTACGACTTTGATTTTAAAAACTCATCCATGACTTTTTAAACAAACTGGAGAAGAGCCGTGAGGTCACATGTTTGTGTCCAGATGCACTTAAAATACAAATAAACTAAATATCGGCCTCTTCTGGAGTTTTAAAGCCGATAATCAACACGTTAAAAAAGAGCAAATATCGACTCGTTACACTGACAAATACTTTATCCACTGTTTTAAAACACTGTGTATTTCATGATATTTAACACGAGTTCAGTTTGAGGCGTGAGTTCGGTTTGAGGCGTGAGTTTGAGGCGTGAGTTTGAGGCGTGAGTTTGAGGCGTGAGTTCGGTTTGAGGCGTGAGTTCGGTTTGAGGCGTGAGTTCGGTTTGAGGCGTGAGTTCGGTTTGAGTTCTGCACAGATGTTTCCTTAAACTTATATTATCGTCACATATTTACAGTATTTTGTGTTTGTCTCTGGTCACGTCACTTCTGTCATATTTGTGACTTTCTGCTTCCTGTTTGAAGACGCCATTTTGAGAACTTTTCTTTGTTCAAAATGTCAAATTTTGTTGTTGTTAGTTGCCATAGCAACAAACTTCAGCCTGATAATGAGGCTGAATCACTACAGAAATACAACATATTTAGCACAAAAACACCAAAAAACAAAAAACAAAAATAAGAAAATATTTACACGACTGGACACATCCTCTCAGTTAATGTTTTTTTTTTTTCTTTATTTTTACACTTTATAAAGACAGAAGATTTCAGCTCTATGAAGTAACATGTGGAATTATGTAGCAATGAAAAAAAAGATTTTTTTGTTTGTTTGAACTAAAATGATGTTTTTTTTATATTCACAGGTACAAGAAAAAACAGATCAAGAGATGAAAGAGGAAAGAGAAAAATCCCACCCAACACCTCCAGCCCGACGTAAAGACAAGAGGGAGAACAGGGAGCAGAGGGAGAACAGGGAGCACAAGGAGCACAGGAGCACAAGGAGCACAAGGAGCACCACATCCCGGCGTCCATCTCCTCCATGCTTCACTCCGTCAAAGACTTTTTCTTTGGGAAGAACAAGAAGGATTCTCACGAGAACAAGTCCAGAGATTTTCCAGACTCCTCCGCACCAGAGCAAACTCCGCCGTCTTACTATCTCAAACCCGAGAGCCCGTCTGAAACCAGGGCTAAACACGATCACGGCTCGTCTCCGGAGGTTGCACAGCTGCGGGACGCTACAGCGGAAAGGTCAAAGGTCACGGAAAGGCCGGGCGATACTCGTACGTCAGAGATTATGGACGAGAGTCCGGCGGGGGCTGCTGACCGAGAGGTGACCACAGAGGAGACGACATTGTCCAGTCCACAGCTTCTCCCGGAGGTATGGACAGCTGCCCCACACGCCACAGTTATATTTAGGAGCATTTCTGACCAGACAGAACAGGACGAGAATGTCCAAGATGGAAACGAGCAGCGCGAGAAAAAACAGGCTAAGAGCGCAGAGGGTTTTTACACACGTCTTTAAATAACAAGTAAAGGCAAAGAAACAGGGGAAGCTCCTGAGTCTAAATACAACTCAGGAAATATCCAGGAAGTTTTTCTATTTAAGTCTGTTCCAAAAAAGTGACAGAGACAGTGGAGGATCTTTCACTTCAGCAGAAAGTCGCAGGTGGAGAGGTTCAAATATTCTTCACACTGAATCACACGTCGTTATTTTACCTTCTGTGTTTCATTCAAAAGAGTCACAGCTGTAGAGATGTGGCTCACTCAGTAGAGTTTGTGCATTGACCCACAGGTTGGTGGTGCAATTCCAGCTCGTACAGATCCTCCAGACACGTCACCCCCAGTGTCTGTGTTTGAGTCAATGTTTGAGTCAATGTTTGAGTCAATGTTTGAGTCAATGTTTGAGTCAATGTTTGAGTCAATGTTTGAGTCTTGAAAGTGGAAAAGTTGTGTATAAAAAGCTCATTTTGGTGCAGTTTTCAGCCGTGTTTGAGCTGAAGTTCAGAGGAGCTGCGTTTGCCTCGTTCACATGTTTTGTTTTGCTGCAGAAACATGTTTAAACACTTGTTCATACATGAAACGTGACTCTACTTCCTCATCTGAAACAGGAACTGCTCATTTCACACAGGACTCAGGAAGTCTGAGGTGAGGTACCACGAATTTAGAGGTAAATATAGTGAAGTCAGGGAAGTTCTGCAGTAATATTCTGTAACATTTCACTGTGATGGGAAGAAATGCATCAAAAAAAACAAAACAGGAGTAAATCCATTTTCAGTGACACGGGTCAGATTCTGAAAATATCTTTAAAAAACATGACATATAAATACAAACAGTTAGATTTTTGTTGGACTGTTTGCTCCGGGCGAACAGCAGGGGGCGCTCTCACTGTTAGCGTCACTACTTCCTGTCCGCTGTCTCTTTGTGTTTTTAGTGGAGTCACGTAAAAATAAATCATTATTTCAACATATGTGAAAAAACGTAAAGACAGATGGACAAACAGGAAGCAGCATCTAAATTTCAAAATAAATGATTTTATTTTGGCGCTACTTCCTGTTGGTCGTTAAGGTCACGCGTGTCTCTGATCACGTTAAAGACAAAACGAATGAGCTGAAAACATGACGAGTACACAGACATGTATGTGTCTCAGTGCTAATGCTAATGCTAATGCTAACGCTAATTTTGAGGCATAACATAAAAACATGTTAAAACAACTCCACAAACTGAAATATCGTACTTATAAAAACTCGGGACGTCTTCACATGAATTCAGTTTCAATTCAATTATGTTAAAGTTAGCGTTAGCTTTGACACACAGTGAGCTAGTTAGCGTTAGCTTTGACACACAGTGAGCTAGTTAGTGTTAGCTTTGACACACAGTGAGCTAGTTAGCGTTAGCTTTGAGACACAGTGAGCTAGTTAGCGTTAGCTTTGACACACAGTGAGCTAGTTAGTGTTAGCTTTGACACACAGTGAGCTTGTTAGCGTTAGCTTTGAGACACAGTGAGCTAGTTAGCGTTAGTTTTGAGACACAGTGAGCTAGTTAGCATTAGCTTTGAGACACAGTGAGCTAGTTAGTGTTAGCTTTGACACACAGTGAGCTAGTTAGCGTTAGCTTTGAGACACAGTGAGCTAGTTAGCGTTAGTTAGTGTTAGCTTTGACACACAGTGAGCTAGTTAGTGTTAGCTTTGACACACAGTGAGCTAGTTAGTGTTAGCTTTGACACACAGTGAGCTAGTTAGCGTTAGCTTTGACACACAGTGAGCTAGTTAGTGTTAGCTTTGACACACAGTGAGCTAGTTAGCGTTAGTGCACCACATAAACCCTGCTGGACGTTTAGTTTGTTCTGATTAACAAAGTGAGTGAAGTATTTTGAGTGAAGTATTTGAGTACAGTAACAGTACTCTGAATACTTCCAGATGAAAGAGTAACAGTACAGATTACAGTTACTCAAAATGAGTATTCAGAACATATTTTGTACATTTTTTTAGTTACTGTGATAATTACTAAACGGTGTTTGTTCTGCTGGAGAGTTTGAGTTATTTTTGTGATTATTTGATCAGATTTAAGTCGTAAAAGTTTAAATTAATCCTGTTTCTGTCTCGTCTCAGACTCAAACTCTCGACTAAACTGTTTCTTTCTGATGTTTGTTTCTTGCAGCTCATGATTTTTAATAATATTGTAGATTTATAATAGTTTTTGTGGTTTAAATCTGTGCAAATGAGTTTCTACATTATAGTTTTTCAGTGATAAATCGAACTTTAAATGTGTTTTTGTGACGCTTGAACTGAAAACGTCTCTGGACCTTCTGAAAAGAGCGTCGAGGATTTGTTCAAAGATGAATCCGGAGTGTTTTTAATGGTTATAATGGTGGATCAGTCCTGAGTCTGAAGGGGTCGTGCTCCTCGACGCCTCTCGCACTAAACTGTCGGACATGATTTATGGTTTTATGGAAACACGTAAACATTGAGACACATGACACAAGGAGGAGCTCCACAAATAGACACGTCATAAAACGAGAACATGTAGAAATGTACTTTTTAAACATGTAGAGTCTGTTCTGAGTCTGAAGAGCAGGACGTTCTTCATCTGGTTTTAATGAAATATCACCACCAGATTCTTCAGACGCTAAACCAGTTCATCTACATTCTGTTCTTTCACACAAATCTGACTCTCGCAGCTTTAATCATGTTCTAATCTGACCCTCCTCAAAAACTCACTGGAGTCGTGTTTGTTTCATTCACGTTTGAGTCAAACTTTATTATGAGTCTGTCACATCTCCAAAGATCAAAACGCTCTGTTCCACCTCGTGATGTCATCAAGTGGTAGAGTTTATGTTTTACCTTTAGTTCAGTCGAGATAAGTAGAAACTCCAGGTCTGAAATGATCCAGATGATTCTAGAAATGAAGGTGTGTGGAATTTAAAAACACAGTGGAGCACTTCCTGTATCACCACATGATGACATCACAAGGTGGAACAGATAGAAGAGCTCAGCCTGAATCTGCAGGTTTGTGTTAAACGTGTGAGTCCAGGTCTGTTTGTGCTGAGGAAACATCAGCTCGTGGCTCAGAGGCTGCGTCACTCGAGTCTTTCACACTCGGGTCCTTCTGGGTTCACGTCTGGAGCCTCTAGAATGTCCTGAGGATCTGAGACCCTGAAATACCAGGGCGGGAACGATTTCAGTAACCACAACACTGTCTGTCCTGGTGATGTGGGTCAAAGGTCACAGCTATGAAAATTGAGCAATAGATCCAGAGTCTGAGGGAGAAGGTGGGTTTATATTAGTATTAATACGTCAGTATATTAGTGTATTAATACATCAGTATATTAATATATCAGTATATTAATATATCAGTACACTAATATATTAATATATTAATATATTAGTTTAGTCTTATACTGTAAAACCTGCTGAGGAGTCTGACCCTCAGTCTGACCCTCAGTCTGACCCTCACACATCACTGGACAAAACTTCGACCTTCACTTGAGCAAAGGACGGATGAGTCTGGAGTCTGTCACAGAGGGAGGTTTAAAGGGCCCATATCACCTTTAAGGGCCCATATTACCTTTAAAGGCCCATATTACCTTTAAAGGCCCATATTACCTTTAAAGGCCCATTTTACTTAAAAGGGCCCATATTACCTTTAAAGGCCCATATTACCTTTAAAGGCCCATTTTACTTTAAAGGGCCCATATTACCTTTAAAGGGCCCATATTACCTTAACGGCCCATATTACCTTTAAAGGCCCATATTACCTTAAAGGCCCATATTACCTTTAAAGGGCCCATATTACCTTTAAAGGCCCATATTACCTTAAAGGCCCATTTTACTTTAAAGGGCCCATATTACCTTTAAAGGGCCCATATTACCTTTAAAGGCCCATATTACCTTAACGGTCCGTGTGACGCTGTTTTCTGATCTGTTTTAAAGTCGTTTCCTCGTCTCAGACCTGGAGCTGTGTGTTTTTGTTTCATTCTCATGTTTAACACAAACCTGCAGATTTAGGCTGAGTTCTTCTCTTAAACTGAAAACACTCTGTTCCACCTTGTGATGTCATCATGTGGTGAAACAGGAAGTGCTCCACTGTGTTTTTAAACTCCACCTTCACTAGAATCATATCTACTGAACTAAAGTTTCACTTTTGATTGTGAACTTACCCAAGAGAGAATCTGAAACTTTAGAGCAGGAAACAGCCATGTTGATCTTAGAGTCTAGGAGCCTTTTTGATGTTTACTTCACTCTGGAGGGAATCTGAAACTATTTTGATGTTTAACTCTGGAAAAGGGGATTTGAACCATTTTGATCTTTGACTTTAGAGCAGGGAATATGAAACTTTTTTTTTATTTTTATCTTTAACTCACTTCAGAGCAGAAAAAACAGAGCCATGTTGATCTTTAACTGAGTCTAAAACAGGAATCTGGACTTTTCGACGTGTATTTCGCTCCAGAGCTGTGACTGTCCCGTTTCCTGTAGAGTCGCCGTTTTCTGTTTTACACACTTCTGTGGTGACCTGCAGATTCTTCTTTCCTCGCTGCTCCTCAAACTTCTCTCATGTTTCACTGATTTAAACACAGATGGTTCAGACCTGAGCTGGTTTCATCCTCGTCGTCTCAGAATGTTCCTTGTGTTTAAAGACACATTTTCTGTGGAGTTGTTTTGTGTTTTTTTGTTCAGACGTGTTGTGGGGCGGGGGAGGAAAATGCTCCGTTTCAGCACTTTTGATTTCATAACCCAGGAAACGTCGTTTACAGTTGACACGCAGCTTCAGTAAAAGTCCCTTTAGCTCCGTGTAAAGACAGAATCATGAGTTCGACTTTATGTTTAATATCTCTAAGCTCAGAGTCTGACTCAGTGTTTCTGAGATCAACAAATGGAAAAGGGATTTTTAAAAATGTTTCCTCGTCTCAAACAGACCTGGAGTCACATGTTTAACACAAACCTGCAGATTTAGGCTGAGTTCTTCTCTCAAACTGAAAACACTCTGTTCCACCTTGTGATGTCATCATGTGGTGATACAGGAAGTGCTCCACTGTGTTTTTAAACTCCACACACCTCAAACCTCAAGGTGTAAACGTGGTTCAATGGGCCGTGCTCAGTGCCACATGTCGTGAGTTCAGCCTTTAGCAGCTGAGTCCATCTGGTCCTCCTGGGCCCTGTGCAGGTGAGCGAGCCCCAACGAGACTTTGAGCGACGGGGGGCGAGTGGGGCGACGGGGGGCGACGGGGCACGGGGGCGACGGGGGCGAGCGGGGCGACGGGGGGCGACGGGGCGAGCGGGGCGACGGGGGGCGACGGGGGCGACGGGGGCGAGCGGGGCGACGGGGGGCGACGGGGGCGAGGCAAGAGGATAATAAACACATGATAAATGATAAATGCTCATGTTTGTGCTTCAGGAGCTTCTGATCCATGTTCTAAACCTGCGGCTCGTTCATGTCGTACCATGTGACCTCTCTGACCAATCAGAGCTGGAGCTTAACCAGAGCGAACAGAAAGTGCAGCTGAAGCTAACGATTAAAGAGAGAGACAGGCGGATTTTGAGCTGAGAAAAAGTTTATGATCTGAAAATAGGTCAAAGTCGTCAGAAAACTGGACGTTTGTGGCTGTGGGGCCGTCTGACCCTGTCGGGTTGTGATCACATTTCGCTCTGAGAAAAATTCTTTCTGGGCAGAAGGTGTTTTTTTTTTTGTTTTTTTTTTTTTGTAGTACCAATGAGTGGCCACTAGTCTGACTCGAGGCGCTCTAAGCAGCAGGACCCTGCAGGTGTTTTAGATCCATGGTCGAGCTTCACTGTTTGAACATGTTGTTCTATTTTTTGTGTCTTAGTAAATGTTTTGTAAATTAAATTTCTTTTTAAATCATTTGCTGCTGAACCAAAACTTCAACAGATTGACACATGATGTTTCTGACTATTGCATTTTTTTGTTTTTATTCTGTTTTGTTTTTTGGACCATGCTGTTTTTTCGTCAGTTTGTTTGCTTTTATTATTTTTAATATTTCATCATTATCTGGGAACCAAAATCCTCATTTCCCTCTGGACCAGACACATTTCATCATGTGTTACTGAGTTTGAGATGACGTCAGATATTCTGCCAATAATATTTAATTTAATATTTAATACAGAGGCAGGTTGTGGGTCTGTCCACAAACAGAAATGATCAGGTCCAATATTTCTGAGTTTTGGACTTAAAACACATAAAGTGTGTATATTTAAATGCACGTAGCTAATGCGCTACTCGCCTCGCTCCAAACAGGAAGTGCGAACTACGTCTGTCAGACTCATGTTGGTCTTAAATGTTCGTATTAACCCTCTACATGATCCTGGGGTTTTTATTTCACGTCTGTGTCTGTAAATCAACATATGAACATTAATAACAGACACATCAGGTCCTTCTGTCCCCGACGTCGCTCCTGTTAGCGTTAGCAACAGGTTTGATTGACAGTGTTGTTAAGTGCACGGGCTCTGCTAAAAGGGGGCGGGGCGTTACTTTCAACAGCCTCCTGATTGGCTCTTTGGTTGCTATGATACTCCAGATTAGCCCGTACACCTGCTCCAGCCTCGAGCTTCATTTGGAGCTGAAGCTGTGGTGACGTCTCACTCACTTCTTTAAACAGTTCATGCTCTTGTTCTTGGAGAATGTCACAACCTTTTCTCTGTATTTTCTCTCTTAGACGGTGGAGAAAGACGCTCAGCTACATAATAACTGGGACATTAAGTCAGCAGAAAGCTCGAATGTTCTAGAGCTACCGCCAAAAGTCTCCGTCACTCCTCCTGAACGTCCCACAGTGGAGTCCCAGCCCGACGTGGACCCTGCCTGTCCTCCCTCCTTTCAGCACCATCACACCCACAGCCCGAGTGAAGACACAGCTGACAGTTCAGTCCGACCCGAAGACACGAGAGCCCACGATCCCGCCTCCGAAACTGCCTTAGCAACTCGGGTTTTTGCCTCTGCATCAGAGGAGGATGAAATAACACCGCGTCAGTTACATCAGGCTCTTGTAGCTCCTGACAAACAACGTCTAGAAGAAGAGGGCGTGTACAGGTCTGTGTTTGAGGAAATGAATGTAGAAATCCCCTCTCCAGACGGAGAACAAAGAACACAGTGTCTGACAGTCATCAGCCAAGAATCCAGTGAGCCGAGCTTATCTGAAAGTGCAAACAGAGAGAGTCAAATTCCAATCGAAAAGATCCCTCTTATCCAAATATCGACCATAGAAGACACGCAGGATGTGGAGGCGGTCCCACAAATGGACGCCGTGTCCGCTGAGGTCGTTCAAAATAATAACGAGTCTTTACCAGTAACTGAGCAGCTAATGACGGACTTTGAGCGTGATGCTAAAGCACTTCCTGAAATTCAAATATGTTCCATAGAAGATATTCCAGAAGTCCAGGTAGTTGTCCCGGTCATATGTGTGGAGGACGAGATTCTCGCTCCAACAGTAGAAGTAACACAGCCAGACGTGAAAGAGGGGCCTACACCGACCGCTCAGGCACTACAAGAAAACGAGTCTATTTCACACAAGGAGTTTGACAACTGGCCGAATATTATCATCCAAAACGATTATGTGTCAGATTTCTGTATGAAGATCGACTCAGAGGGAGCAGCAGGGATGTCCCAAGCAGACGAGGTTCTCCAGGTCCATTATCCAATCCCGATCATAAACGTGTCGTGTACAGAGGAGGCGCTCGAACCGGCCCCTGGTGTGAGCCCACCTCCTGGTGCTGCAGCGCTGCCCGTGATTGTGCCCCCGCCCATCGTCGAAACAGCAGAGCGCAGAGACAAAATGGAGGAGGAGGAAATAACTACGCAGAAAGAGGTGACTGAACCCATAGAAAAGACAGAACTCATAGAGACCTCTGCAGCTGAGAACAGAGACACACCGGCTCACGTAGAAACAGCAGAGCTCAGAGAAACGGCAGTGACTGAACCAATGTCTGAAACGTACAAGGAGACACTGGAAACAACAGAAACCCCTGAACAAGCAGAGACTTTAGAGACCAAAGAGACAACTGAACAAAGAGACGCCGAGGAAGCAGCTCCAGCTGTGTCTGAGCACATGGAGCCTGGAGCCACCTCACAGGACGAACCTAAACCCAACAGTGAAGCACAGGGCGAGCTGACAGAGAACAAGCCGACAGCGGCCTACGAAACCCCAAAGTCTCTAAGTAAAACAGTGGAGGCCAGCATCGAGAGCGAGATCACCCAGTCTCTGAAGGAGGCGCGCATCGAGAGCTTCATGTCCGTGGAGAGACTGAGCTTTAAGCCCCCGCTCTACCCCTCTCTGAGCCCGGCCAGTCTGAGGAAGTTCATGTCCAAAGCCTCAGGTGACGCAGACTCTGCAGCAGACCGTCAGAGTGACAAAGCTGAGGACTCTCTGAGCGGAGGCTCCACCCCCACGTCCTCGCTGTCCTGTGAGAGCAGCCCCCGCCTCAAACGGCGTGATAGCCTCTCGCTCATCCGCTCCGCCACCCCCGAGGAGCTGGCCTCTGGGGCCAGGCGCAAGATCTTCATCCCCAAAACCAAAGAGGACAGTGAGGATAGTAGCAGTAAGAAGGACAGCCCCTACATGTCCCCCGGTCAACCCGCCGCACGTCCTTTCTGCAGCCGCCCAGCGGGTCCAACACCCCCCCAGTGGAGCGGCGCTCCCCCCTGCTCAACCGCAGGAAGGCCACTCTGGAGGTGCCCAAAGTGGTGGAAGAAATACCTGTACCTGAAGAAGTCAGCGCCAAACGAGACGATAAGTCCGGAGACAAGAAACCAGACCCACTCAAAGGTAAAAGTGTTTGTACATATGAACTTTTTCTGTTGCAGTATGTCACAAATGTCAAATAGTTCACTTCTGTGACCA
>JAIEZT010001390.1:35734083-35846583 GCA_019594935.1 Periophthalmus modestus
CCCGGGCTTATAACTCACAACAGACCCCGAGTTTAGAACTCACAACAGACCCAGGTTTAGAACTCACAACAGACCCGGGCTTATAACTCACAACAGACCCCGAGTTTAGAACTCACAACAGACCCGGGTTTAGAACTCACAACAGACCCCCGGTTTAGAACTCACAACAGACCCGGGCTTATAACTCACAACAGACCCCGGGTTTAGAACTCACAACAGACCCGGGTTTAGAACTCACAACAGACCCCGACTTTAGAACTCACAACAGACCCAGGTTTAGAACTCACAACAGACCCCGACTTTAGAACTCACACAACAGACCCAGGTTTAGAACTCACAACAGACCCGGGCTTATAACTCACAACAGACCCCGAGTTTAGAACTCACAACAGACCCGGGTTTAGAACTCACAACAGACCCCGACTTTAGAACTCACAACAGACCCAGGTTTAGAACTCACAACAGACCCCGAGTTTAGAACTCACAACAGACCCGAGTTTAGAACTCACAACAGACCCCGACTTTAGAACTCACAACAGACCCAGGTTTAGAACTCACAACAGACCCGGGCTTATAACTCACAACAGAGACCCCGAGTTTAGAACTCACAACAGACCCGGGTTTAGAACTCACAACAGACCCCGACTTTAGAACTCACAACAGACCCAGGTTTAGAACTCACAACAGACCCCGAGTTTAGAACTCACAACAGACCCGAGTTTAGAACTCACAACAGACCCCGACTTTAGAACTCACAACAGACCCAGGTTTAGAACTCACAACAGACCCCGAGTTTAGAACTCACAACAGACCCCGAGTTTAGAACTCACAACAGACCCGGGTTTAGAACTCACAACAGACCCGAGTTTAAAGTTCCATATTCCTCTTTTCTCTGATATAAAGTCGTTTCCTCGTTTCAAACAGACCTGTATTTTGTGTTTTTTTGTTTCATTCACATGCTTAACACAAACCTGCAGATTTAGGCTGAGTTCTTCTCTCAAACTGAAAACACTCTGCTCCACCTTGTGATGTCATCATGTGGTGATACAGGAAGTGCTCCAAATCATCTGGATCATTTCAGTCCTGGAGTCACTTATCTCGACTGAACTAAAGGTAAAAGGAGCTGTTAAAACTACCACTTGATGACATCACAAGGTGGAACAGAGCGTTTTGAGCTTTGGAGATGTTACTGACTCATAATAAAGTGAGACTCAAACGTGAATGAAACAAACACGACTCCAGTGTGTTTTTGAGGAGGAAACAGTAGGACATGGATTAAAGAGTCAGTTTTGTGTCATATATTTCTAAAACAGTGAAACTCGGTGGATGTTTCTGGATTTTTCTAATGATTCTGAGAAGTTATGTCAGTTTTCATGTGAAAAACAATGTAGAACAAAATACTGTATCTTGTGAACGTGGGACCATGTCAGGCCTCCTGGAGGCTGCGATGACGTCATTCTGCCAGATGGGGGCGTGAGTGAGTTTTTTGACCTTTGACCTTAAAGATAAAGGTGACACACAAATGTTCAACCTGATCATTTCTATCGGACTGAACGTCTCACTTCACTGTGTTTAAATGTGTTTCATTTAAAACTCTGTCCTCAGTTCTAGACTCATCTTCACATTTCCTCTTTTCTTTCTGCAGGTGTCGATTTTAAACTTACCAACGTCAGAGTTGCGACCAAGTCCAAAGGGTGAGTATGTCCAGCGGCTCGTCCCCTCGGGTCTCAGCGTTTAACCCTTTGACTCTGTGGTTCAGATACCAGGGCCTGACGGAGCGCGGTTCTCCTGAGATGTTCGACCAGTTCCTCACTCACCATCAGTGTAACTACTACTGCGGCCTGCTGGGTCTGCGGCCCCTCAAACCCATGGACAGTCTCCAGCCGCCCACTAAGACGAAGGGCTCCCGAAGCCCGATGCTCAACCGCAAAATGAGCATCGGCTCCGGAAGTCCGCACCTGCCGAAGAAGGGCTCGGTCAGCCCACACTCACAGAGAAGAGCCGGAACGAGCCCCAAAGCTCCCAGAAAGAATCAGGAGGCAGAGGACAGTCCCTCCAGTAAAACCAAGGCTGTAGACGGCAGGTAGGAGGCCGCACCTTTTTAGAGTCAAGTTATTTATTTTATAGATGTAGTGATTATGATGATGTTGAGCACAAGGAGAAGAACCTGAACCTTTTTGTTAAAACATACTGTGAATGTAAGATTTGTCTTAGGGGTTTGGCAGCAGTCGGCCGTCGTCTCCGAGGTCGGACTGTTGTGTTTTTTCTGTGAAAAGCCTCAGTTTTATCTCATTTGGAGGAGAAGACAAAAGCGTCTCGTACGTGTGACCGGCTCAGAGTCTGTGGAGTTTTTCCTGTGGCCATCGAACCCTCAAAGCTCTGGATGGATTTATTTGTCATAAAGCGACTGAAGCGCCTGGTCAGACACTGGGTCGAGGACAAAGATCATGTGTCAGCTCTTCCTCTGCAGCTCCACACTTCACTCTGCATGAATCTTTAGACCGATCACAACTGTATTTGGTGTTAAGAGCTGAGGATGTCAGGATTGTGTCATGTGTCGCCAAGAAAGAAAAGAAGAAAAAGTGCTGAGACTAAGGTGCGTTTACACTTGTCCGACGTTTAGCTCAGTTTAGTCCTGACGTAGACTTGGTCTGATCCATTTTTAGTCTTGGTTTAGTCCATAGACTGTTCATAAATGCACATAGCTAACCTGCTAACCGCTGTGCTACAAACAGGAAGTGATCATGGGCACTTCCTGCCTCATCGACTCATTGATAAACCGTCCCCTCCTCTCTCTGTCCCTGTCAGACTCATGTTGGTCTTAAATGTTCGTATTAACCCTCTACATGATCCTGGGGTTTTTATTTCACGTCTGTGTCTGTAAATCAACATATGAACATTAATAACAGACACATCAGGTCCTTCTGTCCCCGACGTCGCTCCTGTTAGCGTTAGCAACAGGTTTGATTGACAGCGTTGCTAAGGGCTGTTAAACCAGTGGTGTGAAGGGGCGTTACCTTCAACATCCTCGCTCCTGATTGGCTCTTTGTTGCTATGACACTCTTTACCTGCTCGAGCCTCGATGAGCTTCATCGTTCTCACCAGTTTCTCTTGTTTGTGCAAGTGTGAACGCACCGAACTGTACATGAATGAGTGACAACATGTTTTTTTTAATAAAAGTGTCATTTCTTTAACTTTACAGTGTTCATTCTTTACAAAAATAAAACAGAAACACTTAGAACACACGTGTAATGAGGCAGATGTGTTTAAAATGTGCATGTACAGAGCGGTAGCATAAATATATTTGATCACAGAAGTTCTAATTACAAAGAGCCTCAAATGAAACACTACAGCAGCGGCAGCATTCAGAGAAATACAGGGTGGCGTTCTGGACGTTACCCCAGATCCCGCTGAAGATGAGGGTCCCGTTGTCGACGGTGCTGCGGAAAAGAAAGAGCGTTAAGTTTAGTTAAAAAAAGGACACGCAGTTGTAGGAGCGACGACGTTTGTCTGCTCGTCCAAGCCGCGGCTTGGACGAGCAGACAAACGTCGTCACTTCTACAACGATTTGTTAGACCTGGACGACCGAGGAACTACACAGACGTATTGATCTAAAACGAAGGTTCTGTGAGTCTAGTTTGATTTTTACAGCTGATTTTTATGCACACGACCCGTCAAAGCTCGGACACGCTCTCATTCAGTGTTTTTTGTTCTGTTACTTTACTTTTATTACTTTCTACATCTTATATAAACACACAGAAGACAACAACTACCAAAAAAAAAGGTCTCACACTCCCACACTTATTTCCATCCAGTGTTGCATTCGTTTTTCTAGACCTGACTCGTACCTACAGGCTCCGACCTGTTTGTTTAGTTAAATCCAGGTGGAGACTTCTCTTTTGGCCGGACAGTGTATAAGGAGCGTGTCAGAATTCCGGTTTTTCTGTGTTTCTGTGCCGTTTCCTCCTCGGTGTCTGTACCTGGAGCTGGGCGGAGTTTCTGGCTCCTCCCACTTCTCACCTGCAGCGTATCAGCGACAAGCTACAACCTCAGGAGGACAAAGAGTCGCTCATTTCTACAGACGCTGCCAGATCGTTAAGTTCTCCTCCAGTTTTTATCCACTGTCTATCCTCCGTGATCCTGTTTTCTGCACCGATCACCTCGTTCTTCTTGTTCTTGTCGTTCTTGTCGTTCTTGTTCTTGTTCTTCGACCCAGCTCCTGGCCCTCGGCCTTTTATATATTTTTTTAAATAAACCCTGTTCATGTTTTGAGTTTTGTGTCTGCACGTTCACGCAGGTGAACAGGTGAACAGGTGAACAGGTGAACAGGTGAACACAGTCGTACCTTTTGAAGAGCTCTCTGCAGCAGCTGTCGACGTCGCTGTTGCTCACGTTAAAGACGTTATTTTGAAAAACACCAACACAGTCGAGAGGAGGAATGAACAGGATCCCTGAAGAACGACAAGAACGACAAGAATGACAAGAACGAGAACGAGAAGAACAGTGTGACAGGTTTAATGCTGTGAATGAATGAAATGCACTTACTAACTTCACTTTTTTTATGGGAAAACATAAAATAAACAACCTATTAAAATTTAAATTAATTAAAATAAAGACTGTCCATCTAACCCTGACCTCTGACCCCCTGACCTCTGACCTCTGACCTCTGACCCCTGACCCCTGACCTCTGACCCCTGACCTCTGACCCCTGACCTCTGACCCCTGACCTCTGACCCCTGACCTCTGACCCCTGACCCACCCGCTGTCCACTGTCTGATCTTTAAATATTTATTCATTTTATTGTGGCTCCTCAAAAAGCTCAGAGATAAAACTGGACAGTGAGTGACACTAACAGAGAGGCAGGGGGCGCTGTGCACACAGCAGGTTGATCAGAGTCACATCACAAAAGGTATAAAATTCTGTCTTTTCATGATAAAAGTCACTCTGCTGTAGATCTGACAGAACGTCTGAAACTGAAATGAAACGTTAAAATGATTTGTATTTAAATTTAAACAAAACTGACTCTTGAGGTTTAAGTCGTGTTCTGATGTTTCCTCCTCAAAAACAGACCTGGAGTCGTGTTTGTTTCATTCACATGTTTGAGTCTCACTTTATTATGAGTCTGTAACATCTACAAAGCTCCAAACGCTCTGTTCCACCTTGTGATGTCATCAAGTGGTAGTTTTCAAGTGAACAGCTCCTTTTACCTTTAGTTCAGTCGAGATAAGTGACTCCAGGACTGAAATGATCCAGATGATTCTAGTGAAGGTGGAGTTTAAAAACACAGTGGAGCACTTCCTGTATCACCACATGATGACATCACAAGGTGGAACAGAGTGTTTTCTGTGTTTAAATCTGCAGGTTTGTTTGTTAAACATGAGAGAATGAAACAAAACACAACTCCAGGTCTGAGACGAGGAAACATCAGAACAGATCAGGAAACAGCGTCTTATGGGCCCTTTAAGGTAATATGGGCCCTTTAAGGTCATATGGGCCCTTTAAGGTCATATGGGCCCTTTAATCTTGTTCCTGACGAGTTTTAATGAACCGTGAGCTGGATATAACTTTAAAACCTGAATCACAAATAAAACCCTGAGTCGCTCGTGTTTCTCACCTGCGATACAGGCGTTCACCAGCGACACGCAGGTCCCCGTGATCATGGCTCTCAAAACGACGGCGGAGACGTCACTTCTTCTCGTTGGACAGATGGAAGCTTCAAACAAACAAAAACATGATCAAACATCTGAACAATCCTCCAGAAACCTCCAGGAGCTCGTGACCTACAGAGGCCTCCAATCATGATCCCCAAAGAACTGAAGTTTGCAAATCCACAGAGAGCGTACGTCGTGATCGTCTCAGACCGAACCTGGAAAAGAAAATGTTTGAATGACGTTATGAAGCCACGGCCCAAATAAGAGACTCAGATCTTCACCGAAATCCACTGCAGCTGTCCATCGATCACAGCGTCCAGGCCGTTCACACGGTTCAGTTTAAGTTCAGATAATTTCTCATACGCCACAAACTCGTTGAGAAAAAGCTTCATCCCGAGGAGCTGAGCCACCATGAAGCTTTCTTTAAACGGGACGCCCATCATGAAGGCCACGGGCATGAAGACGTACGAGCAGATGAGCTGCAGGACGCAGAGAAACAAACTGTCAGACTGTCTCATTTTACTCACAAAAATCAAATCAAACTGTTTTTTCTTTACTTTTAAACTTCTGTATCACACAAAACTGACTCTGAGCTTTAATCCATGTTCTAACTCTGTTTCCTCCTAAAAACAGACTGGAGTTTGTTTGAGTCACTTTATTATGAGTCTGTAACATCCCCAAAGCTCAAAACGCTCTGTTCCACCTTGTGATGTCATCAAGTGAACAGCTCCTTTTTCCTTTAGTTCAGTAAAAATCTGAACTGAAATGATCCAGATGATTCTAGTGAAGGTGGAGTTTAAAAACACAGTGGAGCACTTCCTGTATCACCACATGATGACATCACAAGGTGGAACAGGTTTGTGTTAAACATGTGACTCCAGGTCTGTTTGAGGAAACATCAGATCAGAGTCACATGGTTCTTTAAACCAAAGTTCCGCAGTGTGGCATTAATCACATGTAACTATGACGACAGGCTAAACCGAGTTATGAGTCAGATCTGTGGAAAGACCCGACTCATGATGTTCAGAAGCAAAAAACCACCTGTAATAAACAAATACAAATGTAATGCTGCACTGCGGAACATTCAAGACAAAAGAACATCTCACCAAAAAACAGACAAGAGTATTAGTAGTAGTAGTAGTAGTACTAATACACGCACCTCAAAGGTGAGGGTGGGGTACCCGACCATGCCCCCGAGCCACTGCAGAGCTTTGTTGATGAAGTCCAGGATGGCGAGGAAGGCGATGAGGTTGGCGGCGATGTTGGCGCAGAGGCCGATGGAGGCGGACGCGCCGCTGCTCGCCGCTTCCAGAATGTTCTGCTCATTTCTGGAACAAAAACACTCACTTTTCTCTGAGGTTTGAACAAACAGATACGTCGATGAAGAGCACGTACCCACAGTCCACCTCGATCTTCTTGTTAGATTTGAAAACGCTCTCCTCGGTTTCTGGGTACGACAGTTTGGAGATGGCGAGCGCACAAGGAGCCGCCATGACGGAGGCGGAGATCAGGGAGGAGGCTTCGATCTGCACAAAGGTTTTTATATCAGTGCATTTACATGAAGGAGCCATAATGAGGTCGACAAACTGGACATGCGCCCCCTGCTGGCATTAACACAGTGTGACGCTGCTTTAAAACAAACAAACGAGTGCAGGGCAACTGATACTTCACAGAGACGAAGAGGGGTTCTACATGTGTGTGCATGGCAGAATGTTCAGCAGTTACCATGGTGATACAGTGCACACATTAGCAAACAAAACATTAGCCAAAAAAGTGTTAAAATCGTCTGAAAACTCAAGAAAAAGTGATTTAAAGAGACGTGTTGAGGAGCCTGTGTCAGTCCGAGCTCGTGGTTCTGTTTTAAGAGTTTGTTAGTAAGTACACACTGTAAAATGTACTGAAGTAAAGTACAGATACTTAAAATATTGACTTGAGTACAGTACTTTCCTCGTCTGACTTTGTTCCACCCTGTAAATATCTCCTCTGAACATGAGACGTTCAGATCGTCCTCGTCTCAAAGTCTTGTCCTTCAGCTTCGAGTCCCTCAAACGTTTTCACTTCAGCCTCAGGGTCAAGAGAAAAACCAGGTTCAGAGAAAAAGTGTTTTTTAGTTATTTTGTTGTTTTTTCCACATTCCACGAGTGTCGTTCATAGACCTGACGCTTCAGTGAGAATAAAACTCAGTGTGGACAGGAGGTTTGTTTGACTTTACTCAGCACCATCTCTTACCCCAAAGGAAATAAACGCCCCCATGACGCTCCCTGCGATGGTGGCGAACCCCCCGACCATCACGGCGTGGATCTCAGACTTCGTCATATCTTTTAAATACGGCCGGATCAGCAGAGGAGCCTCGGTCTGAAAAACACAAACTCATCAAGAAGAACCTCCCTGTCCTGCTGGAGGCGACCGTAAAAACAGGACAAAGTTCACTCAAGACATAAAAACAGGTGACACAGGTGAGACGAACGCACCTGCCCGACAAATATGTTCCCAGCCACGCTCAGGGTCTCTGTGGGGGACGTCCCCATGGTCACCTGCATCACCCACGAGATCTGCAAGAACAAACACAGGAGGGGTGAGACAGGACGACGAGAGAGGGCCTTTTTAGAGGACATGAAGTAAAGAGGGAGGACAGAGGGAGGACAGAGGGAAAGAGGGAGGACAGAGGGAAAGAGGGAGGACAGAGGGAAAGAGGGAGGACAGAGGGGAAGAGAGGGAGGACAGAGGGGAAGGAGGGAGGACAGAGGGAAAGAGGGAGGACAGAGGAGGTAAGGAGGGAGGACAGAGGGAAAGAGGGAGGACAGGGGAACAGAGGGAGGAGGACAGAGGGAAAGAGGGAGGACAGAGGTAAGGAGAGGGAGGACAGAGGGAAAGAGGGAGGACAGAGGGAAAGAGGGAGGACAGAGGGAAAGAGGGAGGACAGAGGTAAGGAGGGAGGACAGAGGGAAAGAGGGAGGACAGACGGAAAGAGGGAGGACAGAGGGAAAGAGGGAGGACAGAGGGAAAGAGGGAGGAGAGAGGGGGAGGAGGACAGAGGTAAGGAGGGAGGACAGAGGGAAAGAGGGAGGACAGATGGAAAGAGGGAGGACAGAGGGAAAGAGGGAGGACAGAGGGAAAGAGGGAGGACAGAGGGAAAGAGGGAGGACAGAGGGAAAGAGGGAGGACAGACGGAAAGAGGGAGGACAGAGGGAAAGAGGGAGGACAGAGGTAAGGAGGGAGGACAGAGGGAAAGAGGGAGGACAGAGGGAGACACAGTGATGTGAGTGTGTGATATTTTGAGTTGATTCTCTCTGTATATTTTTTGCATTTTCTTCAAATAGCTCTGACTAAAGCACATAACATGACCACACCTGACCAGTACATAACCTCCAGTATCAGTGACTCTGATGACTCCACAGTGACACAAACAGAACATGTCACTTCTGTTTTTACTCACCTTGAGAATGATCCACTGCATGATGCCCAGAAAGTAAAGAATCGACATGACGCTGCTGAAGAAGACGATGATGGGCAAAGCCTGTGAGAACACAACACCAAGACTTTTAACAGTGTTCAGGTTTAAAGTATGAACGTCTGACTTTACAATAAGAACGTCTGACTTTACAATGAGAACGTCTGACTTTAAATTAAGAACGTCTGACTTTACATTAAGAACGTCTGACTTTACATTAAGAACGTCTGACTTTACAAAAAGAACGTCTGACTTTACATTAAGAACGTCTGACTTTACATTAAGAACGTCTGACTTTACATTAAGAACGTCTGACTTTACAATAAGAACGTCTGACTTTACATTAAGAACGTCTGACTTTACAATAAGAACGTCTGACTTTACAATAAGAACGTCTGACTTTACATTAAGAACATCTGACTTTACAAAAAGAACGTCTGACTTTACAATAAGAACGTCTAACTTTACAAAAAGAACGTCTGACTTTAAATTAAGAACGTCTGACTTTACAATAAGAACGTCTGACTTTACAAAAAGAACGTCTGACTTTACAATAAGAACGTCTGACTTTACAATAAGAACGTCTGACTTTACATTAAGAACGTCTAACTTTACAATAAGAACGTCTGACTTTACAATAAGAACGTCTGACTTTACAATAAGAACGTCTGACTTTACATTAAGAACATCTGACTTTACATTAAGAACGTCTAACTTTACAATAAGAACGTCTGACTTTAAATTAAGAACGTCTGACTTTACAATAAGAACGTCTAACTTTACAATGAGAACGTCTGACTTTACAAAAATAACGTCTGACTTTACAATAAGAACGTCTGACTTTACAATAAGAACGTCTGACTTTACAATAAGAACGTCTGACTTTAAATTAAGAACGTCTGACTTTACAATAAGAACATCTGACTTTACAATTAGAACGTCTGACTTTACAATAAGAACGTCTGACTTTACAATAAGAACGTCTAACTTTACAATAAGAACGTCTAACTTTACAATAAGAACGTCTCACTTTAACAACGTAAGACTTTACAATCTGAACGTCTTTACAATAAGAACGTCTGACTTTACACATAAGAACGTCTGACTTTACAATAAGAACATCTGACTTTACAATTAGAACATCTGACTTTACATTAAGAACGTCTGACTTTACATTAAGAACGTCTGACTTTACAATAAGAACATCTGACTTTACAATAAGAACGTCTGACTTTACAATAAGAACATCTGACTTTACAATAAGAACGTCTGACTTTACAATTAGAACATCTGACTTTACAATAAGAACGTCTGACTTTACATTAAGAACGTCTGACTTTACATTAAGAACGTCTGACTTTACATTAAGAACATCTGACTTTACAATAAGAACGTCTGACTTTACATTAAGAACGTCTGACTTTACATTAAGAACGTCTGACTTTACAATAAGAACGTCTGACTTTACAATAAGAACGTCTGACTTTACATTAAGAACGTCTGACTTTACAATAAGAACGTCTGACTTTACAATAAGAACATCTGACTTTACAATTAGAACGTCTGACTTTACAATAAGAACATCTGACTTTACAATAAGAACATCTGACTTTACAATAAGAACGTCTGACTTTAAATTAAGAACGTCTGACTTTACAATAAGAACGTCTGACTTTACAATAAGAACGTCTGACTTTAAATTAAGAACGTCTGACTTTACAATAAGAACATCTGACTTTACAAAAAGAACATCTGACTTTACAATAAGAACGTCTGACTTTACATTAAGAACGTCTGACTTTACAATAAGAACGTCTGACTTTACAATAAGAACATCTGACTTTACAATTAGAACATCTGACTTTACAATAAGAACGTCTGACTTTACAATAAGAACATCTGACTTTACAATAAGAACGTCTGACTTTACAATAAGAACGTCTGACTTTACAATAAGAACGTCTGACTTTACATTAAGAACGTCTGACTTTACAATAAGAACGTCTGACTTTACAATAAGAACATCTGACTTTACAATTAGAACATCTGACTTTACAATAAGAACGTCTGACTTTACAATAAGAACGTCTGACTTTACAATAAGAACGTCTGACTTTACAATTAGAACATCTGACTTTACAATAAGAACGTCTGACTTTACAATAAGAACGTCTGACTTTACAATAAGAACGTCTGACTTTACAATAAGAACGTCTGACTTTAGTCCTGGTTTAGTCCTGGTTTAGACCTGGTTTAGACCTGGTTTAGACCTGGTTTAGTCCTGGTTTAGACCTGGTTTAGTCCTGGTTTAGTCCTGGTTTAGTCCTGGTTTAGTCCTGGTTTAGTCCTGGTTCAGTCCTGGTTTAGACCTGGTTTAGTCCTGGTTTAGTTCTGGTTTAGTCCTGGTTTAGTCCTGGTTTAGTCCTGGTTCAGTCCTGGTTTAGTCCTGGTTTAGACCTGGTTTAGACCTGGTTTAGTCCTGGTTTAGTCCTGGTTTAGTCCTGGTTCAGTCCTGGTTTAGTCCTGGTTTAGACCTGGTTTAGACCTGGTTTAGTCCTGTTTTAGTACTGGTTTAGTCCTGGTTCAGTCCTGGTTTAGTCCTGGTTTAGTCCTGGTTCAG
The DNA here is from genome assembly GCA_019594935.1 of Periophthalmus modestus. Lineage (NCBI taxonomy): Eukaryota > Metazoa > Chordata > Actinopteri > Gobiiformes > Gobiidae > Periophthalmus > Periophthalmus modestus. The sequence continues at coordinate 35,745,806 of JAIEZT010001390.1, forward strand.
TCCTGGTTTAGTCCTGGTTTAGTCCTGGTTTAGTCCTTGTTTAGTCCTGGTTTAGTCCTGGTTTAGTCCTGGTTTAGTCCTTGTTTAGTCCTTGTTTAGTCCTGGTTTAGTCCTGGTTTAGTCCTGGTTTAGTCCTGGTTTAGTCCTGGTTTAGTCCTGGTCTGATCCAGACTCAGGTGTTTGAGTTTTGTGTTTCTTCTTGTAGATGTGACTCAGTCTCGACTCTTGTTTAAATTCAGGCTCTGTTCAGTTTATCTGTGACTCAAACTTTTATTCTGTCTCTTTTCTTTTTTTGCTCATTTTATGATGATTATTTCTGTTTTGATTTGTTGTTTTGTTGTTCTTATATTGTTAAACATGTTGTGGACCAGTTGTTCTGTTCAGATGAACTTAATAATAATAAAAATACATTTTATTAAAATAGAGCTTTTCAAAACGCTCAAAGACTCGTCACAGTTCAAACTTCATACTTCACACTTGTTTTGCCTTTGGGTTTTTTTGGCTCAATGTTTAACTTTTATAGAATTTCTTTCCACAGTGAGACTGAAGCTGCAGAAGGTTGTTACAAAAGTGACTCATTATTCCTTTATTCTGCCGTTTATCTGTTGCAGCTCAGCTCATGTCGTGAAACTGTTTCAAAATGCTTCACTGGGATTTTCTTGGGTGGATTGTTCTTGTGTCAGTTTTTTCTTTGGTCGACTTTAGATACTCACTTGAAAGGCAAAAATATTGTCTGTGAGATTTCCAAAGACAAACGATGAACCTGCTTTGGTGTAGTCCAAGAAGATCTGCAGATATAAAGGTGAAGAGTTTTAATACTGTAAACAGCTCAGGAAGATGAATGATCTGGACAGAATGATCTTGTGCCTTTAAAACATTCTCTGTCACTACAAAACCTTTATAAAAACGGTTTCTTACCTTCACCTGGTCTCCGAGCCATCTGAACGCGACCAGGCCGGGCTGTGTTCTTATGACAAACAGCCCGATACAGAACTGCATCCCCAGACCCCAGAACACAGGTCTCCACTTCACCTGCAGCACACGAGGAGAAGGCACGAGTCACATGATGTAAACTCATCACTCAGGCTCTAGGGGGCGCCACATGGACTGATTCAGTATTTAAACTGAAACTACATTTTTCAATCAGTTAAACCTTTTGTATGAAGCCACTTTTTCATCTATATGACTGAATATCACCTGAAATGATTTAAATAGACAAAAAAAAAGAAAAACCCTCACAGCAAAAACCTGGAAATTATCAAATGTTTTATACGGCACTAAAATATGAGATAAAGTGGTGTTCACTTCTGTAAACTGTTCAGTGAACCACAGACTGAACAAAGAAGAGGACTGAGAGTGAGACGTCACCACAGCTTCAGCTCCAGATGAAGCTCGTCGAGGCTCGAGCAGGAACGATCTGGAGTATCATAGCAACCAAAGAGCCAATCAGGAGCGAGGCTGTTGAAGGTAACGCCCCTTCAGCCCACACCGCTCGTTTAAGAGGGAGGGGGCGCTTAGCAACGCTGTCAATCAAACCTGTTGCTAACGCTAACAGGAGCGACGTCGGGGACAGAAGGACCTGATGTGTCTGTTATTAATGTTCATATGTTGATTTACAGACACAGACGTGAAATAAAAACCCCAGGATCATGTAGAGGGTTAATACGAACATTTAAGACCAAAATGAGTCTGACAGCAGCAGGGACAGAGAGAGAGGGACAGGTTTTACACAGAAAGTGAACTGGAGCTGATCGAGCAGGAAGTGCGCCATGATCACTTCCTGTTTGGAACACAGTGGCTAACAAGTTAGCTATGTCCATTTGTATATTATATATTATCCATGATGTGCACCAAGTCGACACTGCACTGATTCTCTGTGAGGATCAAACGGTTCTGTAGTCCCAGCTCCGTCCCAGCTCCATCCAAAATACTACTACTACTACTACTGTATTCACCTGCGTCCGGGCGCAGGTGAATACAGTAGTAGTAGTAGTACATGTGACTTTACTGCTGTTATTCCTGCTGTGACCCTTAAGCCCTCATGATGACACAGACTCAAGGCCGAGTGATACGGAGCCGCTCTGCTCAGCTGATAAGCCCTGATAACACACGCTTCAGTTTAATGTCGTACTCACCGCCGTCCTGTGAGCCGAGCAGAGGAAGATGACCACGACAAACATGCAAACGCCGCCGAACGACACCAGCTGCTCCGGGCGACGGCTGGTGTCTACGACCAACCACACCAACAACAGCACGAGCACCAGCCCGATGAAGACCCTGCAGGACGCCACATGTCAGCACATGTACGGGCACTTAGTGTTCTACATGTGTGTCTATGACAAAATGTTCAGCAGTTACCATGGTGACATATCCCACACATTAGCAAACACTGTCAAGTTTCAAGAAAAAATACAAAAAGTGATTTAAAGAGACGTGTTCAGGAGCCTGTGTCAGTCCGAGCTCATGATCCTGTTTAAGAGTTTAATTTACGACAAAAAGGTGAAAGTGATTCACTGAAAAACTGTTGGCTAATGCTAATGCTAATGCTAGCTAGCTTGTGAACATAATTTTAAGTGTGAGGGACTTGTTTAACAGCACAAATCAGCTCACATGTTGTAGTTCAGATAAGTCAGCTGTTTCTGGTCAGATTGTGTAAAACATTAAAGTCTAATGAGTCTCAGACAGAGCAGTGCCTACAGTTAGCATCACAGGAATGTTGATGGCATCAGCTGTATCAATACGTCTCGATCGTCGACATCGTCATGGACATCGTACCATCGACATCGAACCATTGACATCGAACCATCGACATCGAACCATCGACATCGTACCATCATCGTACGTTGGTGTAGAACCTGCTTTAGTTGCTGTTTTTTTTTTTTACATCAAAGACACTTAATTTTCTTTTTCAAACGGCGACACATGAGGCCGAGGTGTCGACGTCGCTAAAGACACGTTTCGTCACTTCTGTTCTTCTCGCTCCTACGACATTTCGGAGCGAGTCGTCAGAATCAGAGCTGAGCTGGATGATTAAAACTTTTTCACTTTCAGAAATCTCCAGTTGATAGAATAAAGTGAAACATTTGTCTCAGTGTGACTCTCGAGCGGCGTGTCCGTGTGTCAGAGCCGTGAGAAGTGAGACACGTCTCCATAGCGATAAACAAATCTACATAAATGACGATGTGTTTTGAGGCCTGGTCATCAGAGGCTGAGCAGAGCCGGGGCTGGTCAGGACTTAAATGTGAGACTGTTGGGGACGCAGGTGCCACAGGGGGGCGCTAGTGGCAAAAACTGTTGTTGTGTCGTGAGGCATATGTGAGTGTTGCTGGTCAGAGAGGCTGATGACAAGAATTATTATTGTTATTATTTTATCTTTTGAAAGGGCAAAAGTCCTCAAAATGGCGCCTGTGAGTGAAAGCTGAAGTTCACATTAAGTCTGTTCAGTGTTTTACCATTTGATCCATCTGAAGTTGGAGCGGAAGCAGCTGACCACAGGCTCAAAGCAGCTCTTGATGCTCTCGCCCTTGTATTTGTGCAGAAGACCCAGAGACTTAATGACGATCGCCAAACACGTGAGAACGACCAGAGCTGTCGCCCTCTGCAGGTCGAGCACGCACGCTGCGATGAAGTACGCCACGTAACCTGCGAGAAAAGACACGTTAAAGAGTCGATATCACACAAAACTGACTCTTCTGAGGTTAACTCCATGTTCTCAGGCTGTTTCCTCGTCACAAACTGAGCTGGAGATGTTTTTTTTTCATTCTCACCTGCTCCTAAAACGCCCAGAGTCACATATTTGAAGGTTTGTGAATGAGTCTGGACATAATCCTCTGTGACTTTAAGAGGCTTCGACACTTTACTGCAACACAAAGAAAAAAGTTCATTCAGCACATTTTTTATGACACGTCTGACTCAGCCACTTTTTTATCTCGTTTATAAAATACTTTTATGACACGTTCACATTTAACTGAGCTCACAGAGTATTTTTACTTCAAAACAAATGAGTCAAACCTTTAATCAGAGCCGGAGGAAGTACTCAGCTTTGTTATTTAGTTTAGTTATTAAAAGTACAGATACCAGAGCAAAAAGTACTCAGGAAAAGTAAAAGTATCAGCTAAAAAAGTCTACGAAAGAAACATTATTGAAGTACTTAAAGAGTAAAAAGTATTTCTCACAGTAAAAATATAAAGTACACACTATAAATGTACTGAAGTAAAAGTATAAAGTACACACTGTAAATGTACTGAAGTAAAAGTATAAAGTACACACTGTAAATGTACTGAAGTAAAAGTATAAAGTACACACTGTAAATGTACTGAAGTAAAAGTATAAAGTACACACTGTGAGAATGTACTGAAGTAAAAGTACAGAATCACACACTGTAAATGTACTGTCATAACAAAGTATAATATTACACACTGTGCAATGTACTGAAGTAAAAGATGCAAAAGTCCAGACTGTAAATGTACTGAAGTAAAAAAGTATAAAGTACACACTGTACTCAATGTACTGAAGTAAAAGTATAAAGTACACACTGTAAATGTACAAAGTAAAAGTATAAAGTACACACTGTAAATGTACTGAAGTAAAAGTATAAAGTACACACTGTAAATGTACTGAAGTAAAAGTATAAAGTACACACTGTAAATGTACTGAAGTAAAAGTATAAAGTACACACTGTAAATGTACTGAAGTAAAAGTATAAAGTACACACTGAAATGTACTGAAGTCTGGAACTCACTGAAAGTCATAAAGTACACACTGTAAATGTACTGAAGTGAAAAAAAGTATAAAGTACACACTTTCACCTCTGTCTTTACTGAATTTTCCAGGAGATTCTTTGTTTTTATGATGAAAACTAAGAATAAAAACGCACTGAAACATGTCCAAACTGTGAGATTCAAACACAAACACAGACAGAATCAAACATTACTAAACAGTTTGTGTCATAACAGAGATTATAATATTACCCATGATGCAATGTGCCTATTACCCACGATGCAACACGCTCCAGACTCACCTGACGTACGACTTAAACCTGCCCCGCGTTTTCTGCCTCGTCTGAGCTGCACCAGCAGAGGGCAGCGTGTCCTCATAGATCCCCTAAAGACACAAGTGTTAATTTACACTGAAACACACTGAAACTCACTGAAACACACTGAAACTCACTGAAACTCACACTGAAACTCACTGAAACTCACTGAAACACACTGAACTCACTGAAACTCACTGAAGCTCACACTGAAACTCACTGAAAAACACACTGAAACACACTGAAACTCACTGAAACACACTGAAACACACTGAAACACACTGAAACACACTGAAGCTCACACTGAAACACACTGAAACTCACTGAAACACACTGAAACACACTGAAACACACTGAAGCTCACACTGAAACACACTGAAACTCACTGAAACACACTGAAACACACTGAAACACACTGAAACACACTGAAGCTCACACTGAAACACACTGAAACTCACTGAAACACACTGAAACACACTGAAACTCACTGAAACACACTGAAGCACACTGAAGCACAGACTGAAACTCACTGAAACACACTGAAACTCACTGAAACACACAGAAACTTACTGAAACACACTGAAGCACAGACTGAAACACACTGAAGCACAGACTGAAGCTCACACTGAAACACACTGAAACACACTGACGTACAGACTGAAACACACTGAAACAAACTGAAACTGACTGAAACACACTGAAGCACAGACTGAAACACACTGAAACACACTGAAACTCACTGAAACACACTGAAGCACAGACTGAAACACACTGAAACACACTGAAACTCACTGAAACTCAATGAAACTCACTGAAACACACTGAAGCACAGACTGAAACACACACTGAAACTCTCTGAAACACACCAAAGCACAGACTGAAACAGACTGAAACACACTGAAACTCACTGAAACACACTGAAGCACAGACTGAAACACACTGAAACACACTGAAACTCACTAAAACTCACTGAAACTCACTGAAACACACTGAAGCACAGATTGAAACACACTGAAACACACTGAAGCACAGACTAAAACACACGGAAACACACTGAAACACACTGAAGCACAGACTGAAACTCAGACTGAAACACAGACTGAAACACACTGAAGCTCACACTGAAACTTACTGAAAGACTGAAACACAGACTGAAACACACTGAAGCAGACTGAAACTCAAACTGAAACAGACTGAAGCTCAGACTGAAACACTGAAACACACTGAAAAACACACTGAAGCTCAGACTGAAGCTCACACTGAAGATCACTGAAGCTCACACTGAAGCTCACACTGAAACACACTGAAGCTCACACTGAAGCTCAGACTGAAGCTCACATTGAAGCGCAACTGAAGCTCACTGAAGCTCACACTGAAGCTCTCACTGATACTCACTGAAGCTCACACTGAAGCTCACTGAAGTTCACACTGAAGCTCATATTGACACTCACACTGAAGCTCACTGAAGCTCACTGAAGCTCACACTGAAGCTCACACTGAAGCTCTCACTGATACTCACTGAAGCTCACACTGAAGCTCACTGAAGTTCACACTGAAGCTCATATTGACACTCACACTGAAGCTCACTGAAGCTCACTGAAGCTCACACTGAAGCTCACACTGAAACTCTCACTGATACTCACTGAAGCTCACACTGAAGCTCACTGAAGCTCACACTGAAACACACTGAAGCTCACACTGAAGCTCACTGAAGCTCACACTGAAGCTCACTGAAGCTCTTTACTGAAGCTCACTGAAGCTCACACTGAAGCTCACACTGAAGCTCACTGAAGCTCACACTGAAGCTCTTTACTGAAGCTCACACTGAAGCTCACTGAAGCTCACACTGAAGCTCACACTGAAGCTCTTTACTGAAGCTCACTGAAGCTCACACTGAAGCTCACACTGAAGCTCACTGAAGCTCACTGAAGCTCACTGAAGCTCACACTGAAGCTCACTGAAGCTCACACTGAAGCTCACACTGAAGCTCACTGAAGCTCACTGAAGCTCACACTGAAGCTCACTGAAGCTCACTGAAGCTCACACTGAAGCTCACTGAAGCTCACACTGAAGCTCACTGAAGCTCACACTGAAGAGATCACTGAAGCTCACACTGAAGCTCACTGAAGCTCACACTGAAGCTCACTGAAGCTCACACTGAAGCTCTCACTGAAGCTCACTGAAGCTCACACTGAAGCTCACTGAAGCTCACACTGAAGCTCACTGAAGCTCACACTGAAGCTCACACTGAAGCTCACACTGAAGCTCACTGAAGCTCACACTGAAGCTCACACTGAAGCTCACTGAAGCTCACTGAAGCTCACTGAAGCTCACACTGAAGCTCACTGAAGCTCACACTGAAGCTCACTGAAGCTCACTGAGCTCTCACTGAAGCTCACTGAAGCTCACTGAAGCTCACTGAAGCTCACTGAAGCTCACACTGAAGCTCACTGAAGCTCACACTGAAGCTCACTGAAGCTCACACTGAAACACACTGAAGCTCACTGAAGCTCACCTCATCCTCAAACGCCTGGTTGTCGACTCCGTTGGCTCGGCCTGGAGCTGTGAGCTCATAATCGTCGCCTGTGGCTGGAACAAAAAAGAGTCAATGTTTTACCTTGATAAGAAGTCACAAAACAAACACGAAACACGAGTCCAGAGGGTTTGGGAAACACGCTTCAGTCCAGAGGGTTTGGGAAACACGCTTCAGTCCAGAGGTTTGGGAAACACGCTTCAGTCCAGAGGATTTGGAGGATTATCATGAGCCATGAGGAAATAAATACACAAAAGTAAGTAACAGGAGTAATGGCTTACTCATTGTGTGTCTTCGGAGCAGCTGAGACAGACTGAGCTCCACAAGACTCTTCAGCTGATCATTAATGAACAGGCAGGACGTCCCGCTACGGCCGGCCCTCAGGAACCTGCCCTCAGGAACCTGCCCCCAGACTCCTGCCCTCAGACTCCTGCCCTCAGACTCCTGCCCTCAGACTCCTGCCCTCAGGAACCTGCCCTCAGGAACCTGCCCCCAGACTCCTGCCCTCAGACTCCTGCCCTCAGACTCCTGCCCTCAGGAACCTGCCCTCAGACTCCTGCCCTCAGACTCCTGCCCTCAGACTCCTGCCCTCAGACTCCTGCCCTCCCTCCTGCCCTCAGGATCCTGCCCTCAGACTCCTGCCCTCAGACTCCTGCCCTCACGAACCTGCCCTCAGACTCCTGCCCTCAGACTCCTGCCCTCAGACTCCTGCCCTCAGGTTCGTGCCCTCAGACTCCTGCCCTCAGGAACCTGCCCTCAGGAACCTGCCCCCAGACTCCTGCCCTCGTCCTGCCCTCAGACTCCTGCCCTCAGGAACCTGCCCTCAGGTTCGTGCCCTCAGACTCGTGCCCTCAGACTCGTGCCCTCAGGTGCCCTCAGGAACCTGCCCTCAGGAACCTGCCCTCAGGAACCTGCCCCCAGACTCCTGCCCTCAGACTCCTGCCCTCAGGTTCGTCCCCTCAGGTTCGTCCCCTCAGGTTCGTCCCCTCAGGTTCGTCTCCTCAGGTTCGTCCCCTCAGGTTCGTCCCCTCAGGTTCGTCCCCTCACGTTCGTCCCCTCAGGTTCGTCCCCTCACGTTCGTCCCCTCAGGTTCGTCCCCTCACGTTCGTCCCCTCAGGTTCGTCCCCTCAGGTTCGTCCCCTCAGGTTCGTCCCCTCACGTTCGTCCCCTCAGGTTCGTCCCCTCACGTTCGTCCCCTCAGGTTCGTCCCCTCAGGTTCGTCCCCTCACGTTCGTCCCCTCAGGTTTGTCCCCTCAGGTTCGTCCCCTCGTTCGTCCCCTCACGTTCGTCCCCTCAGGTTCGTCCCCTCAGGTTCGTCCCCTCAGGTTCGTCCCCTCAGGTTCGTCCCCTCAGGTTCGTCCCCTCAGGTTCGTCCCCTCATGTTCGTCCCCTCAGGTTCGTCCCCTCATGTTCGTCCCCTCACGTTTGTGCCGTCGTGTCTTTCAGGTTCGTCATGTTTCTAAACTGTTTTAATCTGTGAGTCGAGGTGATAAGACAGATATGAACTGGACGATTATAAAAGAACATGATCCACGAGGCCACGCCCAGACGGGGAAGGAGGAATGCAAAAGGAGATTGGCAAAAGTTGTAAAAGTGGGATAAGATGTGATTTGGTGAATTGTGAGCTAACTGGAGGGACTGCTCTGTCTGAAGTTCCAGAAAGTCTGTGAATCTGACCAGAAAGAACTGACTCATCTGAAATACGACAGGTTAAACAAGTACCTCAGATATATATGAATAACATGACAGTCACAAGACAGCATTAGCATTAGCATTAGCATTAGCATTAGCATTAGCATTAGAATCAGAATCAGGAGACTTTTATTGCCATTGTCAGTGAACACAGCTCACAAACTAGGAACTTTCTTCAGTGATAAAGTGCAACATAAAAACACTGAATAAATACAAATAAGAGCATGGATAAAGTTTTAAAAGATATGCTAAAAATAAAGTACAATACTTAGAGGTAGATATGTACAACAAAGGTGCAAACATGTCTTATTAAATTTATGGCTTATTAGCATTAGCATTAGCTAACAGTTTTTCAGTAAGTCACTCTCAGTTTTTCTGTCTCCATGGCGATAAACTGTATTGATAGTTTGCAGTGGTGTCACACTGGGGGTATTCTACATGTATCTCTATGGCGGAATATTCAGCAGTTGCCATGGAGACAAAATGCACACATTAGCAAACACTGAGAAAAAAGTTTTAAGTTAATCTGAAAGCTCAAGAGGCATTTGACCATGTCCCTCGTGGTGTCCTTTGGGGGGTGCTCTGGGAGTATGGGGTCCGGGGCCCTTTGCTAAGGGGTCCGGGGCCCTGTGTGACCGGAACAGGAGCTAGTCAGACTTGTTCCGGTGCACGTTGGACTCCACCAGGGCTGCACTTTGTGGAGGGGGGGGGTTTGGTTCAGGGGCTGGAGGGGGTCTGGTTCAGGGGCTGGAGGGGGTCTGGTTCAGGGCCGGAGGGGGTCTTCAGGGGCTGGAGGGGGGTCTGGTTCAGGGGCTGGAGGGGGTCTGGTTTGGGAACCACAGGATCATCTCTGCTGTTTCCAGATGATGTTGTCCTGATGCTTCTTCGAGCCAGGACCTGCAGCACTGGGGCGGTTTGCAGCCGAGTGTGAAGCGGCTGGGATGAGAATCAGCTCTTCTAAATCTGAGGCCATGGTTCTCAACCGGAAAAAGGTGGTTTGCCCTCTCCGGGTGGGTGGTGAGCCTATGCCTCAAGTGGAGGAGTTCAAGTATTTTGGGGTCTTTTTCTTGAGTGAGGGGAGGATGGAGCATGAGATTGACAGTTGGATCAGTGTCTGCAGTGATGTCGCTGTATCGTCTGTTGTGGTGAAGAAGGAGCTGAGTCTAAGTCATGACTCTGGGTCATGACCGAAAGGACAAGATCACAGATACAAGCGGCCGAAATGAGTTTCCTCCGCAGAGGCTGGATCCTCCCTTAGAGACAGGGTGAGGAGCTCAATCACACGGGAGGAGCTCGGAGTAGAGCCGCTGCTCCTCCACGTCGAGAGGAACCAGCTGAGGCACGGGCATCTGCTCAGGAGCCTCCTGGACGCCTCCCCAGGGAGGTGTTCTGGGCATGTCCCACCGGGAGGAGGCCCCGGGGAAGACCCAGAACACTCAGGAGGGACTATGTCTCTGGCCTGGGAACGCCTTGGGGTCCCACCGGAGGAGCTGGAGGACGTGTCTGGGGTGAGGGGAGTCTGGGAGTCCCAGCTTAGACTGCTGCCCCTGCGCCAATACAAACTGTATTTAAACAGACGTTTCCAGGAGCCTGAGGTCCGAGCTCATGGTTCTCTTTAAGAGTTTGATTTGACACAAAAACAGTCGGTTCATACCAGCTCACCGTGTTAAACAGCACAGATCAGAATCACCTGCTGTAGTTCCAGCTCTTTCTGCTCAGATTGTGCTAAAACAAAACTCAGATTAAAGTGTAACTAAGCCTCAGACAGAGCAGTGCCCACAGTTAGCATCACACCCCCGGGGACAGGGTGAGGGATTAAGATAAAATAAGATATGCCTTTATTAGTCCCACAATGGGGAGATTCCAGTATTGCACCGCACAGTTAAGAACAGAAGGAAGGAAAATGGTACATGGTACAATGGTACATTACATCAGCTGCTGAACAATGACAGAGACACCAGAAAAGTTACATAGTAAACCTTTAAAAACACTGAACATGTGGCCTCACAAAATGTGACTTTCCTGAAACACGGCTCATGAAATCCACGAGCATCACAACACCTCGAGTGTCTGTTTAAGACGCTCTTCCTCTGATAAACACGAGGCTGTGTTCAGGGGCCGGCGACGTCCAGGAGCATTAACATTTTCATGATGACACTTCAGAGGTTAAATTATAATTAAAAAGAGGAGAAGATGCTTCATTAAGAGCGTCTCCGTCCTGAGGCCCACTCCTGTCACTGATTTTAATTAGTGTTATTTTCCACTTGTATCTCATCACAGCTTTTTATTCCACATAAAAGATTCTCGGCTCATAAGCTCCAGACATGAAGTTCACACCTCCACCGTCTGCGGCCCCGAGGAGACGCCACGTCCAGGTATCTGCGCCGCAAACCACACGTCACAGGAACCGAGAGGCACAAACATTTATTCTATCAAAGTCTAAAGACGCCACATGATCCAGAGTCACTCCTCAGCACCACCCTGCTCCACATGTTCTCCACCTCTGCTCCACATGTTCTCCACATGTTCTCCACCTCACTGCTTCACATGTTCTCCACCTCTGCTCCACATGTTCTCCACCTCTGCTCCACATGTTCTCCACATGCTCCACTCCACATGTTCTCCACCTCACTGCTTCACATGTTCTCCACCTCTGCTCCACATGTTCTCCACCTCTGCTCCACATGTTCTCCACATGTTCTCCACCTCACTGCTCCACATGTTCTCCACCTCTGCTCCACATGTTCTCCACCTCTGCTCCACATGTTCTCCACATGTTCTCCACCTCACTGCTTCACATGTTCTCCACATGTTCTCCATCTCTCTGCTCCACATGTTCTCCACCTCTCTGCTCCACATGTTCTCCACCTCTGCTCCACATGTTCTCCACATGTTCTCCACCTCACTGCTTCACATGTTCTCCACCTCTGCTCCACATGTTCTCCACCTCTGCTCCACATGTTCTCCACCTCTCTGCTCCACATGTTCTCCACATGTTCTCCACATGTTCTCCACATGTTCTCCACCTCTGCTCCACATGTTCTCCACATGTTCTCCACCTCACTGCTTCACATGTTCTCCACCTCTGCTCCACATGTTCTCCACATGTTCTTCACATGTTCTCCACCTCTGCTCCACATGTTCTCCACCTCACTGCTTCACATGTTCTCCACCTCTGCTCCACATGTTCTCCACATGTTCTCCACCTCACTGCTCCACATGTTCTCCACCTCAGCTCCACATGTTCTTCACATGTTCTCCACCTCTGCTCCACATGTTCTCTCACGTCTCTGCTCCACATGTTCTCCACCTCTGCTCCACATGTTCTCCACCTCAGCTCCACATGTTCTTCACATGTTCTCCACCTCTGCTCCACATGTTCTCCACGTCTCTGCTCCACACACGTTCTCCACCTCTCTGCTCCACATGTTCTCACATGTTCTCCACATGTTCTCCACCTCACTGCTTCACATGTTCTCTCCACCTTGCTCCACATGTTCTCCACATGTTCTCCACCTCTCTGCTCCACATGTTCTCCACCTCTGCTCCACATGTTCTCCACACATTGTCTACACGTTCTTCACATGTTCTCCACACGTTCTCCACATGTTCGCCACACGTTCTCCACATGTTCTCCACACATTCTCCACATGTTCTCTGCTGTTGTGATGTCATGTGGTGATACAGGAAGTGAATGGATAAAATGCAAATAAATAAATAATTGAAATGCAAAATGAGCAGTAGATCATGAAACACTTGTAAAAGTTGAACAGTGTAACTTGACGTTGGAGGCTCCGCCCCCTGCGTATCCATGGAAACACTGTAGACGCACATCACACCTGCACCGACTCCTGTTTCATATGAAATCAACTCAGAATGTTCCACAGCCCTGAGGTCAGAGGTCACCTGACCAGGCTCAGGACCAGAGGTGAGAGGCCTTTTCTGTGGCAGCGCCCAGACTGTGGAACAGCGCCCTCTGCCTGTCAGATCCTCTCACCAGACTGAAAACACCTCTTCTCCCTGGTATTTAACACCACACAGGACACACAGGGGTTTTCTTTGCCCGTGTCTCGTGTATCTGTATATTTGTTACTGTTTTTTTACTCTTATGTGAAGCTCTTTGGTCTGAAGTTGTTTTAAATGTTTTATAGAAATAAACTTGAACAGGACAGAGTTGCCATGGAGACAAACATCCAGGTGTGGCCAAGTCATAAAGGTCATATCTGCAGAGAGACGTCCCATTATACGAGCCAATTAAATCTTATCACTTTATAAATAACTAACATTATCAATCTAGATTATTTCATTACCTGGAGTCATCTTTGTGTATAAACTGTTTTATCTATAATAATGTGTATACTTGCTCATAACAACTTGTTGCTTTCTAGTTGTTGTTCTGTTGTTCATCTGTACTACATTTAATTTAAAAAAAAAAAAAGTCTAACCTAGTCAAAATAAGAATGAATGTAATGAATGTTTCACCAATAAAAAAAGGACAGAGTGAACGAAATGTGCAGAACAGTCGGGTCCTTCATGCTCCAGGACGTTACTTTGTTGAGCTGCAGTCGACCGAGGCCAGAGATAAAAAGGTTATGAAGCAGGGAGTAAAACACTCTAATAAACTGAACATTCTTTCTACCAATTATCATTTTATTATCCAGAGAAAACCACCAAGTAAAATAATCAGGCCGACACGAGACGACACGTCAGAGTCGAACATTAAAGGTCCAACAAAACTGAACTTTAATCCATGTTCTAATGTTTCCTCAAAAACAGACCTGGAGCTGTGTTTGTTTCATTCACATGTTTGAGTCACTTTATTATGAGTCTGTCACATCTCCAAAGCTCAAAATGCTCTGTTCCACCTTGTGATGTCATCAAGTGGTATTTTTTAAGTGAACATCTCATTCTTTTACCTTTAGTTCAGTCGATTATAAGTGAAAAACTCCAGGACTGAAATGATCCAGATGATTCTAGTGAAGGAACATTAAAGTCCAAAAAAACACAGTGGAGCACTTCCTGTCCTCAAACACCACATGATGACATCTGTGTTTTGAACAGATGTTTTTTTCACTTTATTTGAGTCTGAAGAACTCAGCCTAAATCTGCAGGTTTGTGAGTCATCAAGTGTAGAATGAAACAAAAACACAGCTTTTACCTTTAGTTGAGGTGAAGAAACAACATTGTAAGATGGATCAGAAAATAAACTTAATACAGGCCCTTAAACCCACAGTGGAGTTAAATCACGTTATGTACGAGCGACTTCCTGTATGCGATATGATGATGACACATTATTGTTGGATACAGAATGTAACAGTTTGAGAGAAGAACACAGTATCTGCAGGTTTGTGATACAGACTGTGTGAGAATGAAACATGGAACACACTCCAGGTGTTTGAGGTGTGAAACAACGATTGAAAAGTCTGTGGATCAGAAAATAAAGCCTGTCAGACAGTGTTGGGGATAAAGCCTGTCAGACAGTGTCACATCACCTGTCAGACAGATACGAGGATAAAGCCTGTCAGACAGTGTTGAGGATGCACAAGCCTGTCAGACAGTGTTGATATAATAAAGCCTGCACAGACAGTGTTGGGGATAAAGCCTGTCAGACAGTTTTGATCGGATAAAGCCTGTCAGTTTGAGTGTTGAGGGAAAAGCCTGTCAGACAGTGTTGAGGATAAAGCCTGTCAGACAGTGTTGAGGATAAAGCCTGTCAGACAGTGTTGGGGATAAAGCCTGTCAGACAGTGTTGGGGATAAAGCCTGTCAGACAGTGTTGGGGATAAAGCCTGTCAGACAGCGCGGAGGGAAAAGCGCGGTCCACAGTCCGCTCAGCAAAACAAGTCCGTGCTACTAAACTAGCATGTAGCATGTAGCATGTGTTAGCATAATGGCAAGAATCACAGTGACAGTCAGACTTAAAACAGTTTCAGGGCCTTGTTTTCTTTCAGGATGCTCATAGTGATTAAGCGTAGTGTTTTTAAAAGGTGAGTTTATACATGAATCATAAAAACATGAGGTTTGTGCCAGACCAGACTTCACTCCGTGTGTAACTTTGAGCTAACGCTGTGAGCTGTTTACAGACTGTGCCTGATGGTAACGTTACCCTGCGGTTATTTCACTGTCCTACAGGTTATTTCACTGTTATTACACTGTCCTACTCCCGTGTCTGCGCGTTTACAGGGGCATGCAGCCTTAATACACTTTATAAAACCATCCTGTGATACTTGTGTCCACTCTGTGCTGTGAGCTAATGTAAACAAGCCCCCTCCAGAGGGAGGCGTGTGTCCTTAAAGTGAATAACCCGCTGCTGTTGTCACAGGTTTAAAGAAGTCCTCAGTCATGGGAGACGTGAAGACCCCAGACTTTGATGACCTCCTCGCAGCCTTTGACATCCCAGATGCCACCGGTTTGGGCTCCAAAGAGACAGTTCAAGAAGGCAAAGGGGAGCTGGACAGCCACCTGAGACCCATCGGGACGTGTTTAGAAGAAGGCTTCCCATCATCCATCTCTGCAGATGTACCGGCTGTGACTGTGAAAAACTCTGATCAACATGAGTCTCTGGAGAGTACGACTGAGCAGGAATCCAGAGGAACTGAATATTCATCTGATTTGGCTAAAAACGACACAGAAAAACCTTTTGATTCTTTGTTGAACGGAGATTCTTCTAAAGAACTTTGTGAACTTGTCGCACTTCAACAGAAACCCCCTGAAACACTTTCCCAGCAGCTGTCAGACTTAAGTTCTTGTACTGGGTCTGAAGCGGCAAAACTGAAAGACAATGAAACACATCCAAATAAACAAGAAGAATTTTTCACCAACGGTTTAATGGAAAGTATCAATTTTATTATCTCTAAAGAAGAAAAATGTGAACTGTTTGAAACAGACAAACCCAAGTTAAATGACAAAAGTACAGAAGAAGATCTCAGACACTACGAACCATCCCTTGACAATGCAACAGACACAACCCCAAATTCCCACAATGACGGCAATAAGGAGACTGAGCCAAGTAAATCTGCTAATCTCCCAACCTCAGACTCCAAATCTCAGTCTAAGCTCTCCTCCTGTCTCGAAGCTCTCGCTGCCTTGAATCCTCAAAATGATCCCAGTGAGTTTGGAACTGTTGAGCGTACAAAAGCCAGCCCTAAAGGCGCCTTTTCTCCTGGAGGTCCCTGCAGCCCCCTGGACACAGTGAAGAGGCTGACGAGGCCCTCGGACAGCCCCGCGAGCGTCTGCAGTGACAGCAGTGGGATGGCTTCACCTCCAGCTATTCCCCGGGTCAGGATCAAGACTATAAAGACCTCATCTGGACACATCAGACGCACTGTTGCTAGCATACTTCCAGATTCAGAGACGGAGGACGTTTATTCTGCTTATGAATCTTCCCCCTGTCAAAGTATGATCAGTGAAGATTCTTACAACATGTCTCCTTCTCAAAATGGAAAATGTTCTCCAAAAATAGTACTTAATAAATCTGAAACAATAATCAGGAAGTTAAAGTCTTCAGGAGGTACGGCCAACAGAAGACAACCCACTGTGTGTAAGGAGCAAAAGCCAAAGAAATCAGTTGAAGCTCAAAGTTCTGCAAACTCAAACCTTCCTAAAGCAATGCACTTGGCCAGTTTGAACCTCGTCCCTCACAGCGTGGCCGCCTCCGTCGCTGCTCGCTCCTGCAGTCAGTCCAGTGTGCAGACGATCAACTCTCGGGTCTACAGCAGCGTTCCTTTAGTGCACCAGATGAACTCGGCCTGCCCTCCCCCTCCCATCAAAGCAGCGGGAACCCTCAACAGACTCTTACACTACGCTAACCCCGTCCCCACGTACGTGCCGGATCTGAACCCTCCTCCAGAGAGCAACATTCACCTCCCTCCACGAGGATACCGCTGTTTGGAGTGCGGTGACTCCTTTGGCGTGGAGAGGAGTCTGAAGTACCACTACAACAGAAGGAGTGTTCACATAGAGGTGACGTGCACTCACTGTCGAAAGACCTTAGTGTTCTTCAACAGGTGCGCTCTGCTGGCACATGCTCGAGAGCACAAGGTCAACGGCACCGTGATGCAGTGCACGCAGCTCTACATGAAGCCCATCTCAGAAGAGCAGATGTTTGGAGCTGAATCTCCTTCTGGACAGTCCTGCTTCTTTAAATCGTCCTTACAGAACAACACACCGGTCATGCCTCTGTATCAGGAGCACAACGGCGCCCCCCAGCGTCTTGGCTGTCTGGAGTGTCACCAACAGTGTTCTAGCCTGAGCGCACTCGCGGGACATTACCAGAGCGTGTCTGAGGATACGAGCAAACTGGTGAGAAAAGGGCCAAACACATGAACCAGATTAGAAACTGTTTGGGAGATTGCAAAAGAAAAATATAAAATCTGTCAACGGGACAAATCGTTGTAGGAGTGAAGACGTTTCTCTGCTCGTCCAAGTCTCTTCTTCAGTTCTGGTCAGATTCCTGCTGGACACTGCCTCATATCTGTCTGAAGGAGGCGCTAACGACACTAAACAGCTCTTTTTTTTTTAACATTTTCTCTTGTAGGCTACGTCTATTGAGCTACACTTCAAGCCCCTAATGAGTGATTTCACACATATTAGATATAAGTCAGTGTACAGCAGTAATCTGACCAGAACTGAAGAAATAATCTGACCAGAACTGAAGAAATAATCTGACCAGAACTGAAGAAATAATCTGACCAGAACTGAAGAAATAATCTGACCAGAACTGAAGAAATAATCTGACCAGAACTGAAGAAATAATCTGACCAGACCAGAAATAATGACCAGAACTGAAGAAATAATCTGACCAGAATTGAAGAAATAATCTGACCAGAATTGAAGAAATAATCTGACTAGAACTGAAGAAATAATCTGACCAGAATTGAAAAAATAATCTGACCAGAATTGAAGAAATAATCTGACCAGAATTGAAGAAATAATCTGACCAGAACTGAAGAAATAATCTGACCAGAACTGAAGAAATAATCTGACCAGAACTGAAGAAGTGTCCTGGACGAGCAGCCAAACGTCTTTACTCCTCCAACGATTTGTCCAGTGACAGATTTTATATTTTTCTTCATGGATCAGACTTGGACGACTGAGGGACACAGATGTTTTTGGGAGATAGATTTACAAAGTTTTCAGAAGTGTAAACTGTAGTCTCAGTTTATCAGTTACATAAAGCCGTTCTCTTTTATCCTTATTCAGTCAGAAAAGTTGGTGGAGTTCTTGGCGTGTTGATGCTCTCTGGGGGTGTTCTACATGTATCTCTATGGTGATGAGTGTTTCCGACAGGTTTATATGAGACTGTGGCGGCGCAGCGACTCTGATTGGATCATTTTATTAAATAACATTTTTAAAGTAAATATGTCACTGCCTCTGCTGAACAAAACCGGAATCATTAAAGATGAAATAAACTTATTACTATAGATTTCCTATAATACAAAAAGCAAAAAGCATCATTTTTAATACAAAATGATTTCTCAACTTCTTTAAGACCATGGGGGCAAATATTAAACCACCGTAGAGCAGACTGGTGATGCAGCCGTTACCATGGAGACACGATGCACAAGAACACTGACAAAAAGAAAAAGTATTTTTCAGATGATTAAAATCATCTGAAAAATACAAAATGGAGTGAAACGGCTCATGTTCAGGAGCCTGTGTCAGTCCGAGCTCATGGTCCTGTTCAGGAGTTTGATTTTCAATAAGAAGGAGACAGAGACTCACTGAAAAACTGTTGGCTAACGCTAATGCTAATGTTAATGCTAATCCTATCTTATGATGGTCATTTTACATGTGAGAGACTTTTTAACAGCACAGATCAGCTCACCTGTTGTAGTTCTAACTAAGTCAGTTCTGTCAGGTCTGATTGTGATAAAACAGAGTCACTTCAGACTGAGTAGTGCCTTCAGTTAGCATCAGCATGTCTAGTGAGAAGAGAAACATCCAAACAAGATATAAGTAAAGCGTTTTTCTTTGCAGATGTGTAACGTTTGCTCCATGATCCTCCCAAACAAGTGCAGTTTCCGCGCTCACCAGCGCCTCCACGGCCACAAGTCGCCGTTCTGCTGCCCCGAGTGCGGCGTCCTGTGCCGATCGGCCGACGTACAGAGCCACGTCAAAGAGAACTGTCTGCACTACGCTCGCAAAGCATGGTACAAGTGAGTAGGAAATACGTGTATTTATTCATGTCTTTATTTTAAAAATCCAAACTATTGCAATTTGTTATTTAATCCACGTGGAGGTGAATCTGTGGACAAGCTTCAGTATCTCAGATACTTCTGCTTTTTGGATTTTTTCAAGTTTATTTCTGTAGCACATTTAAAACAACTTGAGCTGAAGCAAAGAGCTTCACATAAAAGTAAAAAAAAAAACAGATTTATAGATACACGACACAGGGAAAGAACCAGAAAACACCTGTGTAGTGTTAAAAGGGAGAAGACGTAAACGGCTTTAAGACTGAGAGGTTCTGACAGGCAGAGGGCGCTGTTCCATAGGCACTGCCACAGAAAAGTCTGTCCACATAAACGTCACTGAGTTCTCAGACCCTCGGACCCACAGGTTGGCAGTGCAATTCCAGCAGATGAATCCTGTTGTTGTGTGTTTATAAATGGACTTAGCAAACTTTATATCTGCCACGAAACTGTTTCTGTCAGACTCATGTTGGTCTTAAATGTTCGTATTAACCC
Source organism: Periophthalmus modestus (assembly GCA_019594935.1). Lineage (NCBI taxonomy): Eukaryota > Metazoa > Chordata > Actinopteri > Gobiiformes > Gobiidae > Periophthalmus > Periophthalmus modestus. The sequence continues at coordinate 35,765,747 of JAIEZT010001390.1, forward strand.
TCTACATGATCCTGGGGTTTTTATTTCACGTCTGTGTCTGTAAATCAACATATGAACATTAATAACAGACACATCAGGTCCTTCTGTCCCCGACGTCGCTCCTGTTAGTGCAACACACACACTCAGTCCACTTCTCTATACTGTGTGTGTGTGTGTGTGTGTGTGTGTGTGTGTGTGTGTGTGTGTGTGTGTGTGTGTGTGTGTGTGTGTGTGTTTGTGTGTGTGTTGTGTATGTGTGTGTGTGTGTGTGTGTGTGTGTGTGTGTGTGTGTGTGTGTGTGTGTGTGTGTGTGTGTGTGTGTGTGTGTGTGTGTGTGTGTGTGTGTGTGTGTGTGTGTGTGTTTGTGTGTGTGTGTGTGTGTGTGTGTGTGTGTGTGTGTGTTGTGTGTGTGTGTGTGTGTGTGTGTGTGTGTGTGTGTGTTTGTGTGTGTGTGTGTGTGTGTGTGTGTGTGTTGTGTGTGTGTGTGTGAGTGTGTGTGTGTGTGTGTGTGTTTTGTGTGTGTTGAGTGTGTGTGTGTGTGTGTGTTTTTTGTGTTGTGTGTGTTGAGTGTGTGAGGAGTGAGTAGTTCCTTGATGTAAAACACTCTGAGTGTTGCCGGTGGGCCCTTCTCTCCTGCTCCTCTCACATCGTTTGTGTGTTTGTGTGTGTGTGTGTTTGTGTGTGTGTGTTTGTGTGTGTGTGTGTGTGTCTGTGTGTGTGTGTGTCTGTGTGTGTGTGTGTGTCTGTGTGTGTGTGTTTGTTTGTGTGTTTGTGTGTGTCCGCCCGGGCTCCGCTCTTTTACTCTGCTCCTCTCACATGTGTTGCTCTGAATGTTGGTTGTGTTTCTAAATTGTTTTTGTGCAGGTGTCTTCATTGTGATGTGATGTTTAAGTCTCTACAAGGGCAGCAGACTCACATCCACGAGAAACACTGTGAGCTGTTCTTCAAGTGCTCCGTTTGTCCAGTGGCCTTCACGTCGTCCGACCGCTGTGAAACACATCTAAAAACCAAACACGGCGTCGGCCGCACGTCGCCTCAGTGAGTGGAGCAGACGCAGACTCTGACTCGGACTCTGACTCGGACGCGGACTCGGACGCGGACTCGGACTCTCACTCTCTGACTGTGAGGCTCATTCTCATGTTTTGTTCCTCAGGTTAATTTTTAAATGCTCGTGTGAAACTATTTTCAAGAAGAAACAACTGCTCTATCAACATTTCCACGAAGACGCCTACAAACGAGTCAAGTGTGTGTTCAAGTGTCCCAGATGTCACGCCGTGTTCACTTTGAAACAGCAGCTAATGCAGCACTTCAAGGTAACTCATCTTATTATTATTGATTATGATTATTTCATATATATTACAGTCAGAGCGGAGCCATTTTTGACAACAACTTATGCACAAAAGTTTGGTGCACATCATAGAAGCTGCCACATTCCAAACAGGAAGTGATCGTGGGCGCACTTCAGCTCCAATTCACTCTCTATTGAAAAACTATCACCCCTCTCTGTAACTGCTGCTGTCAGACTCGTCATTTTGGGCTTAAAATGTTCGTATTCACCCAACTCTGCTCCAGATTGTCCCTACACCTGCTCGAAACTCGATGAGCTTCAGTTGGAGCCGAACGCTGTGGTGACGTCTCACTCACTTAAACAAATAAATAGTAAAATGTACCAAACATGATCCATGAAGGAGACTTATTCACCCTCTACACTTCAGAAAAAGTATCATGATAAATATCGACTCCCAAAATAAACTGTTCAGCTTCATCGAGTCGATATTTGACTTAATCTATTTTAAAACATGTTGAATAATGTGACTCTTGTGCTCAGAACACACACACAGGTCCAGCAGAACAACACCAGGATCACAAGGAAAAGAGAAGTGTCTCAGTGAAAGTGTCGGAGCAGAGCAGAGCTGGGACCAAAGCCCAGGTCAGTGTGGTTCTGGTTCTGGACAGTGAAGATCTGTGACCCATGACAGACGTGTGTTATATTAAAGCACATACAGATTCATAAAACGGCTCATTCTTATTTTTAAATCCAGAGAGTGAAGCGCTACCCGTGTCGCCGCTGTGACCAGTCGTTCAACTTCACCAACAGTTTGAAGAAACACATCCGCAAAGATCACGACGACAAACTGAAGACGTTTGTTTGTGGGTGAGGCGTCAGTTCTTATCCTCTCTGTTTATTTACACATTTATTCTTTAGGTATTTTAATACATTCTTTGTTCAGACCAAGTTTTAGTTTTTGACCTGCTCACTAGCGCCTCAGAGTGGTCACGTTACTGCGTTGTGTCCGGTCAGGTTTTGTCGTCTTGTGGAGGCAGGACGACCGGGACGAGGAGGTTTTTTTACTCTCACATCTGGGATAATGTCCTGAGGAAGTCGGACTGCAGATGGCGCCAAAACCTGTTAAAATCAGCAGACAGGACACGTCGCAGTAACATCACATGACCACTCGGAGGCGCTAGTGAGCTCCAAACTGTCAGGGAAGAAAACAAACTAAACCTTGGTCTGGAAAAAGAATCTATTAAAATAAATGAACAGAAAACCAGATGAACCTCACTGGACGGATGTGTTTTAGGTTTTGCAGTGAAAAAACAGTGAAGTTCACGTCCAGTGTGACTCTGAAGAACCACATGAGCCTGATGCACGGCGTTAAAGACGCAGACTTTGAGAAAATGCCAAAGACTTTAGTTCAGGAGACCAACACGTCCCTAAGAAAGGTAAGAATCAGACCTGAAACACCACGATAAACGATTTGACACTACTTCATGTCACTGATAAAGACTGAAATAATGCAGGATGATCCCAGTTTAAAACAACTAAACAGAATGTACCAGAATGTATCTTTAAATGGGCCTTATTCACCTCGACAGCTCAAATCTCACGTGACAAAAACACCCCAAACCTCCACATTTTTGCACAGAAAAAGTGCTCCTGATAAATATTGAGCTCAAATATATGTTTCCAGTTTTGAGTGAACGATGAGTCGAGTGTGATCCTCCTGACACTGAACCTCCTTCACACAGAGGAGTAACAACTGTCTTCTGTTTAGGCCGGGTCACCTGTTCTGGGGGTAAAGGTCGCCAACGATGACCAGACGGATGAAGACGACGCTCCAGCAGAGAAGAGGATGAAGAGGAGCTTCCGCTGTGCAAAGTGCGGTTTTATCACCTCAGACGGTCGACAGTTTGAACAACACATACCTCAACACAAACTGGAGGAGAGCACGCCCCAATGTCCCCACTGCGGCCTCTGCTTCACCTCCACACTCGCCCTAAACCGACACCGCCACATCGTCCACAAGGTCAGAGAGCACGAGGAGACACACGGCCAATCACAGAGCAGAGACTAGAGACACCTGACCAATCACAGAGCAGAGAGTAGAGAGACCTGACCAATCACAGACAGAGACTAGAGAGACCTGACCAATCACAGAGCAGAGAGTAGAGACACCTGACCAATCACAGAGCAGAGACTAGAGACACCTGACCAATCACAGAGCAGAGACTAGAGACACCTGACCAATCACAGAGCAGAGAGTAGAGACACCTGACCAATCACAGACAAGAGAGTAGAGAGACCTGACCAATCACAGAGCAGAGAGTAGAGAGACCTGACCAATCACAGACAAGAGACTAGAGACACCTGACCAATCACAGACAAGAGACTAGAGACACCTGACCAATCACAGAGCAGAGGGAAGAGGAGACGCACGGCCAATCACAGAGCAGGACTAAACCAGGTCTAAACCAGGTCTAAACCAGGTCTAAACCAGGACTAAACCAGGACTAAACCAGGTCTAAACCAGGTCTAAACCAGGTCTAAACCAGGACTAAACCGGGACTAAACCGGGACTAAACCGGGACTAAACCGGGACTAAACCGGGACTAAACCAGGACTAAACCAGGACTAAACCGGGACTAAACCAGGTCTAAACCAGGTCTACATCAGGAGTCGTCCCTGAAGTCCTCAGAGTGAGATGTTCTTGTGGCTCTCACATGTGGGAGATGTTCTTTGGTTCATGGAGAGACTTGTTCACACTGAGCTGATTTAAAATCTGCAGTCGTCCAATCAGAGAGCAGAGAACAGAGACAGCCGTCCAATCACAAAAAGCCGACAGGAGCAGCTGAGGACAGAGCTGAGAGACACAGGACGAAGCTCCAGACTGTACCATCGCTTCTTCTGTTTTACAGTGTAGACCACACGAGTCACAGCAATAAAAACAGAACGAGACGCCGTTCTGTCCTCGGGGAGAGAACTTCAACACAGGGATCATCATCGAAACATTTGTCTTTGTCACATTCCACTGAGAGTGAGTCACTGTGACGATCGTTCTGCAGATGAACAGTCTGAACCTTCTTGATGTTTGTTCACACGCAGAACCTCCACCGTCTGAACCTTCATGATGTTTGTTCACACGCAGAACCTCCACCGTCTGAACATTCATGATGTTTGTTCACACGCAGAACCTCCACCGTCTGAACCTTCATGATGTTTGTTCACACGCAGAACCTCCACCGTCTGAACCTTCATGATGTTTGTTCACACGCAGAACCTCCACCGTCTGAACCTTCATGATGTTTGTTCACACGCAGAACCTCCACCGTCTGAACCTTCATGATGTTTGTTCACACGCAGAACCTCCACCGTCTGAACCTTCATGATGTTTGTTCACACGCAGACCTCCACCGTCTGAACCTTCATGATGTTTGTTCACACGCAGAACCTCCACCGTCTGAACCTTCATGATGTTTGTTCACACGCAGAACCTCCACCGTCTGAACCTTCATGATGTTTGGATTTTGAGGATTACTCGCTCGTGCTGATCTTTCATAGTTTCATTTCTTCTTAAATTGTTTTCCAGAGTGAATGCAAAGGTAATGGTTTAACACTAATTTACCTCAGATCTTCCTCAAACGCACTTGTGAAGCAGGGTTCTTGCGCCCTCTTGTGGGGGAGTGAGGCGTGTGCAGATGTTGTGCGTCGCTCAGTGAAGCTGGATGTTTTTTTATGACTGAAGGAGGATGTGTCGCAGCTCCTACCTCTGAGATATTTAACTGTTGAAGGGCTTTGAGAAGAAGAATTATGTGTGATTTCCCATTTTATTAAATTTTATAAATTGTTTTGGGAGAAAAATCACTGTGAATGAAACATAATTTTGATGTGTGTAAATCTACCAGCAGATGTATCATTTAAAGTCTTATTCCGCATGTGGCTCGTGCCTTACCCTAAAACTAATAAAATGTGTTTATCTCCAGTGACGGAGCGTGACTGACGTGATCAATGCGTCTTCAAACCCTCCTGATTGTGATGTGTGGTGTAAGTTTCGTTTGAGGTGGTTTTGGCGTCACGCTCACTCAGGTTCATCACATCGTCCCCGGGGCCAATGAGGAGCCTGTCCCCAGGGGCCACAGTCCAATAAAAGAGAAGAGTCTGAATCTGCAGCGACAGACGGGGAAACATCTTCATCCAAACACATCCACAGAGCTCAGAGGAATGAAAGTGTTAGGATTCTTCTACTCGTTCATCCTTTTCTCTTTCATCCCCGTCACTTCTTCCATGTCTCTGGATTTAACGGAGCTGAGGAACAAAGTTTCAAAGATCAAAGTGAATCCGAGGGGGAACCTGTGGGCCACAGGTAAGACATTTACATCTTATTTAACACGGATCTCGAGGAAGGAACGAAGTAAAAGTAACACAGTACAGTACTGAAGTACTTAAGTACACATTTTATGGATCTGTACTTTACTCAAGTACATTTACAGTGTGTACTTTTTACTAGAGTACATTTGAGGGCAGTATCTGTACTTTTACTCCACTACATTTCTGAACAGGACTGAAAAGTAAAAGTATTTTTATGATTGTGAAAGCTGCTGAAAAGGCTGAGGTTTATTTTTATTTGAACAAAATTAAATGTTTAAATAAAACACAGACAAAAACAATCGATTCAGTTTTTTCTGTTGAACAAAATTCAGCTCAAATTTTTATCAAAATCATCACATCTGAAGATTTATAAGACTGAAAATCTGTGAGAAATACTTTTTTTACTCTTTAAAAATGTACTTAAAGAGGTACTTTAATACATGTACTTCAGTAGATTTTACTTTTACTTGAGTATTTATTTGCTGTAGTATCTGTACTTTTACTTGAGTATTTATTTGCTGTAGTATCTGTACTTTTACTAGAGTATTTTTTTGCTGTAGTATCTGTACTTTTACTAGAGTATTTATTTGCTGTAGTATCTGTACTTTTACTTGAGTATTTTTTTGCTGTAGTATCTGTACTTTTACTAGAGTATTTATTTGCTGTAGTATCTGTACTTTTACTTGAGTATTTATTTGCTGTAGTATCTGTACTTTTACTAGAGTATTTATTTGCTGTAGTATCTGTACTTTTACTTGAGTATTTTTTTGCTGTAGTATCTGTACTTTTACTAGAGTATTTATTTGCTGTAGTATCTGTACTTTTACTAGAGTATTTATTTGCTGTAGTATCTGTACTTTTACTTGAGTATTTATTTGCTGTAGTATCTGTACTTTTACTTGAGTATTTATTTGCTGTAGTATCTGTACTTTTACTTGAGTATTTATTTGCTGTAGTAGCTGTACTTTTACTTGAGTAACAGACCTGTTCTTCTTCCTCTCGTGTTTGGTAAAGGTCATTTCATGGGGAAGAAGAGTGTGGTGGACAGCTCCTCTGTCGATTCTTCTTCTTCTGAGGACGATGCTCGTTTTGAGGATCCGGCTCTCGGCTCCCTCCATAAAACCAAAGACATGTCGACCGTCCTGCTCCGTCTGATGAACCGCCCCGGGCCCCTGAGACGCTCCCACCAAACGTCAGGAGTCTGTATGTCTCATGTTTAAACTGAGCTGAGGCTGTGGCACTAATGCTGTTGTTGTACTTTCTGTAGAGGAGGAGACTCGACCTGATCAGCGTCGCACTCGGTTTGACTCTTGGAAAAGTCTCTGGTGTTTGAGTTTGTAGAGTTTGTGTCTCTGTCTCTATAATAAATGTTGCTCCCACAGCTGTGTTTTCTTCTGAGTCTGACTTTTTAAATTGAATTATTCTTAATGAGATTAGACCTTCACTAACAGCCAAAGGTTTGGACTCTCCTGGTTTTGTTTTATTACTTTTACTTTTGATACAGCTACATCCTGAAGATGCCAAACGTGTGAAGTAAGAACAGAATTATGTAACAAAGGAAAAAGTCATTTAAAAAAGCTGCTCTTTGCTTTGTTGAAAAATATTTAGTAGTAGATTGAGTTGAGTTTAATTCTTTTCTAACAAATGACATAATGACGTTTATCTTTCCACATGAGACGTCTTCTGTTTGTAGAATATAAAATACAAAATGTAAAACATTAAACATATAGTTAAAAATCATCACATGAGAGTCCAGACTTTTACTGGTGGTTTATCTGATTTTCTTTCTTTAAATATGTTTTTTTTTTTTTTTTTAAACAATATATCGCCTAAACTTTCTTTGTGATCCTGACTCGGGTATACTGTTCTATGTAGTACTATAGTGTGTGTAGTACTATAATGTGTGTAGTACTATAGTCTGTGTGTAGTACTATAGGCTGTAGTACTGTGTGTAGTACTATAGTGTGTGTAGTACTATAGTATGTGTGTAGTACTATAGTCTGTGTGTAGTACTATAGTCTGTGTGTAGTACTATAGGCTGTAGTACTGTGTGTAGTACTATAGTGTGTGTAGTACTATAGGCTGTAGTACTGTGTGTAGTACTATAGTCTGTGTGTAGTACTATAGGCTGTAGTACTGTGTGTAGTTCTATAGTCTGTGTGTAGTACTATAGTCTCTTTGTAGTACTATAGTCTCTGTGTAGTACTATAGGCTGTAGTACTGTGTGTAGTACTATAGGCTGTAGTACTGTGTGTAGTACTATAGTCTGTGTGTAGTACTATAGTCTGTGTGTAGTACTATAGGCTGTAGTACTGTGTAGTACTATAGTCTGTGTGTAGTACTATAGTCTGTGTGTAGTACTATAGGCTGTAGTACTACTATAGTCTGTGTGTAGTACTATAGTCTGTGTGTAGTACTATAGTCTCTGTGTAGTACTATAGGCTGTAGTACTGTGTGTAGTACTATAGTCTGTGTGTAGTACTATAGTCTGTGTGTAGTACTATAGACTGTAGTACTGTGTGTAGTACTATAGACTGTAGTACTGTGTGTAGTACTATAGACTGTAGTACTGTGTGTAGTACTATAGACTGTAGTACTGTGTGTAGTACTATAGACTGTAGTACTGTGTGTAGTACTATAGACTGTAGTACTGTGTGTAGTACTATAGACTGTAGTACTGTATGTAGTACTATAATCTGTGTGTAGTACCACAGCCTCACTGACAGAGGGCGCTCGTGGACCCGCGGTGTGTTCTTCACTTCCGGGTTGTCCGGGGTCAGAGGTCATCAGTGCGGAAGTAGCTCTGGCTGTGGTTGATGCTGCTGAGGCTCATGTTTGTCTCTGATGTTTGACTCTTTGCGGTTGATATTTGCGTGTTTCCGGTGAAACTCCCGCAGTGATGCCGCTGCTGCTCATGTGCGGATTTCCCTGTAGCGGAAAAACTCAGAGAACGAAGCAACTGAAGCTTTATTTAGAACAAAACTGTGAGCGGAAGATTCACGTGGTGGGAGACGAGGCTCTGGGTCTGGACAGAAACTCTGTGTATGAAGGTGAGAAACACTGAAGCGCACAGAGAAACACACTGAAACATACAGAGAAACACTGAAACATACTGAAACATACAGAGAAACACACTGAAACATACAGAGAAAAACACTGAAACATACAGAGAAACACACTGAAACATACAGAGAAACACACTGAAACATACTGAAACATACAGAGAAACATACTGAAACATACAGAGAAACACACAGAGAAACACACTGAAACATACAGAGAAACACACTGAAACATACAGAGAAACATACAGAGAAAAACACTGAAACATACAGAGAAACACTGAAACATACAGAGAAACACTGAAACACACAGAGAAACACACTGAAACATACTGAAACATACAGAGAAACACTGAAACATACAGAGAAAAACACTGAAACATACAGAGAAACACACTGAAACATACAGAGAAACACACAAACATACTGAAACATACAGAGAAACACACTGAAACATACAGAGAAACACACTGAAACATACAGAGAAACACACTGAAACATACAGAGAAACACTGAAACATACAGAGAAACACACTGAAACACACAGAAACACACTGAAACATACAGAGAAACACTGAAGCGCACAGAGAAGCACACTGAAACATACAGAGAAACACACAGAAACACACTGAAACATACAGAGAAACACTGAAACACACTGAAACATACTGAAACATACAGAGAAACACACTGAAACATACTGAAACATACAGAGAAACACACAGAAACACACTGAAACATACAGAGAAACACACTGAAACATACTGAAACATACAGAGAAACACACTGAAACATACAGAGAAACATACTGAAACACACTGAAACATACAGAGAAACACTGAAACATACAGAGAAACACTGAAACATACAGAGAAACATACTGAAACATACAGAGAAACACTGAAAACTGATACACACTGAAACATACAGAGAAAAACATACTGAAACATACAGAGAAACATACTGAAACATACTGAAAAACATACAGAGAAAACACTGAAACATACAGAGAAACACTGAAACATACAGAGAAAACACACACTGAAACACACAACACTGACATACAGAAAATATACTGATACAGAAACACACTGAAACAGAGAAACACTGAAACATACAGAGAAACACTGAAACATACAGAAACATGAAACATACAGAGAAACACTGAAACACTGAAACATACAGAGAAACACTGAAACATACAGAGAAACACTGAAACATACAGAGAAACACTGAAACATACAGAGAAACACACTGAAACATACAGAGAAACACTGAAACATACAGAGAAACACTGAAACATACAGAGAAACACACTGAAACATACAGAGAAACACTGAAACATACAGAGAAACACACTGAAACATACAGAGAAACACTGAAACACACAGAGAAACACACTGAAACATACAGAGAAACACTGAAACATACAGAGAAACACTGAAACATACAGAGAAACACTGAAACATACAGAGAAACACTGAAACATACTGAGAAACACAGAGAAACACACTGAAACATACAGAGAAACACACTGAAACATACAGAGAAACACACTGAAACATACAGAGAAACATTGAAACATACAGAGAAACACACTGAAACACACAGAGAAACACACTGAAACATACAGAGAAACACACTGAAACATACAGAGAAAACACTGAAACATACAGAGAAACACACTGAAACATACAGAGAAACACACTGAAACATACTGAAACATACAGAGAAACACTGAAACATACTGAGAAACACACTGAAACATACTGAGAAACACTGAAACATACAGAGAAAACACAAACACACAGAGAAAACACTGACAGAGACTGAAACACACTGAGAAACACTGAAACTACAGAAACATACAGAAACAAAAAAACACTGAAACACACAGAGAAACACACTGAAACATACAGAGAAACACTGAAACATACAGAGAAACACTGAAACATACAGGGAAACACACTGAAACTCTGTACGAGGGTAAGATTCGTCTGTGTCTCATTTTTCTTATATCTGACACAGTTTCTTGTTTTTCTAAACTCCGAGTTCCTCTGAGTCTGAGGCTCCTCTGTAAAGTCGGGTTTGTGGAGTGGCGTCAGTCTAAACATCTGGATTAAATATAAAGACACAGGAGAAAATGATGCAGGGACAGATCAGTAAAAACACTTTTAAGAACAAATCCTTCTGTAAAATGGTCTGAATGTCGTTTCCTCGGTTCAGCCGAGATTTTCACAGGTTCAACTTAAAGTGAAAATGCTTCAGTTTCACAAAAATATTTAAAGTAAAATCAGTAAAATCTTTTTTTGTCTTTTGCAGATTCTCAAAAGGAGAAGGACGTCAGAGGAGCCCTTAAAGCTGAAGTCGAGAGGTTTGTGTTTATGTTGAAACTTTACACTTTTTCATAATGTGGTGAAACACATTTGTTCATTTTCTTACAGAAAAGTGAACAGAGACGACGTCGTGATTTTAGATTCACTCAATTATATCAAAGGTAAATTTAACACATTTAAACAGTTTGATTCAGATCTGACACGTGTCTGTGCAGGATATCGCTACGAACTCTTCTGCCTCATCAAACACGCACAGACGCCGCACTGTGTGGTGAGTACGAGACCACGCCCCTGACCACGGACCTGACCACGGACCTGACCACGGACCTGACCACGCCCCTGACCACGCCCCTGACCACGGACCTGACCACGCCCCTGACCACGGACCTGACCACGCCCCTGACCACGCACCTGACCACGCCCCTGACCACGCACCTGACCATGGATCTGACCACGCCCCTGACCACGGACCTGACCACGCCCCTGATCACGGACCTGACCACGCCCCTGACCACGGACCTGACCACGCCCCTGACCACGGACCTGACCACGGACCTGACCACGCCCTGACCACGCCCCTGACCACGCACCTGACCACGATCTGACCACTCCCCTGACCACGGCCCTGACCACGCACCTGACCACTCACCTGACCACGCCCCTGACCACGGACCTGACCACGCCCCTGACCACGGACCTGACCACGCCCCTGACCACGCCCTTCACCACACACCTGACTATGACTGTATAAAGAAGTGACATCACAGCTTCAGCTCCAATTGACAGAGTTCTGACCACGAGTATCATAGCAACAAAGAGCCAATCAGGAGCGAGGCTGTTGAAGGTAACGCCCCTTCCTTTCGCTTAGCAACGCTGTCAATCAAACCTGTTGCTAACGCTAACAGGAGCGACGTCGGGGACAGAAGGACCTGATGTGTCTGTTATTAATGTTCATATGTTGATTTACAGACACAGACGTGAAATAAAAACCCCAGGATCATGTAGAGGGTTAATACGAACATTTAAGACCAACATGAGTCTGACAGACGCAGGGACAGACAGAGAGGGGGCGCTGTTCTTTAATGTGGAGGCAGGTTCAGCGTGTCCGTTTATATAAATATGGACCTGCTTCATGGTCTGTGTCTTTTTCTGACACATGTTTTTTTTAAAGGTTTATTGTTTGACGTCTCCTGAAGTCAGCTCCAAATGGAACTCCCAAAGAAACGTTAGTGAGCGCTACAACCAAGACATGTAAGAAACTTACGAAGAACAGAAGAAGAAACGCGCAGAAGAACCGGGCTGACGCTCCAGAAATGTTCTTGTTTTGTTTGTAGATTTGATGCTTTGATCTTGAGATTTGAAGAGCCCGACTCCAGAAGTCGCTGGGACAGTCCTCTGTTTACCGTCCAGGCGGACGACGCGCTCCCCTTCGAGGCCATTTCTGACGCACTTTTGAAACGAAAAGCTCCGCCCCCAAACCAGTCGACGCAGAGTGTAGGTAACACTGCTCCGCCTCCACGTCGCCTCATTCAGACTAACATGTGTTTGACTCTCAGCAGCCGCTGTCGTCTGCCAACTTCCTCTACGAGCTGGACAGAGTCACTCAGGACGTGCTGATGGTACGAGGTTATTCAGCTACACATGTTATACATTTATGTGTTTAAACATTTATGTGTTTATACATTTATGTGTTTATACATTTATGTGTTTATACATTTATGTGTTTATACATTTATGTGTTTAAACATTTATGTTTTTATACATTTATGTGTTTATACATTTATGTGTTTAAACATTTATGTGTTTATACATTTATGTTTTTATACATTTATGTGTTTAAACATTTATGTGTTTATACATTTATTTACATTATGTGTTTAAACATTTATGTGTTTATACATTTATGTGTTTATACATTTATGTTTTTATACATTTATGTGTTTAAACATTTATGTGTTTATACATTTATGTTTTTATACATTTATGTGTTTATACATTTATGTGTTTATACATTTATGTTTTTATACATTTATGTGTTTATACATTTATGTGTTTATACATTTATGTGTTTATACATTTATGTGTTTAAACATTTATGTGTTTATACATTTATACATTTATGTTTTTATACATTTATAAAACAGTCGCTGTAGAAACGTCTCACGTCTGTAGATGATGAGCTCATCTTTCCCTTCTCTCTCAAAATGCTGCCAACTTGGGCTTTTTTAGACTATAACATTTAAAACTGTTTCAGCTCCTGAAACACGACACACGAAACATAATTCTGTTCTAACAGATTCTGGTACGAGACAGACACAGTCCTGTCCACCTCCACGTGGGTGTCCACATCTGTGTCCACGTCCACCTCCGTGTCCACATCCTCGTCCCCACGTTTCTGTCTCGTCTCCGGCTCTGACTCCGTCTCATTCACTTTGTCAATTTTCAGAGAAAATTCTTCTGAAAATGTGTTTTTAAAATTGACAAACATCAAATAAACGGAGACATCAGTCAGTCGTCTGTTTCTACACGAACAAAGTACTAAAGTACAGATACTCCAGTACATTCTACAGTGTGTACTTTTACTTTTAGTTGAGTACATTTAAGAGCAGTGTCTGTACTTTTACTCCACTACATTTATGAACAGGACTGAAAGGTAAAAGTATTTTTGTTTTATTGTGTGAGCTGCTGAATAGTCTGAGGTTTATTTTAACATGTTCAGAATTTGAACAGAACTAAAATATAAAAATAAAAACAGAAAAAAAAACAATGGTTCAATATGTGTACTTTTACTTTTACTCGCATACTTCTGTCTGACGTCAGACTCACCACAGTATTGACCCGAGTCTTTAAAGCTCTGACGACAGGATCGACCCGACTCTTTAAAACTCTATAATTATTCAAATTAAACCTGTTTGTATCTTCCACTCGTTTCCTCTGATTTTCTCTTCAGGAGCTGTTCGTCTGATCGTTTGTTCTCTGTATTTGCAGGTCATTTTCAACGCACAAAAGACCAGCGTTTCTGGTGATTATTTAACCATCCCAGGAGCCACCGAGAAAATATCCTTTGACCTTTGACCTTTGGCTTTTAAAAATCCTGTATCGCACAAAACGGACTCACTGAAGGTTTGATCCATGTTCTAATGTTTCCTCCTCAAAATCAGACCTGAGTCGTGTTTGTTTCATTCACACGTTTGAGTCACTTTATTATTACTGTAACATCTCCAAAGATCAAAACGCTCTGTTCCACCTTGTGATGTCATCAGGTGGTAGTTTTAACAGCTCCTTTTACCTTTAGTTCAGTCGAGATAAGTGACTCCACGACTGAAATGATCCAGATGATTCTAGTGAAGGTGGAGTTTAAAAACACAGTGGAGCACTTCCTGTATCACCACATGATGACATCACAAGGTGGAACAGAGTGTTTTCAGTTTGAGAGAAGAACTCGTTTGTGTTAAACATGTGACTCCAGGTCTGTTTGAGGAAACAGAACAGATCAGAAAACAGAGGAATATGGAGCCTTAATGTTTAAAGATGCACTGTGGAACTTTTCACATTTTATGCAGTGGTTTTAGATGAAAATTGTGATTTAAAATGTGTAAAATATGATATAAGATAGAAAATATAAGAATGATCCACACAGATGAGAACCATAGAGACACAATAGGGCTGGTTTAAAGCAGATTGTGACCTTCACCAAAAAAAGTGACGTGTTACAACTTTAATGTGTTTTTTTTCTCCCCTAAAACTAAGTAAAAAATAATAAAACATGATTTTTGTAGCAGTGGGAGAGAGGGATGAAGAATGAGGGAGGAGGGGCGAGGGATGAAGAGTGAGGGACGAGGAGCGAGGGATGAAGAATGAGGGACGAGGAGCGAGGGATGAAGAATGAGGGACGAGGAGCGAGGGATGAAGAATGAGGGACGAGGAGCGAGGGATGAAGAATGAGGGGCGAGGAGCGAGGGACGAGGAGCGAGGGATGAAGACGTCGAAGAAGAAGAAGAAAGAACAGAGTCAGAGACGTTCTGAGTCTTTTTGAAGCAAAGGCCAAACTGGGTTTGAACTTGTTGAAGTTCTGACTCTGAGATTCATTTGAATATTTCATCTTCAGTTTGCCTCCTTGTCCAGGTCAGAATTTGCAGCTGATGTCATCCACATTCTGAGTGTAATGCTAACTGGAGGCTCAGCTCTGTCTGAGGTTTTGTTTGGTGGTTTAGTTGGATTTACAGCAGGTGATTTGTGACACAAGTCTCACATAAAACTACAGGCACAAGCGTTTAGCATTAGCATTAGCATTAGCATTAGCCAACAGTTTTTCAGTGAGTTGCTCTGTCGCCGCTGCCAGGCCACGAGACGAGTCAGATCTTTGAAGAGGTGACGCTGTCGGTAAGACGCCTGTTTTCAAGGAAACGAGTAATATTAAAGTTGACAGAGGTTTTATGATTCTCAGATTTGACTTAATCTGGACTAACAGTCACACGAGTCGTGATTTTCAACCAGGAAGTAAAATTTGAAACCTAAAAAATGTCTGAACTGTGGAGAAAAAAGTTTTGTTTTTTGTTGTCAAATGTTAAATGAATCTTGAGTTAAAGTGAGTCGTAGGCACTTCAACGACAAACTGTGACGTTTAACCAGGTGACCGACCCCACACCAGAAAAGTTCCATAGTGCCCCTTTAACTACGGTTTTTCTTCAGTGTGCGGTCCTCGCCTCGTGGTCCTCGGCGTCCTCGCCTCCCTGTCCTCGCCTCCCGTCCCGCCTCGCGTCCTCCCTGTCCTCGCCTCCCTGTCCTCGCCTCCCTGTCCTCTCCTCGCCGTCCTCGCCTCCCTGTCCTCTCCTCGCCGTCCTTGCGGTCCTTGCCTCCCTGTCCTCCCTGTCCTCGCGGCCCTCCCTGTCCTCGCTGTCCTCGCCTCCCTGTCCTCTCCTCGCGGTCCTCGCCTCCCTGTCCTCCCGTCGCGGTCCTCGCCTCCCTGTCCTCCCTGTCCTCTCCTCGTGGTCCTTGCCTCCCTGTCCTCGCGGTCCTCGCCTCCCTGTCCTCGCCTCCTCATGGCCCTTAACATTCAAACATAGAACTTTCCAGAAACATCAACATGGCAGAGCTGCGGAAGCTGCGACGTCAGTTCATCAGTTACACCAAGAGTCACCCGACGGAGGACGGCGCTCAGATCACCAACATGTTTGTCCAGTATTTGAACAAGGCCCTGCACTGACACTTTGGATTTTTTGTTAAATAAATGTGTTTTATTTTGTTAAATAAATGTGTTTTATGTAACTATGTGCAGCTTTTTCATTCTAACGTTCCTGTGTTCAGACCCGGCGCTCTGACCCCGGCGCCCCTCAACACGGAGCTTTTCTGTCTCAAGCCGATTATTCTCAAGTGGAATTTGAACAGTAAAGACAGAAGTGCTGAGTCAATGACAAGTTACATAAGTGGATTTTATGTGTGCAGTCCTGACCCTGTAACGAAGCATCATGAGCCTGAACACACTGGACACACCTGAACACACTGGACACACCCGAACACACTGGACACACCCGAACACACAGGACACACCTGAACACACTGGACACACCCGAACACACAGGACACACCCAAACACACAGGACACACCTGGACACACCTAAACACACTGGACACACCTGAACACACAGGACACACCTGAACACACAGGACACACCTGGACACACCTAAACACACAGGACACACCTGAACACACTGGACACACCCAAACACACAGGACACACCTGGACACACCTGAACACACAGGACACACCTGGACACACCCGAACACACCCGAACACATAGGACACACCTGGACACACCTGGACACACCTGAACACACCTGAACACACCTGAACACACAGGACACATCTGGACACACCTGGACACACCGGACACACCTGAACACACCTAAACACACTGGACACACCTGGACACACCTGAACACACCTAAACACACCGGACACACCTGGACAGTGCACTTGCCCCGTGTGGGGCCTTTCTTACATTTCCAATACAATTTCCAATGGAAGTGGGGGAAATAAAATAGACTTTCTTCCAAACAATTCAGTTTGATCTATCAATCAATTTAATAGCAAAAGACAAAGTTTAAATCTGTCACTGGACAAATCGTTGTAGGACTGAAGACGTTTGGCTGCTCGTCCAAGACACTTGTTCAATTCACATCCAAACAAAAATATCTCCTTTAACTCTCCTCTCAAACATTTTGTTTTCTCAGTCTCAGATCTGAACCTCTCTCAGAGGAGTGTTAGTGTGTTTGATGAACATCAGACTGTGGTCCTGAGCTGTTCTCTCTCGTGTTGGTTCTTTCTCTTATGTCTGTTTAGTTTCTCCGGTGTGACGCTCACTCTTCACTGATGGAGTAGATAATTTAATGTTTTTGCCTAAAACATTCCACTGCACTTTTAAAACAGGATGAGATGCTTTAACGTGTAAAGATAAACACATTTAAAATGATTTGTATAAAGACACGTTTTTGGGTTTTTTATAATAAAACAATGTGGGGTAATGCAATATTAATAAAGTCTGATTCCTAAAAATTAAAAAAATACACAACATTTATATAATTCTCTTGTTTAACTTTCATTTTGTCAGAATTTTCTTTCTCCCAAAATGAAATAAATTACAAAGCAGATTAACACTCGCATAACGAAACGATCTGTCCACGTCCAAACCACATCTCGCTCGTCCCTCCTCCTCTCGTCCCTCCTCTCACTCGTCCTCCCTCTCGTTCCTCCTCCCTCGTCCTCCCTCTCGTTCCTCCTCCCTCGTCCTCTCCCTCTCGTTCCTCCTCCCTCGTCCTCCCTCTCGTTCCTCCTCCTCCCTCGTCCTCGTCCTCTCGTTCCTCCTCCTCCCTCGTTCCTCCTCTCGTTCCTCCTCCCTCGTCCTCCCTCTCGTTCCTCCTCCCTCGTCCTCCCTCTCGTTCCTCCTCCCTCATCCTTCCTCCTCTCGTTCCTCCTCCCTCGTCCTCCCACTCGTTCCTCCTCCCTCGTCCTCCCTCTCGTTACTCCTCCCTCGTCCTTCCTCCTCTCGTTCCTCCTCCCTCGTCCTCCCTCTCGTTACTCCTCCCTCGTCCTTCCTCCTCTCGTTCCTCCTCTCTCGTCCTTCCTCCTCTTGTTCCTCCTCCCTCATTCCTCCTCCCTCGTCCTCCTCCTCTTGTTCCTCCTCCCTCGTCCTCCCCTCTCGTTCCTCCTCCCTCGTCCTCCCTCCTCCCTCTCGTTCCTCCTCCCTCGTCCTCCCTCTCGTTCCTCCTCCCTCGTCCTCCCTCTCGTTCCTCCTCCCTCGTCCTTCCTCCTCTCGTTCCTCCCTCTCGTTCCTCCTCCCTCTCGTTCCTCCTCCCTCGTCCTCCCACTCTTTCCTCCTCCCTCGTCCTTCCTCCTCTCGTTCCTCCTCCCTCGTCCTCCCTCTCGTACTACTCCTCCCTCGTCCTTCCTCTCGTTCCTCCCTCTCTCGTCCTCCTCTCTCTCGTCCTTCCTCCTCTCGTTCCTCCTCTCGTTCCTCCTCCCTCGTCCTCCCTCTCGTTCCTCCTCCCTCGTCCTCCCTCTCGTTCCTCCTCCCTCGTCCTCCCTCTCGTTCCTCCTCCCTCGTCCTCCCTCTCGTTCCTCCTCTCCCTCGTCCTCCCTCTCGTTCCTCCTCCCTCGTTCCTCCTCTCACTCGTTCTTCTTCGTGAGCAGGGCCTCTGTCCCGAACAGTCGGTCCCAGTGTCTGAAGAACGGGGCGTAGTTAGTGTTTGGTTTCTGGTGGTGCAGGTCGTGAGCCACTGCTCCTCCCAGAAGTCCACAGGGCACCAGGCGACTGAGGCTCCAGGGCAGGTCGTAGCCGACGTGATCCTCCACACTCATCCAGATACTGACCACGGTCACGCCCCAGGTGGTCAGCGGGTGGCAGCGCAGCACTATGGGGTCCAGGTTACTCCAGAATCCTACAGTCATGAGCTCGGGGACGCTGAGATGTTCGGTCGACCAGGAGAAAGGAGACGTGTACTCGTGGTGAACGGCGTGGATCCATCTGTACAGCTGCGGGTTCTTGTGGTGTATGAAATGCCAGAGATAATACTGCGTGTCGAAGAGGAGGAGCGAGGCGAGTCCATCCACACAGACGTCGTAGAGCGTCGGGGCGTCGTGAGGCAGTACAGGCGACGGCAGAACGAACGCTCCGACGATCACGGCCGGCAAAACAAAAAACACATGGTTCAACAGCGCCGTCATGAAGCTCCTCCACATCATCTTTAACGTGGGCTTTCTGCGCGGCTGGATCTTGTACTGGTAGAAATAAAGCAGCCTGTCCCCCATGAGGTCCAGCACCGCAAACGGAACGCTGAAGAAAACGTAGCTGGAGAACGCCAAGAGCAGAGGGAAGAACGGAGACGAGACGAGCGGCCGGTGATGGAGCAGGAGGTGGTCCCAGAGCTGCTGGAGCGAGCTCTGTGAGGACTGACCCGGCCAAGGGCTGCTGCTGTTCAACATGCTGGACACAGGCTGGACACTGGACACAGGCTGGACACTGGGCACAGGCTGGACACAGGCTGGACACTGGACACAGGCTGGACTCTGGCTGGACTCTGGACACAGGCTGGACACTGGACACAGGCCGGACACTGGACACAGGCTGGACTCTGGCTGGACTCTGGACACAGGCTGGACTCTGGACACAGGCCGGGACATGGACACAGGCTGGACTCTGGCTGGACTCTGGACACAGGCTGGACTCGTGCTGGACACTGGACACAGGCTGGACACTGGACACAGGCCGGACACTGGACACAGGCTGGACTCTGGCTGGACTCTGGACACAGGCTGGACTCTGGACACAGGCCGGACACTGGACACAGGCTGGACACTGGACACAGGCTGGACTCTGGCTGGACTCTGGACACAGGCTGGACTCTGGACTGACAGGCCGGACACTGGACACAGGCTGGACACAGGCTGGACTCTGGCTGGACTCTGGACACAGGCTGGACTCTGGCTGGACACTGGACACAGGCTGGACTCTGGACACAGGCCGGACACTGGACACAGGCTGGACTCTGGACACAGGCTGGACACTGGACACAGGCTGGACTCTAGCTGGACTCTGGCTGGACACTGGACTCTGGCTGCTGCCTCACAGAAGCCCTGGGCGAATGAGCTGGGCTCATGTTCACAGTTTAGAGGCTAATACTTAAAGTAGATTAAGTAAAACACTAGAAAGAGCCGTGTAGAAAAAACACAAGAGCCTCAGGGTAAAAATGTGAAACTTTAATTTAATTGATTTATTTATTTAATAAATAATGAAACAGCTGATGGCAGTGAGCAGAAAACTCATGTCAAAGACTCATTTCACTGACATGTTTTTCACTTTTGTTGGATCATTTTGGAAACAGGATTCTTCAAATTAATGATGATAAAAACTGTTTTTAAGAAGCTTCATCAGATTTGAAAGTCTCTGCTTCAAAGAATTCTCCCACATCTGAATCAGGTTAATACCAGGCACAAAAAAGTGAATTTGAATTTAGAAAGTCCCATGATAAAAGTGTGATAAAGTTGGTTTAAGTCTTTGAAAATAATCATGAAAACACTGGTCACTTGTGTTTGAGTTAAAATAACAGTGGTTCTTTCTGTTTGAGTTAAATGCTCGTGTGACGTGGATGTCTTTGTGTCTTTATGTCTTTACGTCTTTACGTCTTTAATTCTTTATGTCTTTACTTCTTGACTTCTTTACGTCTTTACTTCTTGTCACTTGCTGCTTTCCGTGAGATTGTCTTGTTAGTGTTGGTATATTTTTGCCGGTCATTTCTAAAAGCAGAAGTACTGGTCGTCAGGACAGTTTGTTAAAGTGTTTGAGGTGTGAGTTGTGCTTTTACCTGCACATTTTGACCTTGTTGCGGCAGCCCTGACCTCCCTCCCAGTGGCTGCTGAAGGAGCCTCTGGTCATCAGGCTGCCACAGCTCACACACGGTTTTCCATTTCCATAACTCTGCAAAACACAAACAAATATGATCCAACAGAGCGAGCTGCAGCCTCAGTGTGACCCCTGCTCAGGGTCAAAGGTCACGTGAGATTACACTAAAACACGACTACATCAAAAGCTCTTTTTACTTCCTGGTTGGACACGAGCAGAAGACGTGACACCAGAGCTCTTCTAATGTACATACACAAACAAACAGACAAACAAACAGACAGACAGACAGACAGACAGACAGACAAACAGGCAAACAGACAAACAAACAGACAAACAGACAGACAGACAGACAGACAAACACACAAACAAACAGGCAAACAGACAAACAAACAGACAAACAGACAAACAAACAGACAAACAAACAAACAAACAAACAAACACACACACAAACACTGTCCCTGTTGAATAATGAGCCGTTTCTGTTCAGTCCACGGCTCTTTTCCATCTGCATTTAGAAAAGTTCACGGTGTCTGTTACAAATTGGACTTTTTTCTCACCTTTTCTTCACAAACCTCAACTCGAGTAAAACTGATATTTGCCTCATTTACAGTATTATCCCACCAAATTAAATAATAATTAGTACAAATCTGAAAACCTGTCCAGTGAAAACATGACGAGTCTTTCCACGGCCACAAAGGTTAAAGGTTAAAGGTCAGTGACGGAAAAGACGCCTCTGTCATCGGCTTTGTGCTTTTTTGTTGCACATGTTGAACCATTTCTTCAGCTGCAGTCGACAAAACACAACAAAAAAATATGAAGTGTTCTGCTCAGACGAGGTGTAACTCCCTGATTACAGTAAAACTTCAGGTGGGAAACAGGAGGAGAAGATGAGCGGGACGAGGGGAGGTTACTTAAAAAAAAAAAAACTAAAAAAACTGAGTGACCTGTTCTTTGAGTAAATCGTCTGTCTGACCTGTTCTTCGTGTAAATCGTCTCTGATCTGACCTGTTCTTCGTGTAAATCGTCTCTGATCTGACCTGTTCTTCGTGTAAATCGTCTCTGATCTGACCTGTTCTTTGTGTAAATCGTCTCTGATCTGACCTGTTCTTCGTGTAAATCGTCTCTGATCTGACCTGTTCTTCGTGTAAATCGTCTGATCTGACCTGTTCTTTGTGTAAATCGTCTCTGATCTGACCTGTTCTTCGTGTAAATCGTCTCTGATCTGACCTGTTCTTCGTGTAAATCGTCTCTGATCTGACCTGTTCTTCGTGTAAATCGTCTCTGATCTGACCTGTTCTTCGTGTAAATCGTCTCTGATCTGACCTGTTCTTTGTGTAAATCGTCTCTGATCTGACCTGTTCTTCGTGTAAATCGTCTCTGATCTGACCTGTTCTTTGGCGCAGAACCCACAGATCATCCTCGTGGCCAGTTCCATTGGATGGTCCTGGTCCTCGTCATGACAAACGTCACAGGGATAAGCTCGACCACAACAGGGGAACCTCAGAGGAGAATAACACAGACGTCAGCAGAATGTCACATGTCACATGTCACATGTCACATGGTCCCGACCTGAAGGTCAGAGGATCGAGTCCAGCTCGGACCAAGTTCTGTCGTTGTGTCCTTAGGCAAGACACTTCACCCACATTGTCTAGTATGAAAGTGGAGTGTGTGTGTGTGTACGTGTGTGTGTGTGCGTGCGTGTGTGTGTGTGCGTGCGTGTGTGTGTGTGTGTGTGTGTGTGTGTGTGTGTGTGTGTGTGTGTGCGTGTGTGCGTGTGTGTGTGTGTGTGTGTGTGTGCGTGTGTGCGTGTGTGTGTGTGTGTGTGTGTGTGTGTGTGTGTGTGTGTGTGTGAGTGTGTGCGTGTGCGCGTGTGTGTGTGTGTGCGTGTGTGTGTGTGTGTGTGTGCGTGCGTGTGTGTGTGTGTGTGTGTGTGTGTGTGTGTGCGTGTGTGTGTGCGTGTGTGTGTGTGTGTGCGTGTGTGTGTGTGTGCGTGTGTGTGTGTGTGTGTGTGTGTGTGTGCGTGTGTGTGTGTGCGTGTGTGTGTGTGCGTGCGTGTGCGTGTGTGTGTGTGTGTGCGTGTGTGTGTGTGTGTGTGTGTGCGTGTGTGTGAGTGAGTGTGTGTGTGTGTGTGTGTGTGTGCGTGTGTGTGTGTGTGTGTGTGTGTGTGTGTGCGTGCGTGTGTGTGTGTGTGTGTGTGTGTGAGTGTGTGTGTGTGTGTGTGAATGATCGGTGGTGGTTGGCGCAAACTGGCAGCCTCGCTTCTGTCAGTCTGCCCCAGGGCAGCTGTGGCTACAATAGTATCACCACCAAGTGTGAAGTGAACGAATAATGACGATAGTGCAGAGCTTTATGTGTAAGTGTTATTAATGTTTCACACAGTTTAATAAAGTTTATCACAGTTTATCACAGTTTAACAGTTTAATGCAGTTTGAGTCTAAAACTGTGTCACCTCAAGGTATGAAAACAGGCTAACACACTGCACAGGGCATTAGAGAGTACCCCACTAGAGCGGTGAGAGTACCCCACTAGAGCAGTGAGAGTACCCCACTAGAGCGGTGAGAGTACCCCACTAGAGCAGTGAGAGTACCCCACTAGAGCAGTGAGAGTACCCCACTAGAGCAGTGAGAGTACCCCATTAGAGCAGTGAGAGTACCCCACTAGAGCAGTGAGAGTACCCATTGGAGGGGTGAGTACCTGAGCCAGCGGTGGCTCTGTCTGTAGTGTTTACAGGCTCCTTTCTCAGGCAGAGGTTTCCCTTTTTGCAGAGCCGGGTCCCTGATGTGCTTCAGGTGGACGGAGTCGTTTGGACCTGAGCAGAAACAGAAGAGGCTGTGAGTCTGAGGATCCAAACGTAGGGGGCGCTCACCTGTTCTGTCCTGTAGGGGGCGCTCACCTGTTCTGTCCTTAGGGGGCGCTCACCTGTTCTGTCCTGTAGGAGGCGCTCACCTGTTCTGTCCTGTAGGGGGCGCTCACCTGTTCTGTCCTGTAGGGGGCGCTCACCTGTTCTGTGCTGTAGGGGGCGCTCACCTGTTCTGTCCTGTAGGGGGCGCTCACCTGTTTTGTCCTGTAGGGGGCGCTCACCTGTTCTGTAGGGGGTGCTCACCTGTTCTGTTCTGTAGGGGGTGCTCACCTGTTTTGTTCTGTAGGGGGCGCTCACCTGTTTTGTCCTGTAGGGGGCGCTCACCTGTTTTGTCCTGTAGGGGGCGCTCACCTGTTCTGTCCTGTAGGGGGCGCTCACCTGTCTTGCTGCTGCGAGGCTGAATCTGGAGGAATCGGGTACTCTCCACCTCGATGCTCAGTTTGTCGTGGCAGTTCTCACAGTTGAATTCTTTTATTTGGCCGTAGGACAGATTCTGAGGGAAAAACATGCTCCGGTTTGAACATGACGATGGTTTAAGACACAAACATGGGCCCTGCCTCCTCCTGGGACAAACTCTAAGTCCTTCACGACAGAAACTCTGAATTATTAGAGTTAAAATGATTTAGGATGAAGATCAGAGTTAAACCAACAGTGACGATGATTAAAGGCCCGATATTATTCAAAATGCTCCTGGATGAGCTTTAATCCATGTTCTAATGATTCCTCCTCAAAAACAGACCTGAGTCGTGTTTGTTTCATTCACATGTTTGAGTCACACTTTATTATTACTGTAACATCTCCAAAGCCCAAAATACTCTGTTCCACCTTGTGATGTCATCAAGTGGTAGTTTCAAAGTTTACAGAGCCAAAGGGAAACTGCAGCTGTCGATCAGCAGCTCCAGGGCTGAAATGATCTTTACCAACCGAGTCTAGTGGAGGTGGAGTTTAAAAACACAGTGGAGCACTTCCTGTATTACCACATGATGACATCACAAGGTGGAACAGAGTGTTTTCAGAAGAACACACAAACCTGCATATTTAGCCAGAGAATGAAACAAAACACAGCTCCAGGTCTGAGACGAGGAAACATTAGAACAGATCAGAGAAAAGAAGAATATGGACCTTTAAGGTTTAGGATCAGTCTCTAAGAAAAGAGCAGTTTTCTGACCCCTAATGTTCTGACCCCTCGTTCTCTGACCCCTCGTTCTCTGACCCCTCGTGTGTTTTAACCCCTCGTTCTCTGACCTCTCTCGTTCTCTGACCCCTCGTTCTCTGACCCTTCGTTTCTCTGACCCCTCGTGTGTTTTAACCCCTCGTTCTCTGACCTCTCGTTCTCTGACCCCTCGTTCTCTGACCCTTCGTTCTCTGACCCCTCGTGTGTTTTAACCCCTCGTTCTCTGACCTCTCGTTCTCTGACCCCTCGTTCTCTGACCCTTCGTTCTCTGACCCCGTGTTTTCTGACCCCTCGTTCTCTGACCCCTCGTTCTCTGACCCCTCGTTCTCTGACCCCGTTCTCTGACCCCTCGTTTTCTGACCCCTCGTTCTCTGACCCCTCGTGTGTTTTAACCCCTCGTTCTCTGACCCCTCGTGTGTTTTAACCCCTCGTTCTCTGACCCCGTGTTCTCTGACCCCTCGTTCTCTGACCCCTCGTTCTCTGACCCCTCTTTTTCTGACCCCTCGTTCTCTGACCCCTCGTTCTCTGACCCTCGTGTGTTTTTAACCCCTCGTTCTCTGACCCCTCGTCGTTCTCTGACCCCGTGTTTTCTGACCCCTCGTTCTCTGACCCCTCGTTCTCTGACCCCTCGTTCTCTGACCCCTCGTGTGTTTTAACCCCTCGTTTTCTGACCCCGTGTTTTCTGACCCCTCGTTCTCTGACCCCTCGTTCTCTGACCCCTCGTTCTCTGACCCCTCGTTGTTTTAACCCCTCGTTTTCTGACCCCTCGTTCTCTGACCCCTCGTTATCTGACCCCTCGTGTGTTTTAACCCCTCGTTCTCTGACCACTCGTTCTCTGACCCCTCGTTTTCTGACCCCTCGTTCTCTGACCCCTCGTTCTCTGACCCCTCGTGTGTTTTTAACCCCTCGTTCTCTGACCCCTCGTTCTCTGACCCCTCGTGTGTTTTAACCCCTCGTTCTCTGACCCCTCGTTCTCTGACCCCTCGTTCTCTGACCCCTCGTTCTCTGACCCCTCGTGTGTTTTAACCCCTCGTTCTCTGACCCCGTGTTCTCTAACCCCTCGACCCCTCGTTCTCTGACCCCTCGTTCTCTGACCCCCTCGTTCTCTGACCCCTCGTTCTCTTGACCCCTCGTGTTTTGACCCCCCGTCGTTCTCTGACCCCTCGTCGTCTCTGACCCCTCGTTTTCTGACCCCTCGTTCTCTGACCCCTCGTTCTCTGACCCCTCGTTCTCTGACCCCTCGTTCTCTGACCCCTCGTTCTCTGACCCCTCGTTTTCTGACCCCTCGTTCTCTGACCCCTCGTTTTCTGACCCCTCGTTCTCTGACCCCTCGTTCTCTGACCCCTCGTGTGTTTTAACCCTCGTTCTCTGACCCCTCGTTCTCTGACCCGTGTTTTCTGACCCCTCGTTCTCTGACCCCTCGTTCTCTGACCCCTCGTTCTCTGACCCCTCGTGTGTTTTAACCCCTCGTTTTCTGACCCCGTGTTTTCTGACCCCTCGTTCTCTGACCCCTCGTTCTCTGACCCCTCGTTCTCTGACCCCTCGTGTGTTTTAACCCCTCGTTTTCTGGCCCCTCGTTCTCTGACCCCTCGTTATCTGACCCCTCGTGTGTTTTTAACCCCTCGTTCTCTGACCCCTCGTTCTCTGACCCCGTGTTTTCTGACCCCTCGTTCTCTGATCCCTCGTTCTCTGACCCCTCGTTCTCTGACCCCTCGTTCTCTGACCCCTCGTGTGTTTTAACCCCTCGTTCTCTGACCCGTGTTTTCTGACCCCTCGTTTCCCCTCGTGTGTTTTAACCCCTCGTTCTCTGACCCCTCGTTCTCTGACCCCTCGTGTGTTTTAAACCCCGTTCTCTGACCCCTCGTTCTCTGACCACTCGTTCTCTGACCCCTCGTTTTCTGACCCCTCGTTCTCTGACCCCTCGTTCTCTGACCCCTCGTTCTCTGACCCCTCGTGTTTTTAACCCCTCGTTCTCTGACCCCTCGTTCTCTGACCCCTCGTGTGTTTTTAACCCCTCGTTTCTCTGACCCCTCGTTCTCTGACCCTCGTTCTCTGACCCCTCGTTCTCTGACCCCTCGTGTGTTTTAACCCCTCGTTCTCTGACCCCGTGTGTTTTCTAACCCCCGTTTCTGACCCCTCGTTCTCTGACCCCTCGTTCTCTGACCCCTCGTTCTCTGACCCCTCGTTCTCTGACCCCTCGTGTCTTGACCCCTCGTTCTCTGACCCTCGTTCTCTGACCCCTCGTTCTCTGACCCCTCGTTCTCTGACCCCTCGTTCTCTGACCCCTCGTTCTCTGACCCCTCGTGTGTTTTAACCCCTCGTTCTCTGACCCCTCGTTCTCTGACCCCTCGTGTGTGTTTTAACCCCTCGTTCTCTCTGACCCTCGTTCTCTGACCCCTCGTTCTCTGACCCCTCGTTCTCTGACCCCTCGTCCTCTGACCCCTCGTTCTCTGACCCCTCGTTTTCTGACCTCTACAGGTGAGTCGTGGGAGCAGCTCAAACAGCCGACAGTGAGGAGGCAGCGGTTGAGCAGCAGGTCCAGGGCGGTGGTGTTGTGGAGTTGGAGGTGTCCTAACACGGTGCTGTACGGGTGGAGGATGGAGGGGGTGAAGGTCGCCCTTGATGTCAGAACTGCACTTCTCACACTGAGCCACACAGGGGGCGCCAGAGGACAAACTGAGCTCTGCACTCACTTTACACCTGAGAACAAACAAAACACATTTATATTTAACGAGCAGCGTAAAAAAGTACATTTCCTCCAGTGTTGGAAGGTTAAGTACAAGTACTATAGTATTGTACTCAAGTAAAGTACAGACACATAAGTATTCTACTTCTACTTATGTGACAGCCTCATGCTAATAAAGCTAACAGCACCATGCTAATAAAGCTAACAGCCCCATGTTTAATGTTCATGTTTTATGCTTTTACAGCTTCTACCGCCCCCTGCTGGTTAAAGGAGATGGCTGCGGTTGTGGTAGAATTGAAATGATCAAGTGGCGTCTGTTGAAAAACGTTTAGAAAAGAGTCTGAGACGAGGAGAGTGGAGGGTGGAGAAGTTTAATCCTCCTCGTTCTGAGACCCTGTTTTGCAGAGGGCGTACTCGTACCTGTTACAGCGGAGGCAGACCGTGACCTTTTGCAGAGGGGCGTGGCTCGTACCTGTTACAGCGGAGACAGACCGTGACCTTTTGCAGAGGGGCGTGGCTCGTACCTGTTACAGCGGAGGCAGACCGTGACCTTTTGCAGAGGGGCGTGGCTCGTACCTGTTACAGCGGAGACAGACCGTGACCTTTTGCAGAGGGGCGTGGCTCGTACCTGTTACAGCGGAGGCAGACCGTGACCTTTTGCAGAGGGGCGTGGCTCGTACCTGTTACAGCGGAGGCAGACCGTGATGACCTTTTGCAGAGGGGCGTGGCTCGTACCTGTTACAGCGGAGGAGACAGTGACTGACCTTTTGCAGAGGGGCGTGGCTCGTACCTGTTACAGCGGAGGCAGACCGTGACCTTTTGCCGAGGGGCGTGGCTCGTACCTGTTACAGCGGAGGCAGACCGTGACCTTTTGCAGAGGGGCGTGGCTCGTACCTGTTACAGCGGAGGCAGACCGTGACCTTTTGCAGAGGGGCGTGGCTCTCGTACCTGTTACAGCGGAGGCAGACCGTGACCTTTTGCAGAGGGGCGTGGCTCGTACCTGTTACAGCACACACAGACCGTGACCTTTTGCAGAGGGGCGTGGCTCGTACCTGTTACAGCGGAGGCAGACCGTGACCTTTCGGGTCATGACTGTGACCGTGTTGAGTCCGAGCCTCAGTCCGAGGAGCTGGACCTCGGTTCCTTTTGGACGTTCTTGGAGGCGGATGTTCTCCACCAAATGGACTCCCTCCTCCTCAGTTTGCTCAGACGACACTTCTCCGGTCTGCTCCGTCCCCTCGGTCCTCTCAGAACCCTCCTCTTCTGTCCTCTTAGACTCCGCCCCCTCGGTTCGCTCAGACTCCGCCCCCTCAGTCTGCTTCTCGCCGACCGCCGCTTGGAGCTCCTGATACGATATAAACTGGAGTCCGGCTTTTTCCAAATCTACGTCCTTCTTCAGCTACAGGAGAAAATGTCACAGTGAATGTTCAAAGTGATGCAACAAAACAAACACACAACAAACACACAACACACAACAGAGACAAACACACAACACACAACAAACACACAACAGAGACAAACACACAACACACAACAGAACAAACAAACACACAACACACAACAAACACACAACACACAGACAAACACACACAACCACACAACAAACACAACAGAGACAAACACAACACAACACACAAACACAACAGAGACAAACACACAACAAACAAACACACACAACAAACACAACAGAGACAAACAAACACACACAACACACAACACACAACAGAGACAAACACACAGGCGCGTCGAGGGCGTGTGCACAGACCTGTTTCGCTCCCTCGATGAACAGTCGCTCCAGACTTCGGTCCAGCCATCGCAGAAAAGGACGAAACAGAAGCTCCACTTTTCCCAGCAGTTGGTTTGTGGCGTGTTTCGCCTGAAGCCACTGAACTGAAGCTTCTTCCACGTGTCTGAAGGACGAAGCAGAACAAAGATACAGCGGCACGGGACAAAAACTGGACAAAAACTCTGGACACGGGATGTGGAGTCTTACCTCGCCATAACTGGAGGCAGCTGCTGATCCAGAGGAATTTCTAAAGTAAAAATCTAGAAAAGTAGGATTAGAAAATGATTCAGAAAAGTGATATAATAAACACCTTCGGGTTTACCTCCTCAGGGTAGCTGTCTGGAAAGGTCACCATGATGTCAATCTCCTTCAGATCAAACGGCTGCGAGAAATATAAACAAAAGAAGAAAGAAATGCAGAGATATAAAAATATCCTCAGTAAAATGTGTATATGTGTGTTTCTGTGTGTTTGTTTTTTTCTCCCACTGAAGTTTGGGCTTAAATAAGAGACATTATAAATTTCATTGTTATGAATTTGAAACTCTAAAATCTTAAGCTGTGGCTTCATGTAAAACGGTCAGTGCATGCAGCTCACAGACGTAAATATTTTTTGTATATATATATTATCTAGAACTTTACCCAGTCAGGATCCGTGGCCTCGACTGTGGCCCTGTAATAAGCCACGCCCTCTTGTTCCTGAACGATCAGATCTTTGGGGAAGCGTTTCTTCAGCTGCTGGATCTCTGTGAGCCGAAGCTTTTGCACCATGTCCTCTGTTAGATCACTCAGTTTCAGGTCTCTGGTCAGATCTGGACCTCGGGGCTGGGGACCTCGGGGCTGGGGACCTCGGGGCTGGGGACCTCGGGGCTGGGGGTCACGAGTAGGATCCTCCACTGGAGGCATGTGAGCAGGATGTAAGAAGCGGCAGCGTTCCTCCATGCTGCAGAAGCCGGACAAGAAGTAGCGGCAGGGCCTCGGAGAGGGCGCCGCTCGGGTCCTGGCGTTAGTCGTCCTGGAGGACGTCTGTTCATGATGTTCAGGTTGGGAGGGGCTGACGTCCTGTAAACCGGGACTGTAGGACGGGGCCCGGTTCTCTGCATGCGAGAACCTGCACTTAGTCCCGAAGCGGCAGTGTTTTCCCTGAGAGTGGAAGCGGCACAGCTGGGGTTGTGTCTGTGACTCTGGGACGTTCCTCTCTGCGGCGCTCGGCTCTTCTCCGGCGTCAGGCTCTGGTCCAGGACGGGTTATACTGTCAATCATGATTTACACCTGAAAGTCATGAAAGAAGAGCCACGTCACACTCACAAGTTTATGATTAAAGCGAAACAGTCACTAATGAATCCTTCGTGTTCAGAAAAGTATCTGTTAATTCTGACTGATATTACCGACGTGTCCTTGGGCAAGACACTTCACCTACAGACTCCTACAGACTCCTACAGACTCCTACAGACTCCTACAGACTCCTACAGACACTTGCAGACACCTACAGACTGCTACACCTACAGATACCTACAGATATCTACAGACTCCTACAGACACCTACAGGCTCCTACAGACACTTACAGACACCTACAGACACCTACAGGCTCCTACAGACACTTACAGACACCTACAGACACCTACAGGCTCCTACAGACACCTACAGACACCTACAGGCTCCTACAGACACCTACAGGCTCCTACAGACTCCTACAGACACCTACAGACACCTACAGGCTCCTACAGACACGTACAGACACCTACAGACTCCTACAGACACCTACAGACATCTGTCTACTATCACGAGTCGTTCAGTCCAATGAGACTTGAACAGGACACTGCTGCAATTAATAATACAAATAATACTACAGCACAGCCTCAATGAAACTGACTCTATAAACTATAAATACACACATACATATATATATATATATATATATATATATATATATATATATATATATTATATATATATATATATATATATATATATATATATATGTACTGCACATTTACTGTATATATATGTACTGCACATTCTCTCCTGATATTCCTCTTATCAGTTACAGTTTGTATAACAGAGACTCAGTTTTGTCTCCTCAGAGTTTAAGTTAAAGTCAGTGTCCTGCCTCTTCTTCTTCTTCTTTTACACTTTTATCCACAGTTAAAGCTAAAGTTTATTATAAAAGTGACTCACAGTTTTGTGTTTTTTGAGCTCGTCCTTTAAACTGAAGTCGCTGGACTTTGACTTCTCCAAAATCGGATGATGAAGAAAGTCCCGAGTATCAACAGGAAGTACTGACCCATGCTAAAGGCTAACAGCGGCTAACAGCGGCTAACACAGAGCCCACAGCGCCCTCTCGCGTCCGGGCGGTGTTACAGGTCCAGTTAAAATAGTTTAAAAATAAAAATGTTTGTTGAATATTGTGAAGTCTGTCATAAGTAAAAGGAAAAGTATTTTTTTAATGACAAAAGAAACATCCTGTGCAAACGAAAAGGCGAATATAGATAAAAAATCACGTTATAATGACACTATAAACACATAATAATCACATTATAATCACATTATAATCACATTGTAATTACATTATAATCACATGAGTGTAACACATCCTCAGATACAAGCTGAAAAACCTCAACATGAACATCCACAGTAAAAACACGTGTCATGTTTATTCAGGTTTATTCACATGTGTCGTGTTTATTCACATGTGTCGTGTTTATTCAGGTTTATTCACATGTGTCGTGTTTATTCACATGTGTCGTGTTTATTCACATGTGTCGTGTTTATTCAGGTTTATTCATGTGTCGTGTTTATTCACATGTGTCGTGTTTATTCACATGTGTCGTGTTTATTCAGGTTTTATTCACATGTGCCGTGTTTATTCACATGTGTCGTGTTTATTCACATGTGTCGTGTTTATTCAGGTTTATTCACATGTGTCGTGTTTATTCACATGTGCCGTGTTTATTCACATGTGTCGTGTTTATTCACATGTGTCGTGTTTATTCACATGTGTCGTGTTTATTCACATGTGTCGTGTTTATTCACATGTGCCGTGTTTATTCACGTGTCGTGTTTATTCATTCACAATAACAGTTTATGTGAAGTTTATGTGTTTATATTTAGTTTAGTCTGGAGCCAATGATCTGATCAGAAGAATGAGACGTCACTTCTGTCTTCTGTTTGCAGCAGTGTGTCCTCAGTGTGTCCTCAGTGTGTCCTCAGTGTGTCCTCAGTGTGTCCTCTGTGTGTCCTCTGTGTGTCCTCAGTCTGTCCTCAGTTGTGTCCTCAGTGTGTCCTCAGTGTGTCCTCAGTGTGTCCTCAGTGTGTCCTCTGTGCGTCCTCGGTCTGTCCTCAGTTCGTCCTCATTGTGTCCTCAGTTTGTCCTCAGTGTGTCCTTCTGTTACACGGACAATGCCATACTGTGGAACATTCAGGCAGAGATACCGTCTCCATGGTGATGTCGGTCTCTCCACTTGTTACAGATAATCACACCTTTAATTCCCTCCATTTCCTCGTTCACTGAGCTGGTTCAGTCTGACCTCAGTGAAACAGCCTGAGCCACTTGAAACTCACAGTGTATAATTTATGAGCGGAAAAACACGAGACGAAAAACACGAGACGAAAAAACAAGACAAAAAACACAAGACAAAAAACACAAGACAGAAAACACAAAAAACAAACACAAGACGGAAAACACGAGACGAAAAACACGAGAAAAAAAACAAGATGAAAAAACAAGACAAAAAACACAAGACAAAAAACACACAAGACAAAAAAACACAAAAACGAAAAACACGAGACGAAAAACAAAAAAATAAGACAAAAAACAGAAAAAAACACAAGACAAAAAACACAAGACAAAAAACACGAGACGAAAAAACACGAGACGAAAAACACAAGACAGAAAACACAAAAACGGAAAAACACGAGACGAAAAACACAAAATGAAATAACAAGACAAAAAACACAAGACGGAAAACACGAGACGAAATACATGAGACAAAAAAGACGAGACAAAAAACACACGACATACTTTTACCGTTAAAATCCTGAGAGTTGACGTGTGGTGAGGCACAGGCCGTCCGTGCCTCACATGTTCTGACTGAGCTGTAGCTCAGCTGCTGCTTTAACTCTTTAAGGGCTGAGCACATTATAGCGGCAGTGAAAAGGCGCCGGGTGAGGCACGCAGTTACCCTGCCTCATGTTAGGGGGCGCTCGTGAGCCCAGGGATTCTTGTAACTCCCGCAGAATAGCAAACTACAATTTAGAGTTCACTTTTTTCTTCATGTCTGGCCGTGCCAGATACATATTAAAGCTCAGTTTTCTAAACTGGACTTTGGGTCGAAGCAGGAGGTTAGAATTAAAGGACCAACGCTAAAGGAGCTAAAGGAGCTAAAGGAGCTAAAGGAGCTAAAGGAGCTAAAGGGTTTGATCCAGACGACGGGACAAAGACTCGACTTTTCAAACAGAGACGAACAAAATGGTAAGAAATTTAATGATTCAATCCACTGAAAATTGGGGAACCAGAATAATGATACTTTTTATTTCATACTATTAGAGTTTTTTCATACGGACTTCGGAACTTTTATTTTGAAATTCTTTTTTATTCTGGCCCCAAGTCAAAATGTACTGACACCTGGTTTATGTTTGTAAATCTGTTTGTGACGACATTAGAGCCTCAGCAGCCACGAACCTCACCGCACGTCACTGCACGACATGAAACGAAAAACACAAAACAAAAAACACAAGACGGAAAACACGAGACAAAAAACACAAAATGATAAAACACAAAATGATAAAACACGAGACGAAAAACACGAGACGAAAACACACTCGTGTACACTCTCTCACACACACGTGCACTCTCACACACACACTCGTGCACACTCTCACACACGTGCACACTCTCTCACACACACTCGTGCACACTCACACACTCGTGCACACTCACACTCGTGCACACTCTCTCTCACACACACACACTTGAGCACTCTCACACATACACTCGTGCACTCACACACACACACTCGTGGCACTCTCACTCTCACACTCTGCACACTCACACTCGTGCACACTCACACTTGTGCATGCTCTCACACACACTCGTCACCCTTGTGCACACTCACACACTTCGTGCACTCTCTCACACACACACTTGTGCACACTCACACACTCGTGCACACTCACACACACACTCGTGCACACTCTCTCACACACACACTACACTCGCACACTCACACCTTCTCACACACACTCTACACACACTCGTCTCACACACACACTTCTCTCACACACACACACTCTTACACTCGTGTACACTCTCTCACACACACACGTGCACTCTCACACACACACTCGTGCACACTCTCACACACGTGCACACTCTCACTTGTGCATGCTCTCACACACTCGTGCACACTCTCACATACACATACTTGAGCACTCTCACACATACACTCGTGCACTCACACACACACTCGTGCACACCCACACACTCATGCAAACGCACTCTCTCACACACACTCGTGCACACTAACACACACACGTGCACACTCACACACACTCGTGCACTCACACACTCGTGCTCACTCTCACACACACTCGTGCACACACACACGTGCACACTTACACTCGTGCACACTCTCTCACACACACACACTCGTGCACACGCTCTCTCTCACACACACTCGTGCACAGTCTCTCACACACACACTCTTACACTCGTGCACACACACACTCGTGCACACTCACACACTTGTGTACACGCGCACACACGTGCACTCTCACACACACTCGTGCACACTCTCACACACACGTGCACACTCTCTCACACACACTCGTGCACACTCACACTCGTGCGCACTCACACTTGTGCACACTCTCTCACACACACACACATACTTGAGCACTCTCACACATACACTCGTGCACTCACACACACACACACTCGTGCACACTCTCTCTCACACACACACACACACACACTTGAGCACTCTCACACATACACTCGTGCACTCAGACACACACACACTCGTGGACACTCTCACACTCATGCACACTCACTCACTCGTGCATGCTCTCACACACTCGTGCACACACACACTCGTGCACACTCTCTCACACACACATACTTGAGCACTCTCACACTCGTGCACACTCTCTCACACACACTCGTGCACACACACACACTCGTGCACACACTCGTGCTCACTCTCACACACACTCACACACACACTCGTGCACACTCACACTTGTGCACTCACACTCGTGCACACTCACACACATGCACTCGTGCACACACTCGTGCACACTCTCACACACTCGTGCACACTCGTGCACACACACACTCGTGGACACTCACACTCGTGCACACACACACTCGTGCACACTCACACTCGTCGTGCACACACACACTCGTGCACACACACTCGTGCTCACACTCTCACACACACACACTCACACACACACTCGTGCACACACACACACTGTGCACTCACACACTCGTGCACACTCTCACACACACTCGTGCACACACACGTGCACACTACACACTCGTGCACACTCTCATACACACTCGTGGACACTCACACTCGTGCACACACACACACTCGTGGACACTCACTCGTGCACACACACACACACTCGTGCACACACACACACTCGTGCACACACACACTCATGCTCACTCTCACACACACACACACTCGTGCACACTCACACTTGTGCACTCACACTCGTGCACACTCTCACACACACTCGTGCACACACGTGCACACTTACACTCGTGCACACTCTCACACACACTCGTGGACACTCACACTCGTGCACACACACACACTCGTGGACACACTCGTGCACACACACACACTCACACACACACACACTCGTCACACTCTCACACACACACACTCGTGCACACACACACACACTCGTGCACACACACACACACACACACCGTGCACACACACACACACACTCGTGCACTCACACACTCGTGCACACACACGTGTACACACTCGTGCACACTCTGCACACACTCACACACACTCGTGCACACACACACTCACACACACACTCGTGCACACTCTCACACACACACTCGTTCACACACACACTCACTCGTGCACACTCTCTCACACACACACTCGTGCTCACTCTCACACACACACTCGTGCACACTCACACACTCGTGCACACTCGTGCTCACACTCACACTTGTGCACACACACACACTCGTGCACACACTCGTTCACACTCACACACTCGTGCACACTCTCACACACACACTCGTGCACACACACACGTGCACACACACACACTCTCTCACACACACACTCGTGCACACACTCTCACTCACACACACACACACACACACACACACACTCACACACACACACACACACTCTCTCTCACACACACACACACACACACACACACACACACACTCGTGCACACACACACTCACACACACTCGTGCACACTCTCTCTCACACACACACACACATGTTCAGACTCGTATTTAATTTCACTCAGACAAAAGCACAAACTGTTCCTCATGTTTATTTTTCAGACACAGTGTTTCCCTCGATGAGTCTGATCAGGGACGGGCACAAATCTTTAAAGCAGGAGTTTAATAAACTGTAAACAAAAACATTTAAAGTGTCTGTACATGGCCCAGTCAGAGTACTGTGTTCTGAGTACTATGAATACTTTCACACACAGTTGGATGATATTATAGTGTAAATTACAAACGGCTTAATTTTTGTCTGATTAGAGAAGAAAAATTTTGTGTTTTCAATTTGATGAACAAACCCACAAAGTTCAAAACCAAGAGTGTGTCACTTTCTGCTGAATTTAATAAATGACTGTACTCAGAATATCAGAAAACAGTTACTCAAACTGAACAGTGTGCAACATAATGAAGTAAAAGAAGTAAAATACTGTACTTAAGTAAAAAAAAGTATATACCTGTATTTTACTTAACTGTGTACTTTTTACTTTTACTTGAGTTCATCTGAGAGTAGTATCTGTACTTTTACTCCACTACATTTATGAACTGGACTGAAAAGTAAAAGTATTTTTATTATAGTGTGAGAGCTGCTGAAAAGTCTGAGGTTTTATTTTAACATGTTCAGAATTTGAACAAAACAAAAATATACAAATAAAAGAAAAAAACAAAACGGTTTAGTTTCTGTTGAATAAAATTCAGCTCAAATCTTTATCAAAATCTCCACATTTGAAGCTTTTTAAGACTCAAAATCGCTGAGAAATACTTTTACTTTTTACTCTTTAAATACATTTTTAAACTTTAATACTTTTACTCATGTGATACTTACTTTTATTGAGTTTTTTTTTGCTCACTGGACATTAGTATTGAGAATAGGTATTTGCAGTACATGTACTCAGTTACTTCCATCTCTGAGTTTGACATAATGACGTAACAGAAGAAACACAAGGTTCAGCTGTGCAGTTTGTGCAGATTGTTCAGTTTGTGCAGATTGTTCAGTTTGTTCAGTTTGTGCAGATTGTTCAGTGGGACGAGAATGAGCTCTACAGTTTATGAGGCTCAGACATTGTTCCACTTCAGAAAAAAATCACACCAAAATATGAAATAATACTTAAAATGAATATGAACATGTTTTAATGTTAACAGAGCAAACAGAAGGGCAACATCTATTTTGTATTTTTCTTAGGATCTGCAAAGCAGTACTCCGCGTACGTCCCAAACACTCTGTCCCAATGTCCAAAGTGAGGAGCGAAGTTGCTGGTGGGTTTCTGGTGATGGACGTCGTGCATGTTCGGACCGCCGTACACGCCAAACGGAACGATGCGAGAAAACGACCAGGGGAAGTCGTACCCGCAGTGGTCTTCAACTGAAACATACACGTGCACCACCATGAACACCCACGTCGTCAGGAGGTGGCATCTCAAAAGGATCGGGTTCAGGGTGGTCCAAAAGCCGACGGTGAGCAGCTCCCACCCTCCGAGACACTGGGTGGCGAGGGCGAAGGGCGAGGAGTAGTTATGATGGATGGCGTGGAAGGTCACATACAGCCAGCGGATTCGGTGATGGAGCAAGTGCCAGATGTAGTACTGGAAGTCGAAGAGGAGCAGGCTCCCAATGACGCCGGCGATGAACTCGGGTAACGCCGGCGCCGTTTCGGGGAGATCCACCGGCGGTCGCCACGCCCACTGCGCCACGGAAGCGGGGAAAACCAAAAACAGGTGGTTCCACAGCGTGACCCCCGCACAGTGCAGCATGGTGGCGAAGGTGGGTCGGACTTTAGGCTGGAGCTTGTGTCGCTGGACCCACAGCCACCGGTCCCCCATGAGATCACACACGACGTAAGGGACGCAAAAAATAAAATATGAAGAAACGGTAAGAACGACGGGGAAAAGCGGCGACCGTAAATAGTCTTTATAATGAAACCGCAGAGTGTCCCACAGCGGCTGCAGCAAAGAACCATCCGGAAAGTAACTGATCCAAATGAGACGAGGAGCTGTGAGGTCCATGGTCCAAAGAGCTGAAGGAAAAAGTGTGTTCAGGTTCTGGAGTGTGTGCAGGAGTGTGCAGGTGTGTGCAGGAGGTGTGCAGGAGTGTGTTCAGGTGTGTGCAGGAGTGTGAGCAGGTGTGTGCAGGAGTGTGAGCAGGTGTGTGAGCAGGTGTGTGAGCAGGTGTGTCAGTGTGTTCAGGAGTGTGCAGCAATGTTCAGGTGTGTGCAGGTGTCTGCAGGAGTGTGTGCAGGTGTGTGCAGGAGTGTGTTCAGGAGTGTGTTCAGGTGTGTGCAGGAGTGTGAGCAGGAGTGTGTTCAGGTGTGTGCAGGAGTGTGAGCAGGTGTGTTCAGGAGTGTGCAGCAGTGTTCAGGAGTGTGAGCAGGAGTGTGTTCAGGAGTGTGTGCAGGAGTGTGTTCAGGAGTGTGTGCAGGAGTGTGTTCAGGAGTGTGTGCTGGCGCTGGTTCTGTCGCTGGTTCTGTCTCTGCTTTTGCTGCTCCTGTTTTGTATTTCAAACCGATCGAGTTCACACGACCGAATTATTTATACGTCCAACTGCAGGTAACAGATTTCAACAGGAGCAGGTGCTGCGTTTTACAGTCGTCCGGGTTATTCTGATGTTACGTGTGTTTGAACCTCTTTTAAGAACAATTTGAACTTTTATTTCAAGTTTTCCATTTCATTTGTCAATAATAATAATAAAGTCTGTAAAACGTCGTTTGGGCCACAGCTCGACTGTTTTTGCTACAGAAAGTTGAATAAGGAAATCGATTCATACTAATGCAAATAGAAACTAATTTATACAATAAATGTTTAAAACTGTAGAACAGACCTAATGTTTCATATCAGGACAGTTTCATGTGTGAGGGACAGATGTAGAGTCCTCAGTTTGCACAAAATGGAAGAATTGCTTATGTCTCTCACATTTAGTTTGCCAGAAATAGAAAAGTAGAGTAATATTTTGAAATAATAATAATGATAATTGTAATTGTAATAGTAATAATTAGTAATACGTAGTAATACTTATTGTATAATAGTAGTAATAATGTAAAAATAGTTGTACAGCACTTTTCATGACACTTCACACAGTTCAGAACAAAACAAAATAAAGTGATGAAAAAGCAGATGCAGCGTCTGGAGGCAGGTCTCTGGACAAACTGTAGCTTATTAGCAACAGTGAAGTTTGAACGCAGCTCTAGAACAATATAGATTTATAACTAAAATAAGAAAACAAGTCTCCATCACAGGTCTGAACATAAGCGTGAATGTGACTAAACACTAAAAAATCCATCCAAAATCTATAAATAAGGCTGTTCTGACGAGGCCCTGACACCCACAGCCTGGGGAAGCTCGACGGCGGCGTCAGGATGTTATTGTTCTGCGTGTGAGCCGCTCGACTCCGGGGAGAGGTACGAGCCTGGGACCAAGCCTGAAAGTCCGTTGCACTGGACGCTCCACCAGCCGTCTTCTCCTCGCAGTGTCACCAGAACCGTGTCGCCCGCAAACACCGAAAGCTCATCGTCTCCCTGAAAACAACAAGAACTTACAGAGCAACACTGACACTCTGTGGTGGAGAGAGTGAACTGCAGCGAGAGGGTTTCAAAAACAGAAAAACTCCAGAAGAAACAAAAAACAGAAAAGTTCACACAGTCACTGCACCTTAAAGTGTGTTTGTCCACTGAAGGCTGACGGTGCGATTCCAGCTCCCATAGATGAAGGCTGCTTTTGTGTCCTTGGGCAAGACACTTAACCCCCCTCGCCCCCAGAGTCTGTGTGCGCTGGTGTGTGAATGAGTGTGAGTGTGAGTGAGTGTGAGTGTGAGTGTGTGAGAGCGTTTCCTTCATGTGAGTCGCTTAAAGGTGGAAAAGTGCTGTATAACCCTTTAAAGCATGAATAGCAGCAGCATTCATCTGTGGGAGCTGGAATCGCACCGTCAACTTGTGGATCACTGGATCAGACCGCTCTACCATCATGTTTAAGTCCAGTGGATTTCAAACCTCCAACCTTCAGATCAGTGGGCAAACGCTCTACCAACTGAGCCACTGCATCTGAACATTATGTAAAATCTAAAGTACCAAAGGGGCCTGTGATATTTGGTCATTTTTAGGTTTGAAAACTGCAGCGACACAGAAAATAACAGACGTCACCGCGGCGACCGATCTGAAAACAACAAACATTCACTTCCTGGAGACGACAGATAACTGTAGCCACAGTCAGTAGTTCCTCAACTTAAACCAAAACTGATTTCAGCCCAAATAACTTCACACGATGTTGATGATGTAATAATAAAGGAGGAGGTCCCCACGATGTGAGTGATATGTACAGACTTTAGTCCCCACAGTGTCATATGAACGAACCTGAGCCGTGTAGTCGTACATGACTCTGAACGCTCCCCCGTCCTCTCTGAACGCTCCCCCGTCCTCTCTGAACGCTCCCCCGTCTTCTCCGGGACGTCCCGGGATCGAGGCGTAGACTCCGTCCGAATTCTCAACTAAGAGAAAATTCAAAATATATAAAACACCTTTATATGTTTTAGAAACACTAAAAGTGACGTGTGAGCAAAAAGAGGCTAACAGAGGCTAACAGTGTGAGGCTAATGGTGTGAGGCTAACAGTGTGAGGCTAACAGTGTGAGGCTAACAGTGTGAGGCTAACAGTGTGAGGCTAACGGTGTGAGGCTAACAGTGTGAGGCTAACGGTGTGAGGCTAACGGTGTGAAGCTAAAGAGGCTAACAGTGTGAAGCTAACAGAGGCTAACAGTGTGAGGCTAACGGTGTGAGGCTAACGGTGTGAGGCTAACGGTGTGAGGCTAACGGTGTGAAGCTAAAAGAGGCTAACAGTGTGAGGCTAACAGTGTGAGGCTAACAGTGTGAGGCTAACAGTGTGAAGCTAACAGTGTGAGGCTAACAGTGTGAAGCTAACAGTGTGAAGCTAACAGTGTGAGGCTAACAGTGTGAAGCTAACAGAGGCTAACAGTGTGAGGCTAACAGTGTGAGGCTAACAGAGGCTAACAGTGTGAGGCTAACAGTGTGAGGCTAACAGTGTGAGGCTAACAGTGTGAGCTAACAGTGTGAGGCTAACAGTGTGAGGCTAACAGTGTGAGGCTAACAGTGTGAGGCTAACAGTGTGAAGCTAACAGAGGCTAACAGTGTGAGGCTAACAGTGTGAGGCTACGGTGTGTGTGAGGCTAACAGTGTGAGGCTAATAGTGTGAGGCTAACGGTGTGAGGCCAACAGTGTGAGGCCAACAGTGTGAAGCTAACAGAGGCTAACAGTGTGAGGCTAACAGTGTGAGGCTAACAGTGTGAGGCTAACAGAGGAAGCTAACAGAGGCTAACAGTGTGAGGCTAACAGTGTGAGGTGAGGCCAACAGTGTGAGGCCAACAGTGTGAGGCTAACAGTGTGAGGCTAACGGTGTGAGGCTAACAGTGTGAGGCTAACAGTGTGAGGCTAACAGTGTGAGGCTAACGGTGTGAGGCTAACGGTGTGAGGCTAACAGTGTGAGGCTAACAGTGTGAGGCTAACGGTGTGAGGCTAACGGTGTGAGGCTAACAGAGGCTAACAGTGTGAGGCTAATAGTGTGAGGCTAACGGTGTGAGGCCAACAGTGTGAGGCCAACAGTGTGAGGCTAACAGTGTGAGGCTAACAGTGTGAGGCTAACAGTGTGAGGCTAACGGTGTGAGGCTAACAGTGTGAGGCCAACAGTGTGAGGCTAACAGTGTGAGGCTAACGGTGTGAGGCTAACGGTGTGAGGCTAACGGTGTGAGGCCAACAGTGTGAGGCTAATAGTGTGAGGCTAACGGTGTGAGGCTAACGGTGTGAGGCTAACAGTGTGAGCCAACAGTGTGAGGCTAAAAGTGTGAGGCTAACGGTGTGAGGCTAACAGTGTGAGGCTAACAGTGTGAGGCTAATGTTTGTTTGGGCCCTTGTGCCATCTTGAGTTCATCTTCCAGACTGGATTATACCTCCGAGGTCGTGGTGTACAGAAGCTCTTGTGTTCAGAAAAAAAAGATACAATAAACTGATTCTGATGAACAAATGTGTTTTGTTCAGTTTGGACGTTACCGATAGTGTCCACGCCAGGTTCAGCCAGACTCCCTTTGAAGGTTGTGCCCTGAAGCAGACCTGAAAACCTACAAGCACAGAGACGTTAATAATGTTAATAATGATAATAATGATAATAATGATAATACAGTAACATATTAAACTTTGACCTGACCGTTTCATCACTCCAACAAACCGACTGCCTCCGTGTTTTTCAGTGGCTGTGTCACAGTGGTAATAATCTTGGAAAGTGACGGGAGCTGTGGAAGAAGCAGAGCAAGAATCACACAACCAACGTCCGTAAGAGAGAGACGTCACAGCTCCAGAGGAGGTATAAAAACGAGTATCATAGCAACCAAAGAGCCAATCAGGAGCGAGGCTGTTGAAGGTAACGCCCCCTCCCACCCACACCACTGGTTTAACAGGGAGCGGGCGCTTAGCAACGCTGTCAATCAACCCTGTTGCTAACGCTAACAGGAGCGACGTCGGGGAAAGAAGGACCTGATGTGTCTGTTATTAATGTTCATATGTTGATTTACAGACACAGACGTGAAATAAAAACCCCAGGATCATGTAGAGGGTTAATACGAACATTTAAGACCAAAGAAAAGAGAGAGAGACACAGTTTTTACACAGAAAGTGAACTGGAGCCAGAGTCAGTGGAGCAGGAAGTGCGACATGATCACTTCCTGTTTGAACGCGGTGCTAGCATGTTAGCTGTGTGCATTTCTATAAACAGTCTGTGGTAAAGATGATGGCGTGTGTCTGACCTGGGGGAGTGGAGCCGCTGCTTTTCATCTGGATAAAACAGTTGTTGTCCTCGATGGCGTCGCACTTTTCCAAAACTATCCTGATGTTTTCATAACACTGTGAAACACAGTTTACAGAAGATCAGCTTTATACAGTTTTTACTATTAAACTACATAAAAGCACCTTGAGGTTT
This sequence comes from Periophthalmus modestus, assembly GCA_019594935.1. Taxonomy (NCBI): domain Eukaryota; kingdom Metazoa; phylum Chordata; class Actinopteri; order Gobiiformes; family Gobiidae; genus Periophthalmus; species Periophthalmus modestus. The sequence goes on from JAIEZT010001390.1 coordinate 35,809,640, forward strand.
TACTTTTTTTTTGTAAACTGCAAAACTGATGTAAAACAGCTCAACAAAAATGAGAACAGACGTCTGTTCAAACCTGTAAAAACATGTCTCCCCGTTTCACTGGTGCTTTTCACAGTTTAAAGTATTTGTATTTTTAACTCGACAAACACGACTGAGCCTCAGAAAACTGGGCCCTGGGTAAAAGTCGTCACAGGGGCCACAGCACGTCTCATATAAACATGTAGAACGTGTAGAACATAAGATATAAACATGTTCTGTCACATGTAGAACAAAATATAAACATGTTCTGTCACGTGTAGAACATAAGATATAAACATGTTCTGTCACGTGTTCATCATGAGGACAGTAGTAAAAATACACTGAATGAGACGTGTCCAAAGGAGTGAAACATGTTCTGTCACCAGAACACAAGATCAGAACAGTGGTCGGTCACGGGCGGAGACAAGGTGGAGAGGGGGCGGTCAGACAAGGTGGAGTAGTAAAAATACACTGACGGAGAGACGTGGACAAGGTGGAGACATGGGGCGGAGAGCAGTGGGCGGAGACGGGGCGGAGACAAGGTGGAGAGGGGGCGGAGACGGGGCGGAGACGGGGCGGAGACATGGGTGCAGAGGGGGCGGAGACGGGGCGGAGACAGGGGTGGAGAGGGGGCGGAGAGGGGGCGGAGACGGGGTGGAGAGGGGGTGGAGACGGGGCGGAGGTGAACATAAATGTTTTCTGAGCCACATGTATAAGACGTTATTCAAGTCTGAATCAGTGGAAACTCGACTCTGTTCACTGAGCCGTTTGGACAGACAAATATAAACGTCTTTTATATCATTTTAAACTGGACTCACCTCGTCTTTGACTCTCAGAACTGGACTCACCTGGACTCAGAGTTAAACTGGACTCACCTCGTCTTTGACTCTCTGAGTTAAACTGGACTCACCTCGTCTTTGACTCTCAGAGTTTAAACTGGACTCACCTCGTCTTTGACTCTCAGAGTTAAACTGGACTCACCTCGTCTTTGACTCTGAGTTAACTGGACTCACCTCGTCTTTGACTCTCAGAGTTAAACTGGACTCTCACTCGTCTTTGACTCTGAGTTAAACTGGACTCACCTCGTCTTTGACTCTGAGTTAAACTGGACTCACCTCGTCTTTGACTCTCAGAGTAAACTGGACTCACCTCGTCTTTGACTCAGAGTTAAACTGGACTCACCTCGTCTTTGACTCAGAGTTAAACTGGACTCACCTCGTCTTTGACTCTGAGTTAAACTGGACTCACCTCGTCTTTGACTCTGAGAGTTAAACTGGACTCACCTCGTCTTTGACTCAGAGTTAAACTGGACTCACCTCGTCTTTGACTCAGAGTTAAACTGGACTCACCTCGTCTTTGACTCTGAGTTAAACTGGACTCACCTCGTCTTTGACTCAGAGTTAAACTGGACTCACCTCGTCTTTGACTCTGAGTTAAACTGGACTCACCTCGTCTTTGACTCAGAGTTAAACTGGACTCTCACCTCGTCTTTGACTCTCAGAGTTAAACTGGACTCACCTCGTCTTTGACTCAGAGTTAAACTGGACTCACCTCGTCTTTGACTCAGAGTTAAACTGGACTCACCTCGTCTTTGACTCTCAGAGTTAAACTGGACTCACCTCGTCTTTGACTCTCAGAGTTAAACTGGACTCACCTCGTCTTTGACTCTCAGAGTTAAACTGGACTCACCTCGTCTTTGACTCTGAGTTAAACTGGACTCACCTCGTCTTTGACTCTCAGAGTTAAACTGGACTCACCTCGTCTTTGACTCTCAGAGTTAAACTGGACTCACCTCGTCTTTGACTCAGAGTTAAACTGGACTCACCTCGTCTTTGACTCTCTGAGTTAAACTGGACTCACCTCGTCTTTGACTCTCTGAGTTAAACTGGACTCACCTCGTCTTTGACTCTCAGAGTTAAACTGGACTCACCTCGTCTTTGACTCTCAGAGTTAAACTGGACTCACCTCGTCTTTGACTCTCTGAGTTAAACTGGACTCACCTCGTCTTTGACTCTGAGTTAAACTGGACTCACCTCGTCTTTGACTCTGAGTTAAACTGGACTCACCTCGTCTTTGACTCAGAGTTAAACTGGACTCACCTCGTCTTTGACTCAGAGTTAAACTGGACTCACCTCGTCTTTGACTCAGAGTTAAACTGGACTCACCTCGTCTTTGACTCTCTGAGTTAAACTGGACTCACCTCGTCTTTGACTCTCAGAGTTAAACTGGACTCACCTCGTCTTTGACTCTGAGTTAAACTGGACTCACCTCGTCTTTGACTCTGAGTTAAACTGGACTCACCTCGTCTTTGACTCTCAGAGTTAAACTGGACTCACCTCGTCTTTGACTCTCTGAGTTAAACTGGACTGGACTCACCTCGTCTTTGACTCAGAGTTAAACTGGACTCACCTCGTCTTTGACTCAGAGTTAAACTGGACTCACCTCGTCTTTGACTCTCAGAGTTAAACTGGACTCACCTCGTCTTTGACTCTCAGAGTTAAACTGGACTCACCTCGTCTTTGACTCTGAGTTAAACTGGACTCACCTCGTCTTTGACTCAGAGTTAAACTGGACTCACCTCGTCTTTGACTCTCAGAGTTAAACTGGACTCACCTCGTCTTTGACTCAGAGTTAAACTGGACTCACCTCGTCTTTGACTCTCAGAGTTAAACTGGACTCACCTCGTCTTTGACTCTGAGAGTTAAACTGGACTCACCTCGTCTTTGACTCTGAGTTAAACTGGACTCACCGTCTTTGACTCAGAGTTAAAACTGGACTCACCTCGTCTTTGACTCTCAGAGTTAAACTGGACTCACCTCGTCTTTGACTCAGAGTTAAACTGGACTCACCTCGTCTTTGACTCAGAGTTAAACTGGACTCACCTCGTCTTTGACTCAGAGTTAAACTGGACTCACTCGTCTTTGACTCTGAGTTAAACTGGACTCTGAGTCTTTGAACTGAGTTAAACTGGACTCACCTCGTCTTTGACTCTGAGTTAAACTGGACTCACCTCGTCTTTGACTCTCAGAGTTAAACTGGACTCACCTCGTCTTTGACTCTGAGTTAAACTGGACTCACCTCGTCTTTGACTCTCAGAGTTAAACTGGACTCACCTCGTCTTTGACTCTCAGAGTTAAACTGGACTCACCTCGTCTTTGACTCTGAGTTAAACTGGACTCACCTCGTCTTTGACTCTCTGAGTTAAACTGGACTCACCTCGTCTTTGACTCTCTGAGTTAAACTGGACTCACCTCGTCTTTGACTCTGAGTTAAACTGGACTCACCTCGTCTTTGACTCAGAGTTAAACTGGACTCACCTCGTCTTTGACTCTCAGAGTTAAACTGGACTCACCTCGTCTTTGACTCTCAGAGTTAAACTGGACTCACCTCGTCTTTGACTCTCTGAGTTAAACTGGACTCACCTCGTCTTTGACTCTCAGAGTTAAACTGGACTCACCTCGTCTTTGACTCTCAGAGTTAAACTGGACTCACCTCGTCTTTGACTCTGAGTTAAACTGGACTCACCTCGTCTTTGACTCTGAGTTAAACTGGACTCACCTCGTCTTTGACTCTCTGAGTTAAACTGGACTCACCTCGTCGTCTTTGACTCAGAGTTAAACTGGACTCACCTCGTCTTTGACTCTGAGTTAAACTGGACTCACCTCGTCTTTGACTCCGAGTTAAACTGGACTCACCTCGTCTTTGACTCTGAGTTAAACTGGACTCACCTCGTCTTTGACTCTGAGTTAAACTGGACTCACCTCGTCTTTGACTCCGAGTTAAACTGGACTCACCTCGTCTTTGACTCTGAGTTAAACTGGACTCACCTCGTCTTTGACTCTGAGTTAACTGGACTCACCTCGTCTTTGACTCTGAGTTAAACTGGACTCACCTCGTCTTTGACTCTGAGTTAAACTGGACTCACCTCGTCTTTGACTCTGAGTTAAACTGGACTCACCTCGTCTTTGACTCTCTGAGTTAAACTGGACTCACCTCGTCTTTGACTCTCTGAGTTAAACTGGACTCACCTCGTCTTTGACTCTGAGTTAAACTGGACTCACCTCGTCTTGACTCTCAGAGTTAAACTGGACTCACCTCGTCTTTGACTCCGAGTTAACTGGACTCACCTCGTCTTTGACTCCGAGTTAAACTGGACTCACCTCGTCTTTGACTCAGAGTTAAACTGGACTCACCTCGTCTTTGACTCTCAGAGTTAAACTGGACTCACCTCGTCTTTGACTCAGAGTTAAACAGGACTCACCTCGTCTTTGACTCAGAGTTAAACTGGACTCACCTCGTCTTTGACTCTCAGAGTTAAAACTGGACTCACCTCGTCTTTGACTCTGAGTTAAACTGGACTCACCTCGTCTTTGACTCAGAGTTAAACTGGACTCACCTCGTCTTTGACTCAGAGTTAAACTGGACTCACCTCGTCTTTGACTCTGAGTTAAACTGGACTCACCTCGTCACTCTCTGAGTTAAACTGGACTCACCTCGTCTTTGACTCTCTGAGTTAAACTGGACTCACCTCGTCTTTGACTCAGAGTTAAACTGGACTCACCTCGTCTTTGACTCTCAGAGTTAAACTGGACTCACCTCGTCTTTGACTCTCTGAGTTAAACTGGACTCACCTCGTCTTTGACTCAGAGTTAAACTGGACTCACCTCGTCTTTGACTCTCTGAGTTAAACTGGACTCACCTCGTCTTTGACTCAGAGTTAAACTGGACTCACCTCGTCTTTGACACAGAGTTAAACTAAACTGGACTCACCTCGTCTTTGACTCCAGAGTTAAACTGGACTCACCTCGTCTTTGACTCTCAGAGTTAAACTGGACTCACCTCGTCTTTGACTCTCAGAGTTTACATGGACTCACCTCGTCTTTGACTCTGAGTTAAACTGGACTCACCTCGTCTTTGACTCACAGTTAAACTGGACTCACTCGTCTTTGACTCTGAGTTAAACTGGACTCACCTCGTCTTTGACTCAGAGTTAAACTGGACTCACCTCGTCGTCTTTCACGCTCTGGCTCGACAGGTGGTTGGAGTGAACCCACATGGCGTTTCTCAGAATATTCACTCGATCTTCTTCCTGTTGTTGAAACATCTGCCACATAAAGAACATTTGAAACATAAAACTCAGAGCTCGGATCTTTACACGTTTCCTCTGACAAGAAACCGACGAAACCTCAGCTTCCTCCAAGGTTTGAGGTTAGAGATTCACGCCTCAAAATACACGAGTACACACAGTACATACAGTACACACAGTACACAGTACATACAGTGCATAGTACATACAGCACATACAGTACACACAGTACATACAGTACATACAGTACACACAGCACACACAGCACATACAGTACACACAGTACATACAGTACACACAGTACATACAGTACACACAGTACACAGTACATACAGTACATACAGTACATACAGTACATACAGTACACACAGCACAGTACACACATACAGTACATGTACAGACAGTACATACAGTACCACAGTACATACAGTACATACAGTACCCCACAGCACACACCTGCACACACAGTACACACAGTAGCCTACAGTACACACAGTACACCACAGTACACACAGTAACACCGTCACATGCAGTGGGGTACATACAGCACATACAGTACACACAGTACATAGTACATCCATGTACATACAGTGACTACAGTACACTCCAGTACTACAGTACACACAGCACATACTTTTGTACACACAGTACACTTGCACACACTGTACATACAGTACACCTGTACACACACAGCAGCACCACACAGCACACACAGTACACCAGTACATACAGTACACACAGTGCATAGTACATACAGCACATACAGTACACACAGTACACACAGTACACACAGTACTGTGTACACACAGCACATACAGTACACACAGCACACTCAGTACACACAGCACACACCAGTACATACAGTACATACAGTACACACAGCACAGAGAGCACATACTCTACACACCCTACACCTTGTACATACACCACACACACACACAGCACATACACAGTATCACCCTGCACATCCAGTACACACAGTACATCCAGTACACACAGTAGAGAGAGAGACAGTACATACAGTACACACAGTAAATACAGTACACACAGTAAGAGACAGAGTACACACAGTACACACAGCACCTTGTACACAGTACACACAGTACACACAGTAAAAGTACACACAGTACACACAGTAAAGTACGTGTACACACACCAACATTACACAGTACACAGTACACACAGTAAACGTACACACAGTACACACAGTACACAGTACACACAGTAAAAGTACACAGTACACACAGTACACACAGTAAAAGTACACAGTACACACAGTAAAAGTACACAGTACACACAGTAAAAGTACACAGTACAGTATTTACCTCACATGTGCTGATATAAGACGTCTCCCAGTCTTGGCGGATTTTGTCCAGTTGTTCCACATTTGCCGAGTAAAGTTTTTCTAAAAACACGAGCACAGAATTACCAAAATAATATTTATAATCCTGCACCTCATTTGTGTTGAACCCAGAGGTGGAAGAAGTACTCAAGTACTCAAGTCTGTTACTTAAGTAAAAGTATCACATGAAAAACTCTTTAATACAACAGGTATTAAAGTACCTGATTAAAGAGTAAAAGTATTTCACAGATTTTGAGTCTTAAAAAGCTTCAAATGTGATTTTGATAAAGATTTGAGCTGAATTTTGTTCAACAGAAACAAGTGAATCATTGTTTTTAGTTTTTATTTGTATATTTCTGTTTTGTTCATTTTCTGATCGTGTTAAAATAAACCTCAGACTTTTCAGCAGCTCTCACACAATAAAAATACTTTTACCTTTCAGTCCTGTTCATAGATGTAGTGGAGTAAAAGTACAGATACTGCTCTGATGTACTCGAGTAAAAGTAAAAGTACACACTGTAAAATGTACTTAAGTAAAAGTATAGTAAGTACTTCACGTTCACTTTGTTTGGTTCCACCTCTGGTTGTTTAACTCACCAGCTTTATCTGCCTCTTCTCTGCACAGTTTTGACTTGATTTTCATCTGAAAAAAACAAAGTAATAAAAAAATCAGTCTCCGTCACATGTTTTCAGCTCGTCTGCAGGTTTTTATCCCAGATCAGATCACGTCTTGTATCTTGTGTCGGTTCAGTCCTGAGTCTGAGATGAAAGTGGCTCGTTACCTTCTCGATCATCTTGGGAGTCGCTGTTGGAGCGTTGTCCATCTTCTCGGCCGTTTGCTCGGCTTCGTCTGCGTCTCTGCAGCGCTGTTCATAAGATCTTTTAGACTGAAAGAAAAACACAACATGAGACATTTTCTGTTTCTGAGGAGCAGCACCACAAACAGTAAAGTCACAAACGTCTCGGGGACAGGACGGGTCAAACGTCTGGACTGTGTTTGTGTTTCCTCCTTTTACAGAGACACGTCGGATCAAAAAACTCATTTATATTTGACCAAACTGCAGTGTCTCTAATAAAAGTGTTTAAAATGTGAATGTTTATAAAACTCTTTAATATTAAAGTCAGAGCTGGACGTTCTCAGGTGTTACTTCAGTAAAAGTGCAGAGACCAGAGCAAAAAGTGTTCAAATAAAAGTATTGAAGTACTCATTTAAAAATGTACTTAAAGAGTAAAAACTCAGAGTATTTGATGCAGATTTTGAGACTTAATCCAGTGTAAACTTGTTTGAAATGAACTCGCTTCGTCTCACGGAGTTTAATGATCAGACGTGAAAACAGATATTTAACTTGACGTCGGGCGACATAAACGAGGCGTAAAAACACGACACAGACGAGTTTGTCCCTGAATGTGTTTGTGTGTCTGCTTAAGATTATCTCTATCAGGTTTTTGTGAGATGAGCTAAAATGAATAAAGATTTACAAAAAGAGAAAGAGATGTTTGTGCCTCAAAGCTAACGCTAATGCTAATGCTAATGCTAATTTTGAAACGTAGTAAATATTAAAACATAAACTGAAGTATTTCACATTTTAAAATAATTGTGTCGTCTTTATTGTAATTAATTATAATGTCAATAGTTGGTTTATTTTTTGTTTTAATAAAAGTGACACACACAGCTACACGCTCAGAGCGCAGGGTTAGAATCAAAAGTGAAAGTGAAAGAGGAGATGTGCCTGACTCACGTCCATGGTCTTCTTATAAAGTGAGACTTTAGTTTTCTGAACCTTCTCCACGACACATTCAAACTGTAAAAGAACAAACGTTACTCTGTTGTTTCCATCTTTGGACCATGATGCAGATGAAAGTTCAGACTTTTCTCCTCTGCTCCTTCTGTCTCTCTCTGAACTGCTCCATCCTCTTCACCTCGTCCCTCAGCTCCAGAGCCAGCTGCATGTGCTGCTTCCCCACGTTTTCCATTTCTGACGAGCAGAACAAAAACTCACAAAGGTCAGGTTCACAGGACAAAAGTCTGGACACATGTTTCTGTTTAATACTTTTATATTTATATAAAACTCCACATGTTTGAGGCCAGACATAAGAAAAAAGTGAAATAACTGAACGTTTCTGATGTTCAGATCGTCCTCGTCTCTTTGTGCAGCTCAAACCTTCAGCTTCATCCAGTCCCTCAAAAGTTTTCACTTCACTGAGAGAAAAAGTGACCAAAGCAAAAGGTGAAGTAAATGTCTCTGTGTAAATGTCTCTGTGTAAATGTCTCTGTGTAAATGTGTCTCTGTGTAAATGTGTCTCTGTAAATGTCTCTGTGTAAATGTGTCTCTGTGTAAATGTCTCTGTGTAAATGTCTCTGTGTAAATGTGTCTCTGTAAATGTCTCTGTGTAAATGTCTCTGTGTAAATGTCTCTGTGTAAATGTCTCTGTGTAAATGTGTCTCTCTGTAAATGTCTCTGTGTAAATGTCTCTGTGTAAATGTCTTTCTGTAAATGTCTCTGGTCTGTGTCAGTCCCACAGACTTTAACATGAGTCTTTGACCCGTTTAAGGGTAAAACATGATTAACACATGTGAAACTGTTTAAAAGACAATAATGGACACTGCAGATAAACATGGAAACGGGACAATTTATCACAACTGAAGGATCCAGCAAAACCCCAAAAAACAGGACTGAGACCCACTGGTCAGAAACTGGACCTTACACAGGACCCTCAGATCTGAAATGCATCATGTAAAACTGAGCCTGTGTAAAGGTGAGGTGGGTTTAGTTGTGGTTTAGTTGTGCTGCTCTTTGTGGTAGATGCCTTTAGCTGTAGTGACTCTGCTGTTTTTTATATATATATAACTTCACATACACTATATAAAAAGACTCAAACTTTTTTTCTCACTGTCTGATAAAAAATCAGACTAAACCTTTCTGTTTTAGGTAAATTAGGATTATCAAAATAATTTTTATTTGCCAAATGCCAGAATAATGAGAGAAGGATTTTTTAATATAATATTTCATGACTTTGTTCAGAGTCAGAAGTTTATATACAGTAAGATTATTATAACTTTAAACAGTTTGGGGAAACCCAGATGATGATGTCATGTGTGTGGAAGCGTCTGATTGGTTTATTGACACATCTGAGTTAATCAGAGACTCACCTGTGGATGTGTCTGAATCTCACCTGAAACACTCTGCTTCTTTGTGAAACATCATGAGAAAGTCAAAAGAATCAGCCAAGAATCAGGAAGAGAAGTGTGGACCTGGAAAAGTCTGGTTCATCCTGGTGCTGTTTCCAGACGCCTGAAGGTGAAATTTTCATCTGTTCAAACAGTTATACCAAGTATAAAGACGAAGAGAATGTCCAGCATCACACCTCAGGAAGGAGACGAGTCCCACAGATGAACGAGCTTTGGGCTGAAATGTGCAGATCAACAAGAACAAAAGAAAAAGACTTTGTGAAGCTGCTGCTGAAGCTGTGAGAGTTTGTCATTATGAGTGAAACGAGGAACCGACATGGACTGAAAGGAAACTCTGCAGGAAGAAAACACGACTCCAAAAGAAACAAGAAAAACACAGATTACAGTTTGTAAAAGCTCAGGGACAAAGAGCTTCATGTTTGGAGACATGTCCTGTGTCTGAACAAACTCCATCGTTACGTTTGGAGGAAAAAGGGGGATGTCTGAGAACTCCATCCCAACTGTGAAACACGGGGGAGGCAGCATCATGTCGTGGGGTTGTTTCGCTGCAGGAGGGACTGGTGCACTTCACAAAACAGAAGCATCATGAGGAAAGAACATTATGTGGAAAAACTGAAGAAACATCTCCAGGCATCAGCCAGGAAGTTGAAGCCTGGAACAAACGGGTCTCAAATGGATAATGACCTGAAGCATACGGCTAAACTGGTGACAAAGAGGCTTAAGGATAACAAAGAGGCTTAAGGATAATAAAGGGGCTTAAGGATAACAAAGGGTCGAGGATAACAAAGTCGATGTTTTGGAGTGTCCATCACAAAGTCCTGATCTCAGTCCTATTGAAAATGTCTGAACAGACCTGAAAAGGCCTGTGCGAGTGAGACGGACACAAACTGGGCTCAGTTACACCAGTTTTGTCGAATGCGACAAAACTCCTGCAACTATTGTAAGAAGTTTGTGGAAGGAAATCCAAAATATTTGACATAAGTCACAGTTTAAAAACAATGGAACAAATACTAATGAAATGCCTGTAAACTTCTGACTGTGAAGAAAGTCATGAAATATTATATTTAAAAAATCCTTCTCATTATTCTGGCATTTAGCAAATAGAAATCATTTAGTTAATCGTAATGGACCGATGTGCATATATATACATCACTACAGCAGAAGTCACTACAGTTAAGTACCAAACCTTCTGGTTGTGACTAGTTGTGAACAGTCACTGGGTGAAAATCTTATCTAGGGTCACTGATGGGTCCAAGGCAGAAGGTTGAGATTATCTGTGTAGTTAAATGTAAAGACGAGTTGAACTTTTCTCATGAGGGAGAGTAAATTCAAAGTGCATCTCCATTTGCAGATACATCTGGGTGTAAAATGCAAGTAGACAAAGTGTACGTCATGTCAACACCATGACGCCAGTGACATATCACGCCAGTGAATTATTTTACTTCACACTTAACACTGTGAGTGAATTAGAGAAGAACTGAGGCAACATGTAAAACGACTATGGCTTGTGAATTTCATACATTTGATGCTGCAGAAGAGTAAATCAGCACAGATGCCAGCTAAGAACAAAACTGACAAAACTGTGTGTGTCAGTTTTGTTCTTTGCTTAGTTGAAGTGGCTGATCAAGAAATCCAATGAAAGAGAAAGAGCTGGACTGAAGGACAGAGGCTCATCCTGGAGCACAGGAGCCTTGAGCACCAGAGCGATAGAGGCTCAGATCTACCACCAGACAAGACCCAAGACAAAGAGGCTCCTGAGACAATCCAGCTCATAACTGCAGGTGTAAGATGCTGCAGGGGAAAACAAACATGGAGCCACATAACCAAGTGGAGCCATAGTGACAGAAACATCTGTGCAGAGAACGGACTGGAAAACCCCCAGGTCAAGAAACACCTCCAAAGGTCAAGAAACACCTCCAAAGGTCGTGGAGAATGAGCCAAGATCCTGTGGGACTCAGATACAGACTGACAGATGGAGATGGACCAACCGGACATAGTGGAGGTGGAGAAACAACAGAGCAAAGCCGTCGTGGTGGAACATCACAGAACCAAGAGAACATCAGGAAAAAGGAGCATGAGAAACTAGAGAAATACGTGTGTGTGTGTGTGTGTGTGTGTGTGTGTGTGTGTGTGTGTGTGTGTGTGTGTGTGTGTGTGTGTCTGTGTGTGTGTGTGTGTGTGTGTGTGTCTGTGTGTGTGTGTGTGTGTGTGTGTGTGTGTGTGTGTCTGTGTCTGTGTGTGTGTGTGTGTGTGTGTGTGTGTGTGTGTGTGTGTGTGTGTGTGTGTGTGTGTGTGTGTGTGTGTGTGTACTGTGTGTGTGTGTGTGTGTGTGTGTGTGTGCGCAATGTGTGTAAAAGTTTTGTCTGTGTTGTGTGTGCTGTGTGTGTGTGTGTGGTGTGTGTGTGTGTCTGTGTGTGTGTGTGCCGTGTGTCTGTGTGTGTGTGTGTGTGTCTGTGTGTGTGTGTGTGTGTGTGGTGTGTCTGTGTGTGTGTGTGTGTGTTTCCATACGTATTTTCACAATTATAAGGCGCAATTAAAAGTCTTAAATTTTCTGCAAAGTGTATGGAGTGCCCTATGGTGCAGTGCGCATAATGTGTCGTCTTTTCCTACGTCCGCTTCTGGAGAGCGGACTGAGGAGAGGACAGCCTGAGAACGGTAAAGAGGGAATGGTGGGCGTGAACGAAGACACACCCCGAATAGTTCAAAAGTGCAGGTATCGTTTTGGCAACCTTTTAAATGCCACCTGCTAAGAGACACGCTTATGAAGCGCAGTTTAAACTGCAAACTATCAGCTACGTGGAGGAACATGGCAAAAAATGATGTGAGCACTTTGCTAAATACTTTTATTAAAGCACAACCGAACACAGTTTTGCTTCCTTTGCCTTTTTTAGAGCATTTACTAACATGCATGTTTCACTGTGCCTGCGCCCTAAGGCCCGGTGACCCTTTTGTGTGATGCATGCAAAAAAAAGCACCGTAACTGAAACTGTGCTTTAAAATCCGGTGCGCCCCACACACACACACACACAAAATAATATATATATATATATTATTATATATATATATATATATATATATAATATATATATATATATATATATATATATATATATATATATATATATATACACACACACATATACACACACAGATATAGTTGGACTGGGTATAGTTGGACTGGGTTCTATTGAACTATGGACTGGGTCCTAGTTGGACTGGGTTCTAGTTGGACTGGGTATATATTGGACTGGGTCCTAGTTGGACCGGGTCCTAGTTGGACTGGTTGGACCGGGTCCTAGTTGGACTGGGTTCTAGTTGGACTGGGTTCTAGTTGATATATGTATATATGGGTCCTAGTTGGACTGGGTTCTAGTTGGACTGGGTTCTAGTTGAACTGGTTGGACTGGGTCCTAGTTGGACTGGGTTCTAGTTGGACTGGGTTCTAGTTGGACTGGGTCCTAGTTGGACTGGGTCCTAGTTGGACTGGGTTCTAGTTGGACTGGGTTCTAGTTGGACTGGGTTCTACAATCAGACTCTTTAGACTCGTAGTAAAATACTTACGTTTTTTCATTTCATCAAACGCTGCTCTCAGTGTGCTGGAAAACATTGATATAAAGATTATAAATGTGACTTCCCTCACACAAAATGATCTGTGCATAATGAACCCACCTGATCTCAAAAAGGCCTCCGGCTTTGTGCGCTATGGCCACCAGCTCTTTACCGTATTTCTCTTCAGCCGAGGCCCTGAGTGAACAAAACCACACGTCAATGTGGTGACGCTTCAGACCCAGAATACACCAGCGTATGTTCACATAAACCCACCTCATCTTTAAGAGGTCCTCCAGGTCTTTGCACGTCCTCCGTCCGTCATTGAGTCTCTGAGTCAGAGCCTCGTAGCCTGTGTTACTAATGAAGTCTGCACTCTAAAATAGAGCTGGAGTTACTCATAGTTTCATACATAAAGACATTTTAGTCGCGTTGATTTAAGCAGAAGTTCTAGACAGTGGGATGTGTTCTATCCGTCTGGAGGTTAGATCTCACCACGGCCTCTGGAGCTGGACTCGTGAAGGGCAAATGTAAAGTAACTAATGGCATTTTATTCTCTCTTTTATTCTGCCCCGTGCAGGGAGGGGCCCCTCACAAAGTCTGCAATGTGCATTTTCTATTAAACAACACGTAGTCCAGGCCCAACACTACGATTTTTTACCCAGGGCCCAGAATTTGGAGCTACAGTCCTGCTCAAAACACGTCTAACATGTGCAACAAGAGCTGCAACAGTTTAATAACAGACATTAAAGTCCACAACTCTGCTAAAGATTTAGTTTGTACCTGGCATCTAAAACGAGAAGGATGGCAGTAGAAACCAGTTCACAGCTAAACCACAAGGAAACTGCAGACTACAGGCATCATTTAAACAGACTGAACTGAACCTTTCGCTCCTTAAAGAACATGTTTCTGAGTCTCTGTGCTGAGTAAATAATTGTGGGGTGAAAACAGCAGCTCCACAGATGAAAACGAGACAGAAAAATGCACAAAAGCAAATTTAGTTTGTTCTGCCTCAGTGCCACTCACTTAATGCATAACCTCTAAACACATGAAACATTCAGTTGGGTGGAGTAAAGAGTAAAAGTCATGAAAAAAGAGTTAAACACAAACACACACAATCATCTCCGTTTGTGCGTTACGAGGTTTTGGCTGTTCAGGGAGGTGCCATTATAATTCATGTGTTGTAACGTGGGGTAAACTTCACTTGTGTAAATGGCTAAACCGTCTCAAAAGTGCAGCTCGTACTAAGAATATGACACAGATTAAGTTACAGACAAAGTGTAATCAGAAACAACTCACCCAAAAAGAGTCCTTAAACTGTAAAGCCATTTACTGCAGATGTATTTCCTTCATTAATAGAGCAGCTGGGACAAGTGTTTTCTGCATGTGGACGATGACAGAGAGGAAACGCTGAAGTCACTGAGCCGCACAAAAGAGGAACAGTCAGAACAAACGCCAACCGCCTGAGCCACTGCACAGCTTCACTTCTGAGGGTTAGTGGTTGTAGAAGTTTGTTTCTTTTTATGTCGTCATCACTCACTCTTCTGTCAGACAGAACAGCCCCGCCGCTCGGCTCATCGCCTGGTCTGATGTTCTGATCTTCTGATCTTCTAATGTTCTAATGTTCTAATGTTCTAATGTTCTGATGTTCTGATGATCTAATGTTCTGATGTTCTGATGTTCTGATGTTCTGATATTCTGATGATCTAATGTTCTGATGATCTAATGTTCTGATGTTCTGATATTCTGATGATCTAATGTTCTAATGTTCTAATGTTCTAATATTCTAATGTTCTAATATTCTAATGTTCTAATGTTCTAATATTCTAATGTTCTAATGTTCTAATATTCTAATATTCTAATATTCTAATGTTCTGATGATCTGATATTCTGATGTTCTAATATTCTAATATTCTGATGATCTAATGTTCTAATGTTCTGATGATCTGATGTTCTAATGTTCTAATATTCTAATGTTCTAATGTTCTAATATTCTAATGTTCTAATGTTCTAATATTCTAATATTCTAATATTCTAATGTTCTGATGATCTGATATTCTGATGTTCTAATATTCTAATATTCTGATGATCTAATGTTCTAATGTTCTGATGATCTGATGTTCTAATATTCTAATATTCTAATGTTCTAATATTCTAATGTTCTGATGATCTGATATTCTGATGTTCTAATGTTCTAATATTCTAATGTTCTAATATTCTAATATTCTAATGTTCTGATGATCTGATATTCTGATGTTCTAATATTCTAATATTCTGATGATCTAATGTTCTAATGTTCTGATGATCTGATGTTCTAATGTTCTAATATTCTAATGTTCTAATGTTCTAATATTCTAATGTTCTAATGTTCTGATCTGTTCTAATGTTCTAATGTTCTAATATTCTAATATTCTAATATTCTAATGTTCTGATGATCTGATTTTGATGTTCTAATATTCTAATATTCTGATTAAATCTAATTATTCTAATGTTCTGATGATCTGATGTTCTAATATTCTAATATTCTAATGTTCTAATATTCTAATGTTCTGATGATCTGATGATTCTGATGTTCTAATGTTCTAATATTCTAATGTTCTAATATTTCTAATATTCTAATGTTCTGATGATCTGATGTTCTGGTGATCTGATGTTCTAATATTCTAATGTTCTAATATTCTAATGTTCTGATGATCTGATGTTCTGATGTTCTAATGTTCTGATGATCTAATGTTCTGGTGATCTGATGTTCTAATATTCTAATGTTCTAATATTCTAATGTTCTAATATTCTAATGTTCTGATGATCTGATGATGTTCTAATATTCTAATGTTCTAATATTCTAATGTTCTAATGTTCTACATGTTCTAATATGTTAATGTTTCTATTATTCTAATGTTCTCTAATATTCTAATGTTCTAATGTTCTAATATTCAATATTCTAATTATTGATGATGATCTATTTGATGTTCTAATGTTCTGAAGATCTAATTTCTGATGATCTGATGTGTTAATATTCTAATGTTCTAATATCTAAGACATTCTAATGATCTATGTTCTGATGATCTGATGTTCTAATATTCTAATGTTCTAATGTTCTAATATTCTAATATTCTAATATTCTAATATTCTGATGATCTGATATTCTGATGTTCTAATGTTCTGATGATCTGATGTTCCGATGTTCTAATGTTCCGATGTTCTAATGTTCTAATGTTCTGATGATCTGATGTTCTAATATTCTAATGTTCCGATGTTCTAATGTTCTGATGATCTAATGTTCTAATGTTCTGATGATCTGATGTTTAACTCTTTCTGTCTGAGTCTGGAGTTCACCTCGTTCTGAGATGTTTGCTCTGTGCTCCAGCCTCTGTTAATGATAAAATGATTCGTCTAAAATGGTTTCATGTTTACATCATATTCTGCAAAATCAAAGGGTTTTTTTTGGAGTATGTTTGAACAATCTTTATTCGCTTATTTTGAAGACTTTCTGTTTGAGAGAAGAGCTAAACCTGCAGAGTTTGTGTGTTAAACATGTGAATAAAACAGTGAAACTTGGGCCCTCAAAGATTCACTGAAGTGTTTGCCTGGATCAGCCGTGACTTTGTTCCTCTGAGCTTGAACCATTAACTATTAAATATTAATTATTAAATATAAACCAAACAATGGCTCCGTGAGGATGAGGAACTACATCACCTGAACCTCATTAGTGACACAAAGTTCACACTAGTTTTTTTGAACCATTTCCCATTTAAACGTGACATTCATCAGACTGACATCAAACCGTGTTTTCTTTTTATTCTCATGGTAAATTTATAAATGTTGAAGATCATTTGTATTAGACTAGACTCAAGAACATGTGTCAAATCTGCATTTGAACAATATTTATTTCATCTGCTGCTGTTTGCTCACTGTTATTCAGTTTTGTGCAGTTTAAACCTGAACATTCCTCCTGAATTTGGACAATAACCACATCCACTCACTCATAAACTTTGAACTGGTGCATTGTTGCATTATTCACCATTTCTCACCCCCCAAACAATGATCATATTCACAATATCCATAAGCACTGAACTGGTTTGCATTGTTGCACTATTGTCACATTTCTCAGGTTTCTGTCTGTTTGTCTGTGCCTCTGCACTTTATCAATGATAATGATATTACTTTATGTTGCTGAAAAATTGATACAGTGTCACACTGTGTGAATGTTTACACTTGGGTATTTAATGGGGTTTTTATTGGGTTTGCACTTAACATGCTATGAGGATGCTCCAAACGCAATTTCGTTGTTATATGTGACAATGACAATAAATTCTTGAATTGAATTGAAGATGTGAGACAGGCCTCCACTTTAAATCCAGGCTCAGTTCTGTTTATCTTGTGACTGAAAGAGTTTTACTCTGCACTCTGCTTTTTTAATGCCAATTTTTATGTTGCTAGGCAAGGCACAATTCATACACAAAGTAATTCAGTGTTTTACAGCATCAGAAAGACATTGTGCTGTAAAAATAAACTTGCCTTGAACCAGATCATTTGTCTTAGTGTCCAGACCTCAGTCACTTTCTGTATTACAACAAAGATTTGATTTTAACAATATTCATTGTAGCCGTGCCGTGCCGTTCCCTCTCGGGTCGTGCCGTTCTGGACTTTTCAATCGCAGTGTTTAAGAAAGCTCTTAATAAAATGTGGTGGCATTTATAGAGGAGGCACTGGCCTCCCTGGCCTCCCGCCTCCTTCCTCTCGCCTGTCTCTCTCTCTCTCTCTCGTCTCTCTCTCTCTCTCGTCTCTCTCTGCTCATCTCTCTCTCTCTCTCTCTCTCTCTCTCTCCCCGACTCTCACTCTCTCCGTGACTCTCACTCTCTCCGACTCTGGATAAAATCATCCGACTGTTTTCTGCTTCCGTCAGATCTACACAAAGATTTGATTCTGATTCTAAGATTCACTGAAGCGTTTACATAGATCAGCCGTGATATGCACACGCGTGTCGTCACTGCACACGCGTGTCGTCACTGCACACACGTGTCGTCACTGCACACTGCACACGTGTCGTCACTGCACACGCCTGTCGTCACTGCACACTGTGTTGACGGGAAGTGCATCACCTGAACCTGATCAGTGCTAGAAAATTCTCAGAAATAAAAGGTTATAGCAGCAGAAAGTTTATATTTGTATTTAAAACATTTAAACTCCACGTTCAGATTTACACCAAGTCACATTTTTCTTTTGGTAAATTTACAAATGTTGAAGATGATTTTTATTAGACTCAAGAACTTCAAATCTGCATTTTAACAGTTTTTATTTTAGCTTTTTCCATCAGATTTAAAAGGTCCATATCACACTATTCTGTTTCCTCTTCACAAAGAAAAACACTCTGTTCCACCTTGTGATGTCATCATGTGGTGATACAGGAAGTGCTCCACTGTGTTTTTAAACTCCACCTTCACTAGAATCATCTGGATCATTTCAGTCCTGGAGTCACTTATCTCGACTGAACTAAAGGAGCTGTTCACTTGAAAACTACCACATGATGACATCACAAGGTGGAACAGAGCGTTTTGAGCTCTGGAGATGTTACAGACTCATAATAAAGTGTGACTCAAAGTCCGTTTTTGAGGAGGAAACATTAGAACATGGTTTAAACCTCAGTTGGTTGGTGATATGGGACCTAAAATTAGCCGATAAACTGGTGTCGTCTGAAACTCAAAATGACCCATCATACGTGGAAAACAACATAAACCCTTGTCCCTCTGTAAATCTGCAGCGTCTCCACTTCACCGACAGTTTTCTGGCTCTTTTCTCGGAGCAGTGGTTTATAACTCGTCGTGTGTGGCGTGTAACTGTCGGCCGTAGTCGGTTACTTCACTGTTCATAAACGTTTCCTGGTTTCTCAGTATTTCTGACACAGACAGACGTCCGTCCTGGTCCTGGTCCACTTCTCTGATCAAGTGAAGAGCCTGTTCAGAGAGAGCAGAGATTAAAACAACTGTTGAGTTTCAGTTCAAAGATGCAGTGCGTAACTTTGTGGGGCGTGTTTCTGTGGAGACGTTATTGCTTTGCCTGGAATGTTCCAGTAGGGCATTAAAGGTCCCATATTAAACAGACTGTAGCTTTAAAGTATGTTCTAATGTTTCCTCCTCAAACCCAAACCTGCTGCGTTTTCACACGTTTAACACTGAGTCTGTAACATCTCCAAAACTCACACTGCTCGAAGCAGCTTTACATTTTCTAGATTATAGTTATGAAATTATAGTGTTTTATGGTAAAATGAGCAGGTAGTGAAACAGTCTAAAGTGCACTGTGGAACTTTTCAGGCTGATGAACAGAAGACGCCTCATTAACATGTGAAAAGCTGCAGCTTCTTGAAACTTGTTCCTTAAATAGTTTTTAGTAAATGTCGAATGTTTTCAGATCCTCTCAGTTTAGTTTTACCTTTTCTCACTGGCAAAGGCCCAATATCAAACAAAACTGACTCTGATGAGCTGCAAGTCATGTTCCAACTCTGTCACCAAAGACAAAGCTCCAAACGCTCTGCTCCACCTTGTGATGTCATCAAGTGGTAGTTTAAGTGAACATCTCCTTTTTCCTTTAGTTCAGTAGATTGGCAAATCCAAAGGTGAAATTATCCAAATGATTCTAAAAACACAGTGGAGCACTTCCTGTATCACCACATGATGACATCACAAGGTGGAACAGAGTGTTTTCAGTTTGAGAGAAGAACTCAGCCTAAATCTGCAGGTTTGTGTTAAACATGAGAATGAAACAAAACACAGCTCCAGGTTTGAGACGAGGAAACAGTAGAACAGAGACTTTAATACTAGTTAGACAAATCTATCTTTCTATCCATCTGTTCTTTTTCTATTTTCTTTTATGTGAAGCACTTTGCTTGGCTGAAGTTGTTTTAAATGTGTTATAGAAATAAACTTGAATTTTACATCTTTGTGACTGACACTGAACCTGCAGACTCCCGTCTGAAGTTTAGGGTCAGTTCTCACAAACGTACCTCTTCTCTGGCTGAACCGTAACTATTCGGAGCGACCCATCGAAGCTGCTCTTCTCGGTTTAACTTTCCGTCTTTGTCTTGATCGTACAGATCTTTGAAACGCACCGACTCTTCTATTTCCCACTGCGAGACAGGATCACCTACGAGAGGAAGGAACCTGAAGTGAAGCAGTTCATCCAAACACGTGTGAAGGATGTGTTCGGGGGGCGTGTTCGGGGGCGTGTTCGGGGGGCCTGTTCGGGGGGCGTGTTCGGGGGGGCGTGTTCGGGGGGGCGTGTTCGGGGGGGCGTGTTCGGGGGGGCGTGTTCGGGGGGGGGGCCGTTCGGGGGGGGCGTGTGTCGGGGGGGGGCGTGTTCGGGGGGGCTGTTCGGGGGGCGTGTTCGGGGGGACGTGTTCGGGGGGGCGTGTTCGGGGGGACGTGTTTCGGGGGGGCCGTGTTCAGGGGGCCTGTTCGGGGGGCGTGTTCGGGGGCGTGTTCGTGTTTCGGGGGCGTGTTCGGGGGCGTGTTCGGGGGCGTGTTTCGTGTTCGGGGGCGTGTTCGGGGGCGTGTTCGGGGGCGTGTTCGGGGGCGTGTTCGGGGGCGTGTTCGGGGGGGCGTGTTCGGGGGGCGTGTTCGGGGGGCCCGTGTTCGGGGGGCCCGTGTTCGGGGGCGTGTTTCGGGGGGTGTTCGGGGGCGTGTTCGGGGGCGTGTTCGGGGGCGTGTTCGGGGCGTGTTCGGGGGCGTGTTCAGGCCCCAGGACAACGGCCCTTTGCCCCGTCGCCTCTGGTCGTATTTACCGTCACCACGAGCGTTTCCGATAAATTCACTGAGGCTGATGAAGCCATCTTGATCCAGGTCATATTCATTTAACACGTCTTCAATGGCAAAGTCCTGAAGAAGACGGAAATCATATGAATAAATGAGATAATAATAGTAATAATGATAATAATGGTGTGAATGCTACTCACAGCCATGTGGTCGGCTTCAGACGGGTGAGTAAACGCCAAAAACTCCGTCACATTGAGGCCTGCGTTACCGTCCACATCTGCAAAGTCAAAACGCTGCTTGTCCCGTCGGTGGAGCTGCGACAAACAGAACAAACTATTTAAAGGTTCAATATGACACAAACTGACTCTAATGTTCCCTCCTCAAAAACAGACCTGGAGTCGTGTTTGTTTCATTCACATGTTTGAGTCACACTTTATTATGAGTCTGTCACATCTACAAAGATCAAAACGCTCTGTTCCACCTTGTGATGTCATCAAGTGGTAGTTTTAACAGCTCCTTTTACCTTTAATTCAGTCGAGATAAGTGACTCCGGGACTGAAATGATCCAGATGATTCTAGTGAAGGTGGAGTTTAAAAACACAGTGGAGCACTTCCTGTATCACCACATGATGACATCACAAGGTGGAACAGAGTGTTTTCAGTTTGAGAGAAGAACTCAGCCTAAATCTGCAGGTTTGTGTTAAACATGTGACTCCAGGTTTGTTTGAGACGAGGAAACATTAGAACATAAAATATTATTAAAACAAGCAAAACTTAAAAACTTATTTGTTGCTCGGTGCAGTGTTGAGCTTCTTAAAAACCACGAGGATCATAACTGACACTTTGCAGCTGATGTCATCCACTTTACTTGGGGGTGTGACGCTAACTGTAGGCACTGCTGTGTTTTAATCTGAGCTTTATTTAACACAGTCTGACCAGATGTAACCGACTTATTTGGACCTACAGCAGGTGAGCCGATTTGTGCTGTTAAACAAGTCCCTCAAATAACATCACAATCACAAACTAGCATTAGCATTAGCATTAGCATTAGCCAACAGTCTCTCAGTGAGACTCACCTTTTGTGTAAAATCAGACTTTTAAACAGGACCTTGAGCTCGGACTCCTGAACATGAGCGGTTTTAATCCATTTTGTATGTTTTTCCTGAGTTTTTAAATGATCTTAAAACATTTTTGTCTGTGTTTGCCAATGCGTGCATCGTGTCTCCATGGTAACTGCTGAATATTTCAACATACAGCTTCATGTCAAACACCCCCAGCGTGATGTCACTGCACAGTATGAATTCAGTGTAAATTCCGGTGCTCGTGCCTGTCTGAGAGACTCCTGCTCTGGGTCCAGGGACGAGTCGATGTCTAAAGGGATGAGGTGCCCGTGGGTCACGGTGTCGTACTCTCCCCATGAAACGAGGCCGTCGTGATCCAGGTCAAACTCCGGGAACCGCTCTGCAGCGTCCTCCATGGCGTACTTCCTGTACACGCGCTGGATCCACATGGCCATCTCCTCTGCACAAAAACAAAATCATACTGAGACTGACATCTCACTCAGGGGGTTCTGTATGTATGTATATGGAAGAATGTTCAGCCATTACCATGGTGACACAACGCAAAGACAGCCAAAAAAGTTTAAATACAAGTCTGAACCTCAAGCAAAAATATAAAATGGACTTAAACACATGTTCAGGAGCCTGTGTCAGTCTGAGCTCATGGTTCTGTTTAAGAGTCTGATTTACAACAAAAAGGTGAAAGTGACTCACTGAGAATAATTAGCATTAGCTATAAAAATAGCTAATGCTAATGCTAGCTTGTGACTGATGTTATTTGAGAGCGACGTGTTTAACAGCACAAATCAGCTCATCTGTTGTAGGTCCAGCTCTTTCTGGTCAGATTGTGTTAAAGCTCAGATTAAAGTCTAACTTGAGTCACAGAGCTTCAGACAGAGCAGTGCCTACAGTTAGCGTCACAGCCCCAGATAATGTCGATGATCAATACCCGAGTTCCATTGTAATCATGTGTTTTTGTAGTGGTTTATAATGGGACAGAGCATAAGCTGAAGCAGAGACGGGGACATCTGAGGAAACTTTACCTGGACTTAAAAGTTTATCTCCGTCTCTGTCGATTCTCTTCACAATTTCCAGCATTTTTTTCTTTTGCTCTGCTGGACTCAGCTGCTCCACTTCACCTGTGTCCTGAAATAACAGTGAATATTAAAACATGAAGTAATGGTACACAGTGTTTCTCATACATTTTGCTTAGACTATAGGGGCACAGATACTTTCTAAATGAATCATTTTCTTTCATAAAATTTGTGCAGTTTTAATGTCTTTTCAGCATTTATTTAGTCTTTTTGAAGAGTATAGTGACTCTTTAGACTCTGGGGGCTTCTGTGTTAAAGTGAATCACTGTATTCAGTGATAATATAGAAGTACCTCCTCTGCCAGCAGGACGTTTGTTCCGTGTTGAGCCGTGTGCTGCTCACTACTCGAGTAAAACAAGAACAACAGAGCCACAGGCCACAGCGCCATCTACAGACACACACGTGAACATGTGGTTAATAAGACAGAAAAACAATTAACAACAGACTTACCCCAATCGTTTGATACTTTGCAGTGATACGACGCTGGGGTGCTCTACATGTATGTCTATGGTAGAATGTTCAGCAGTTACCATGGAGGCACACTGCACACATTAGCTGACAAAAAACACTGACAA
Organism: Periophthalmus modestus; assembly: GCA_019594935.1. Lineage (NCBI taxonomy): Eukaryota > Metazoa > Chordata > Actinopteri > Gobiiformes > Gobiidae > Periophthalmus > Periophthalmus modestus. The sequence continues at coordinate 35,833,297 of JAIEZT010001390.1, forward strand.
AAAAAAAAAAAAGATTTAAGATTGCCTGAAAACTCAAGAAAAACAAAATACAAAATGGACTTAAACATGTTGAGGAGCCTGTGTCGGTCTCATGGTTCAGTTTAAGAGTTTGACACAAAAAGGCGAAAGTGACTCACTGATGTGAAGAACTTTGAGCCTTGAAGGTGGAAAAGCTCTGTATAAAAATGTGACCGTCCGTGTGTGACAATATAGAGGTTAGTTCATTTGATTTTACACAAAAAGGTGAGAGTGACTCACTGAGAAACTGTTGGCTAATGCTAATGTTAGAGACTTGTTTAACAGCACAAATCAGCTCAGTTGTTGTAGTTCCAGCTACGTCAGCTCTTTCTGGTCAAATGCAAATTGCAGATTGTAAAACTCAGATTAAAGTCTCAGACAGAGCAGAGCCTCTAGTTAGCATCATGCCCCCAGGGAATGTTGATGACAACAGCTGCACAGTATAAATATATAAATATACTATTGTCCAGAGGGGGTTAAACAACTGTCCTGTGTCTGCAGCAGGACAGAGAATGTCTCTGAATGTCTCTCACTCTTCACCTCCTCTTTCAGAAGGTTCTGGTGAGAGGCAGCACTTTAAAAACACTTCATGTTATTTAACAGTAAATCAACCAAATGCTGCCATGTGCTGCTCTGACAGATAAACGGAGAAAAGGAGTCACTGTGCATTAAAAAGAGCAGGAGAGGTCAAAACTTACTTTGTTTTTCCAGAGACTTCTTGTTTCCGTCTAAATTTCCCACTAAAAAAGTCCAGTGTGAAGACTCTAAACGCGGGGCATCTCGGCCCTTAAAGCTGGGCATCTGGTCCGGGGGCGGGGCGTTCTGTTGTAACCATGACAACGCACTTTAAAAAATAAACTTTTTTTTTTTACAAAATAAAACGAATTTAGACCTAAAATTATATCCAAAACACACCCAGCTGTTCTTTTACTCTCCGCTGATGCATCACAGACGCAAATGTGATTTTTTATAATATATTTTTCACAGTTAGTTTGAGGTTCTGTCAGGATCAGGGTTTGGTAAAAGTATAAATAAGTTTAGGGTTTTGTGTTGGATCTGCTGACAGAGTGTGGACAAAACTGAGCTGTGTTTTTTTTTTTTTTTTAGGATAACGAAAACTATAAATAAATAAAAGTATTAGTTACCTGTATTTAACGGATCAAAAAACACATGTGATTATGACCTGAGCTCGGAGCAGAGACTCGGGAACCGCCCCCGGAGGAAATGTTTTTAGAAACTCATAAAAATAAAACCTCCCGCTCGTTTTTCACCGTTGCCATGGCAGACAACAGGAAGTCCCGCCCCCTGACCCACATTTCGTAAAACTGATTGATCCATGTTCGTGGCTGCGTCAACCCCATTGGCTGAGCGCGTGTCACGTGTTAAAGTGCTTCCGTAAACACTTCCTGGTTGAGGTTTGGTTGTCTTTAGCGAACATGTCTGACACTTTCCTCTGTTTTATCGGACAAACAGACTCATGTTCGCCCGTGTGTGAGCTCTTTTAAACTCTAATAAGGTGCGTGTGCTCTTTTAAACTTTAATAAGATGTGTATGCTCTTTTAAAGTTTAATTAGAGGTAAATGTCCAAAGACGTGCGGCGGCGGGGCGCGGGACAGTATCGACCCGGCCCCAGACTCAGTCAGGACACCAGGGACAGGTCCGGACTGAGCCACGGGGACAGCAGGGACAGGTCCGGGAGCACCAGCTCTGGGTCCTCTCATGGAGGCGGCAGAAGCAAGAACTCGTCTATTAAATGCTCTGAAGGCAAGTGTCCACCTGTCTGTCCTCTGTGTGTCCACCTGTCTGTCCTCTGTGTGTCCACCTGTCTGTCCTCTGTCCTGTGTGTGTGTGTGTGTCCTGTGTGTGTCCTGTGTGTGTGTCCTGTGTGTGTGTCCTGTGTGTGTCCTGTGTTGTGTGTCCTGTGTGTGTCCTCCTGTGTGTGTGTGTCCTGTGTGTGTCCTGTGTGTGTGTCCTGTGTGTGTGTGTGTGTCCTGTGTGTGTCCTGTGTGTGTCCTGTGTGTGTCCTGTGTGTGTCCCTGTGTGTGTCTGTCCTGTGTGTGTGTCCTGTGTGTGTCCTGTGTTGTGTGTCCTGTGTGTGTCCTGTGTTGTGTGTCCTGTGTGTGTCCTGTGTTGTGTGTCCTGTGTTGTGTGTCCTGTGTTGTGTGTCCTGTGTTGTGTGTCCTGTGTGTGTCACAGTCTGTGTTGTGTGTCCTGTGTTGTGTGTCCTGTGTGTGTCCTGTGTTGTGTGTCCTATGTGTGTGTCCTGTGTTGTGTCTCCTGTGTGTGTTGTGTGTTTTTGTCCTGTGTCTGTAAACTTGTCACAGTCTGGAGGCTCAGTGTTTTCGACCTAAATGATCCTGGCTCATATTTCTCACATTTCTTGTATTTCTCACATTTCTCGTATTTCTCACATTTCTCGTATTTCTCACATTTCTTGTATTTCTCACATTTCTCAGATTTCTCGTATTTCTCATATTTCTTGTATTTCTCGTATTTCTCACATTTCTCGTATTTCTCATATTTCTCATATTTCTTGTATTTCTTGTATTTCTCACATTTCTTGTATTTCTCACATTTCTCATATTTCTCGTATTTCTCGTATTTCTCATATTTCTCATATTTCTTGTATTTCTTGTATTTCTTGTATTTCTCACATTTCTCGTATTTCTCACATTTCTCGTATTTCTCGTATTTCTCACATTTCTCGTATTTCTCACATTTCTCGTATTTCTCACATTTCTTGTATTTCTCACATTTCTCAGATTTCTCGTATTTCTCATATTTCTCATATTTCTTGTATTTCTTGTATTTCTCACATTTCTTGTATTTCTCACATTTTCGTATTTCTCTCGTATTTTCGTATTTCTCATTCTTCATATTTTCTTGTATTTCTTGTATTTCTCACATTTCTCTCATATTTCTCACATTTCTCATATTTCTCACATTTCTCATATTTCTCGTATTTCTCGTATTTCTCATATTTCTCATATTTCTTGTATTTCTCGTATTTCTCGTATTTCTCATATTTCTCATATTTCTTGTATTTCTCGTATTTCTCACATTTCTCGTATTTCTCACATTTCTCGTATTTCTCACATTTCTTGTATTTCTCGTATTTCTCACATTTCTCGTATTTCTCACATTTCTCGTATTTCTCGTATTTCTCACATTTCTCATATTTCTCATATTTCTCACATTTCTCATATTTCTCACATTTCTCGTATTTCTCGTATTTCTCACATCTCTTGTATTTCTCACATTTCTTGTATTTCTCACATTTCTCTTTTTCTAGTCCAGCAGCTCATTTCCTTTTTTTAGAGGAGTCTGTGGTGCCCCCCAGAGTCAAAAAAGGAGCTGAACTAACTTGTGATACAAATGGCTCTAATATTGTCAAAACCGTAGAGATGAACCTTTATTTAATTTGTTGTCAGTTCTTTTTTGACATTTGTACATTTTATGAAATCGTATTAAATAAAATGGTTCACACTTGGACGCCCTGAGCCGTAGTCTCAGTGTAAACGGGAAACACCAACAACAGCCATCACCATTTAGGCCAGACATGTCAAACTCAGGCCCGCGAGCCAAATTTGGCCCTTGATATAATAATATTTGGCCCACGAGACCATATCAAATTTGCATTAGAGCTGCCCACCAGCCGCCGTGCCGGTACAGCACATGCATCTCTGATACTACAAATCCCACAATGCTTTGCCTCTACCACTTCTGTCGACTCTCATGAGCATCTGCTCCTGTCGCCTCACATTTAATCCACCTCTTCTGAAAAATACGCAGATGTAGTTGAAATTTTTCAATAAATATTCAGTTTGGCCCGAGACTTAGTCCCAGCTTTTAATTTTGGCCTCTGTGAATTTGAGTTTGATGCCCTTGATTTAGGCGCATTTTGTCCACTGATCTGAAGGTTTGTGGTTCGAATCCCGCTCTCAACATAAACATCACTGATGCGCTCAGATCCACTGACCCACAGGTGCGACTCCAACTTTCACAAATGAATATACTGTTGTCGTGCCTTTGGGCAAGACACTTAACCCCCTCACCCCTGTGTCTGTATGCACTGGTGTGTATGTGTCTGTGTGTGTGTGTGTGTGTGTACATGTGTGTATGTATGTGTGTGTGTGTGTGTGTGTGTGTGTGTGTGTGTGTGTGTGTGTGTGTGTACATGTGTGTGTGTGTGTACATGTGTGTGTGTACATGTGTGTGTGTGTGTGTGTGTGTGTGTGTGTACATGTGTATGTGTCTGTGTACATGTGTGTACGTGCGTGTGTGTGTGTGTGGTTCCTTGATGTAAAAAGCTTTGAGGCTTGAAGGTGGAAAAACTCTATAAAACTATACTATATAAAAACCATATATATGTTAGTTTAATGATCCTGTTAAATCTGTTTAGTTTACCTCTGTTTAGTTTATATATGGTTGATGCGATGCCTTGATGTGAGTTTTACTTTTACTCACTCAGAGTTTTGTGTGTCCAGGCCTCGTTCACACGCTCCAACAGTCATGATAAAGTGAGGAAGATCGTTGCAGAGGAAGGACGTGCCGCCCGAAACCTCATAGCCTGGAGTGTTCCCCTGGAGACGAAGGAAGAGGAAGGTAAACGGGCCGCTCCATCCTGTACTGCCACTTATTCATACTTTAAAGTGACTTCAAGCTGGGGGTGTTCTACATGTATCTGTGGTGGAATGTTCAGCAGTTGCCATGGTAACACAATGCACATTAGCAAACACTGCCGCAAAAGTTTTAAGATCTAAGTCTGAAAACCAAAGAAAAAATACAAAAGTGATGTAAAGAGCTCGTGTTCAGGAGCCTGTGTCAGACCGAGCTCATGCTTCTGTTTAAGAGTTTGATTTTACACAAAGGTGAAGGTGACTCACTGAAAAACTGTTGGCTAATGCTAATGCTAATGCTAGCTTGTGACTGTAATGTTACGTGTGAGAGACTTTCTTATCAGCTCACCTGTTGGAGTTCCAGCAACGTCAGACCTTTATGGTCAGATTGTGTTAAAACAAAGCTCAGATTAAGTAACAGAGCTACAGAGAGAGTAGTACCTTCAGTTAGCACCACACCCTCAGGGAATCAGCTGCTAAGTATAAATAAAAAACCTTTATTTCAGTGGTTGCTGATTAACTATTATATTTATAAAAAAACACTCCGTCCCATCAGAGAGTCAAATAATCAGTTTGAATAATGTGACAAAATGAGAATTACAAAACTAATATAGTTCCTCAATTTAGAACAAAAGGCATTTATGATCTTCTAAGTTATTTCCCAGTTCTCTTTTTTGTTTGACACAGCCAAGTCCAAAAACAGTTCAAAAACGCAGAGAGCTGGTTCTGGACAACAGCGGAGCAGGAAGGTCGGTGCTTCCAAACAAAAATAAATAAATCAAATAAAGTTGAGATATAAACAGGATTCTGACGTTCCATTGTTTGGTTTCAGAATGCTGGGCTCGACAGCAAAAGCGCCTCTGTTTTACTGGACAAAGTGGAGAAGAGTCCTTCAAAGAGCAGACAGCCTCGTAAAGTGGACCTGCGCGCTCGCTACTGGGCGTTTCTCTTTGAGAACCTGAGGCGAGCTGTGGACGAGATCTACGTCACCTGTGAATCGGACCAGAGTGTGGTGGAGTGCAGGGTCTGTGCATCAACACTTCAGGCTAAAACTTTATTGTAGCGAGATACATCAAAGTTCTTCTTGTTTATTTTTATTTTCTGAACACAATCGGTACTGTGACTGCAACCCACGCCAAAACAACAGAAGTGTATTTATGTATTTTTATTTATTCAATATTTTATCAAGTCGGTTGAGAACAACGTCTCATTTCACACGTCAGTCCTCATGTGAAATAGAGAATCAGAACATGAGACAGTGACGCATTTGTAGATTAAAGATATAAAAATGTTAAAGCATGTGCCTTGATTTTGTAAAATACTCTGGGTTGAGTTTTTAAAAGTCGAAAGAGGTTAAAATAAAGTTTACAGTCGGCTGTAGGTGGTTCCAGGCCCGTGGCTCAGAGAAGTGAACTGAGGAGCTGCCAGAAGCCACTTCATAGTTTGATGGTTGTCTGTTTTTGTCCTCTGCACAGGAGGTTCTGATGATGTTGGACAACTATGTTCGGGATTTCAAAGCTTTGATTGACTGGATCCAGCTCCAGGAGAAGTTGGAGAAAACAGACGCTCAGAACAGGTTTAACTCTGCTGTTGATTTTCTCAGTAATGGACTTATTTAACTTAAGGATTTCAGATGACTTTACATGCCTCATATTGCTCATATTTTTAATGCTGAGAGTAACGTCCCGATGTCGATGATACTCTTTGTTTAGGCCGACCTCTTTGGCCTGGGAGGTGCGGAAGATGTCGCCTGGGCGTCACGTGATGGCAAGTCCTTCAACTGATAGAATTGTGCCCTCTCCAGGAGCTCGGCGTGCGCTCAACTTTGGGTAATCATTTTTAGACAGTTTAGTTTCTGTGTGTTTTCGGATTATAGTTTATATAAATGGACAGAGCTAACGTGTTAGCCGCCGCGTTCGCCGCCGCGTTCAAACAGGAAGTGATCATGGCGCACTTCCTGCTCCATCTCTGCTGCTGTCAGACTCATGTTGGTCTTAAATGTTCGTATTAACCTTCCACCAGGACACCCTAGGTCGGAGGTCGATGATCGACTTTGTTGTCGTGTCATCTGACCTTCGTCCGTGTGTTTTGGACACTCGGGTGAAGAGAGGGGGCAGAGCTGTCAACCGATCACCACCTGGTTGTGAGTTGGATCCGCTGGCAGGGGACGAAGCTGGACAGACCTGGCAGACCCAAGCGCATTGTGAGGGTCTGTTGGGAACGTCTGGTGGAGCCTTCTGTCAGCAGGGTCTTCAACTCACACCTCCGGGAGAGCTTCTCTCTGATCCCGGGGGAGGTTGGAGACATAGAGTCCGAGTGGGCCATGTTCTCCACCTCTATTGTCGATGCGGCTGCGCGTAGCTGCGGGCGCAAGGTCTCTGGTGCCTGTCGCGGTGGCAATCCCCGAACCCGGTGGTGGACGCCGGAAGTAAGGGATGCCGTCAGGCTGAAGAAGGAGTCCTATCAGGCCCTGCTGGCTTGTGGGACTCCTGAAGCAGCCGACAGGTACCGTCAGGCTAAGCGTGCAGCGGCCCGTGCAGTCGCAGAGGCAAAAACTCGGGGTTGGGAGGAGTTCGGGGAGGCCATGGAGGAGGACTATCGGTCGGCCTCGAAGAATTCTGGCAAACCGTCCCGACGCCTCAGGAGGGGGAAGCAGTGCTTCACCAACACTGTTTACAGTGCGGGTGGAGAGCTGCTGACCTCGACTGGGGATATTGTCGGGCGGTGGAAGGAATACTTTGAGGATCTCCTCAATCCCACTGTCACGTCTTCCGAGGAGGAAGCAGAGTTTGAGGACTCGGAGGCGGACTCATCTATTACCCTAGCTGAAGTCACTGAGGTGGTTAGCAAGCTCCTCGGTGGCAAGGCTCCGGGGGTGGATGAGATCCGTCCTGAGTATCTTAAATCTCTGGATGTTGTGGGGCTGTCTTGGTTGACACGCCTTTGCAACATCGCGTGGCAGTCGGGGACAGTACCTGTGGACTGGCAGACCGGGGTGGTGGTCCCTCTGTTTAAGAAGGGGGACCGGAGGGTGTGTTCCAACTATAGGGGAATCACACTCCTCAGCCTTCCCGTAAGGTCTATTCCAGGGTACTGGAGAGGAGAATCCGACCGATAGTCGAACCTCGGATCCAGGGGTCGGATCCAGGAGGAGCAGTGTGTTTTCGTCCCGGTCGCGGGAACACTGGACCAGCTCTATACTCTCCATCGGGTGCTCGAGGGTTCATGGGAGTTTGCCCAACCAGTCCACATGTGTTTTGTGGACCTGGAAAAAGGCATTCGACCGTGTCCCTCGTAGTGTCCTTTGGGGGGGTGCTCTGGGAATATGGGGTCCGGGGCCCTTTGCTAAGGGCTGTCCGGTCCCTGTATGACCGGAGCAGGAGCTGTGTTTCGCATTGCCGGCAGTAAGTCAGACTTGTTCCCAGTGCATGTTGGACTCCGCCAGGGCTGCCCTTTGTCACCGGTTCTGTTCATTGTATTTATGGACAGAATTTCTAGGCGCAGTCAGGGGCCGGAGGGGGGTCTGGTTCAGGGGCTGGAGGGGGTCTGGTTCGGGAACCACAGGATCATCTCTGCTGCTGTTTGCAGATGATGTTGTCCTGATGCTTCTTCGAGCCAGGACCTGCAACAGGCACTGGGGCGGCGGTTTGCAGCCGAGTGTGAAGCGGCTGGGATGAAAATCAGCACCTCCAAATCCGAGGCCATGGTCCTCAACCGGAAAAAGGTGGCTTGCCCTCTCTGGGTGGAGAGCCCTTGCCTCAAGTGGAGGAGTTCAAGTATCTCGGGGTCTTGTTCACGAGTGAGGGAAGGATGGAGCGTGAGATTGACAGGCGGATCGGTGCAGCGTCTGCAGTGATGCGGTCGCTGTATCGGACCGTTGTGGTAAAGAAGGAGCTGAGTCGAAAGGCAAAGCTCTCGATTTACCTCAATCTACGTTCCTACCCTCACCTATGGTCATGAGCTCTGGGTCATGACCGAAAGGACAAGATCGCGGATACAAGCGGTCGAAATGAGCTTCCTCCGCAGAGTGGCTGGGCGCTCCCTTAGAGATAAGGTGAGGAGCTCAGTCACACGGGAGGAGCTCGGAGTAGAGGCGCTGCTCCTTCACGTCGAGAGGAGCCAGTTGAGGTGGCTCGGGCATCTATTCCGGATGCCCCCTGGACGCCTCCCTAGGGAGGTGTTCCAGGCACGTCCTACCGGGAGGAGGCCCCGGGGAAGACCCAGGACACGCTGGAGGGACTATATCTCTCGGCTGGCCTGGGAACGCCTTGGGATCCTTCCGGAAGAGCTGGAGGAAGTGTGTGTGGAAAGGGAAGTCTGGGCCTCCCTACTGAAACTGCTGCCTCCGCGACCCGGCCCCGGATAAAGCGGAAGAAAATGGATGGATGGATGGATGGATGGATGGATTAACCCTCTACATGATCCTGGGGTTTTTATTTCACATCTGTGTCTGTAAATCAACATATGAACATTAATAACAGACACATCAGGTCCTTCTTTCCCTGACGTCGCTCCTGTTAGCGTTAGCGACAGGTTTGATTGACAGCGTTGCTAAGCGCCCGCTCCCTGCTAAAGTAGCGGTGCAGACGAGAAGGGGCCTCTGGATTGGCTCTTTGGTTGCTATGATACTGAGCTTCATCTGGAGCTGAAGCTGAGGTGACGTTTCACTCTGTCACTTTACAGCCTGTGGTTTGGATTAGTGGAGTTGTCTCGATTAATTAAGTTAATAATTTTTCTGAGTTGACTTCAGTTCAAGCGTTGACCTTGATGACGGACTCTCGATGTGCTCAGAGTGTTTGTTATGTGCAGGGGTCCTCCTCCTTCAGAGTGTTTGTTGTGTGCAGGGGTCCTCCTCCTTCAGAGTGTTTTTGTTGTGTGCAGGGGTCCTCCTCCTTCAGAGTGTTTGTTGTGTGCAGGGGTCCTCCTCCTTCTTCAGAGTGTTTGTTGTGTGCAGGGGTCCTCCTCCTTCAGAGTGTTTGTTGTGTGCAGGGGTCCTCCTCCTTCTTCAGAGTGTTTGTTGTGTGCAGGGGTCCTCGTCCTTCAGAGTGTTTTGTTATGTGCAGGGGTCCTCCTCCTTCAGAGTGTTTGTTGTGTGCAGGGGTCCTCCTCCTTCAGAGTGTTTGTTGTGTGCAGGGGTCCTCCTCCTTCAGAGTGTTTGTTGTGTGCAGGGGTCCTCCTCCTTCAGAGTGTTTGTTGTGTGCAGGGGTCCTCCTCCTTCAGAGTGTTTGTTATGTGCAGGGGTCCTCCTCCTTCAGAGTGTTTGTTGTGTGCAGGGGTCCTCCTCCTTCAGAGTGTTTGTTGTGTGCAGGGGTCCTCCTCCTTCAGAGTGTTTGTTGTGTGCAGGGGTCCTCCTCCTTCAGAGTGTTTGTTGTGTGCAGGGGTCCTCCTCCTTCAGAGTGTTTGTTGTGTGCAGGGGTCCTCCTCCTTCAGAGTGTTTGTTGTGTGCAGGGGTCCTCCTTCTTCAGAGTGTTTGTTGTGTGCAGGGGTCCTCCTTCTTCAGAGTGTTTGTTGTGTGCAGGGGTCCTCCTCCTTCAGAGTGTTTGTTATGTGCAGGGGTCCTCCTTCTTCAGAGTGTTTGTTGTGTGCAGGGGTCCTCGTCCTTCAGAGTGTTTGTTATGTGCAGGGGTCCTCCTCCTTCAGAGTGTTTGTTGTGTGAGGGGGTCCTCCTCCTTCAGAGTGTTTGTTGTGTGCAGGGGTCCTCGTCCTTCAGAGTGTTTGTTGTGTGCAGGGGTCCTCCTCCTTCAGAGTGTTTGTTGTGTGCAGGGGTCCTCCTCCTTCAGAGTGTTTGTTGTGTGCAGGGGTCTTCCTTCTTCAGAGTGTTTGTTGTGTGCAGGGGTCCTCCTCCTTCAGAGTGTTTGTTGTGTGCAGGGGTCCTCGTCCTTCAGAGTGTTTGTTGTGTGCAGGGGTCCTCCCTTCAGAGTGTTTGTTGTGTGCAGGGGGTCCTCCTCCTTCAGAGTGTTTGTTGTGTGCAGGGGTCCTCCTACTTCAGAGTGTTTGTTATGTGCAGGGGTCCTCCTACTTCAGAGTGTTTGTTGTGTGCAGGGGTCCTCGTCCTTCAGAGTGTTTGTTGTGTGCAGGGGTCCTCCTCCTTCAGAGTGTTTGTTGTGTGCAGGGGTCCTCCTCCTTCAGAGTGTTTGTTGTGTGCAGGGGTCCTCGTCCTTCAGAGTGTTTGTTGTGTGCAGGGGTCTTCCTTCTTCAGAGTGTTTTGTTGTGTGCAGGGGTCCTCCTCCTTCAGAGTGTTTGTTGTGTGTGCAGGGGTCCTCGTCCTTCAGAGTGTTTGTTGTGTGCAGGGGTCTTCCTTCTTCAGAGTGTTTGTTGTGTGCAGGGGTCCTCCTCCTTCAGAGTGTTTGTTGTGTGCAGGGGTCCTCCTCCTTCGTTGGCTGCAGCTCGACTCTCTCACTCTGGCCCCAGTTGGGCAGATAGAGTCAAGTGTTCTCAGTCCCTCCCACACGGCGGTCAAACTACAGTCTCACAGGTGGAGAAACCAGGTAAGAAACTGCTGACCTTTGACCTCTGACCTTTTATTATTTGTAGCAGCTGTTGTGCCCTTCAGTAATTATCAAGCCCCTCTGAAAATGTACAGACTGACATTTTGTCCATGTAGAACTAGGGATGTCAGCTTTTAGTCTTTTGTAACACACTTCAATTTATTATAATTGTGACTCTTTTGATTTTAAAAAAATGGCTAAACACAATCTTATAATTTTCAGCCAAAAAGGACGCAGAGGGGTGGGAGACAGTGCAGCGTGGACGTCCTGCCAAGCCGCGCTCTGCCACGATGATCGCCAAGGTCAGCCCTGTCGTGGCCCAAGCCCCTCCCAAAGCCGAGCAGACCCGGGCTAAAGCGCCTCACCCGCCTCACCCGCCTCACCCGCAGCCACAGGAACCAGCCGCTCCCCAGCACCAGTGTCAGGACCTCAAACCCCCGGAGAAAGACCTTGAGAAGGAGGCTCCAAAGAGCGGTGATGCTCTGGAGGTACAGCAGGAGGCGCTGTGGTGGCTGCTCTTATACTTTTGGGATGTAACAGTGACAGCAAAATCAAAGCTATTGACACTTTGCAGCTGATGTCATCAATGTTCTCTGGGGGTGTGAAGCTAACTGAAAGCACTGCTCTGTCTGAAACTCTTACTCAAATTAGACTTTAATCTGGGCTTTGTTTTAACACAATCTGACCAGAAACAACTGGTTTAGTTGGAGGTAAAACAGGTGAGCTGATTTGTGCTGTTAAACAAGTCTCTCACACATAAAACTGCTGTCAGAAGCTAACATTAGCATTAGCATTAGCCAACAGTTTTTCAGTGAGTCTCTCTCACCTTTTTCTTGAAAATCAAACTTATAAAGAGGATGGAGTGATCACAGGCTCCTGAAAATCTGCTGTTTAAATCCATTTAGTATTTTTTTTTCTTGAGTAGATTTAAAATGTTTTTGGGCAGTGTTTGCTAATGTGTGCTTTGTGTCACCATGGCAACTGCTGAACCAATATCCAATAGAGATGGATTCGTGATGTCACTGCAAAGTATCAGTTGTTGTAGAGTTTAGACATAGACACATAGATGTTTCCGTTGTGGCTCCTCGGCCTCGTGATCCTGGGCAGAAACAATGACTCATTATGAGAAGCTGATATATTCTCGTCTTTACTTTAAATAGCGACCTCAGGTCTTCTGCATGTGTGTGTCTCATTTGTGTTTCGCATGGACTGGTTTTGAGTTGTGTTCTTGCTCTACTGAATTGTTTTTGAAATTGCATGTGATAATTGCATCTTTTTGTGTGTAACGGTGCAGTCTCCAGCAGAGGGGGCCCAAGACACAGGGCAAACTCTCTGCGCTGTTCCCCCAGAGGAAGCACCACCCCCAGCCCCTATCCAACCCCCCGAGCCACCCGCCCCGCTCCCTCAGACATACCCCCATCAGACATACTCCCATCAGCCCCCGCGGACGGGCCGCTGACCCCGGGGGGCAGTGGGACGGTGTGGGACACGTCTGCTCCAGGAAGGCCCGAGACTTCCACGGCAGCGGTGAAATTGGAGAGTGCACTGGACCCCACAGAGTTTTCTACTGTGAGTGCTGAGAGATGGAGGAGCTGTACTTACATAACTAAACAAAGTGGGTCTTAAAAAAGCAAAAAGTTCATACTCTGAGCAGTGCCGTAATGGCTGTGTTCAAAACCAAGCTCAGAAGAAGAAGTGACGAGGGAAAGTGTTTATTTTGCACCAATATAGAACACATTACACAGAAAAACAATACATGCGTCTTTATATTTTTAATTATAGTGTTGTCCAGGGCGTCCATGGAGGCTCTGTACAGTTTATAACATTTATTACAAATGTTGATCAGATTTATGTTAATCAGACTTGTTCTGTTGGACTCAGAGTGTTTTACCTCATGTGTGTGGCACCTCAGATGTTTTTAGTAGCTCCTTTTCTCTTTCTAACACTGTCCATCTCCATAAATTTGATGGTGGGGCCCTTCCACACTTTGTTCTGTCGTTTCGTTGCGTCTGTGTATCCTTTTGTCTCAATAAACCGTTAAACACACTGTGCCTTCTCTTGAGGAGGAGACATTTCTTTGAGGTTCATTTAAAAATACAGTTATAACCACTGAGAACAACAGAACAAATTTAATGAATATATCGTATCCACTGCCTTTGTAA